>JAXCLR010000105.1:24488234-24502946 GCA_035584095.1 Annona squamosa | reverse complement strand
AAAAATAAAAAAAAATAGGTGTAGTACACCTGGGTGCATTGAGTCTGAATGCACCCAGGTGTATATAATTGGCTTCCGACATAATTGAGCAACCCCGTTGCCTCATCTAATCACGTTGATCACGTGGCTAACAGCTCACTCCCAGCGTGGCCTCGGCCCCGAAGAAATCTCTAGGACGGTGCCCATCCTGATGCCAGCCCGAACGGTCTGCTACGGTCTCTCCTTCGGCCCTTTGTTATGAAACCGACTGCGAAACGGCCTAGCTGCAAAACGGGCTGAGATGCAGGATCCACGCCCAGTTCGGTGCCCCCAAGTTTAAAAGAGACGGAGCGGTTTCCTATAGCGAGGATCTGACATCTGAGAAAGCTGCCAGAGCTGTGTTTGGGCAGTAATGGAGATGAAAGATTTTTAGTACAAAATTTTTTAAATTATTAAAATTAATATGACAGATAGGATTAATGATAAAGAGTAAAAGAAATAAAATTAAAATAGATAGGTTAATTATTTGCATAGTTGTGTAGAAATAATTGAAAAATAAAATAGATATTTTGGAAGATGAAAAAAATAATTAAAAAATAGAGTAGTCACAAACGGTAAAAAATTTTATATTAAAAAGCTTTACTTATATCCAAACATGATAAAAATATATTTTTAATATATAAATCATTAACTGTATTCTAGTTAAAATCTAATATCGTAGGATAAAAATTTATTGCATGAGTTTTTTAAAAATTATTTTTTTTGAATATCCATTAATATTACAGTATTCTGGATCTGTATAAGTATATTTTATTGTATTAAATGTAATATATGGATTCGATTTGAAAAATAATCAATTAATGTTAGAAAAGAAGTGTATATGCATTTAACTGTTTAAATCTCATTTTTGAATGCTAGTTACAACCCATTTTTTGTGCCACAAGACCCTCCGCATCTTCTTGGCAGCCACTCATTCGAAAAAAAAAACTATCTTTACATAAGGGGTGTATTTGTAGTGATAAAATTTTTGATGTAAAGTTTTTTGAAACGAGATAACTAACATAATATACTAAGGATAATAATGGAGAATAAAGAAAATAATATTAAAATAAATAGAATAATTGTATGGTAGTTTGGGGAAAAATAATTAAGTAGCAAAATAATTGTATAAAAAGATGTGAAATCATGATTAAAAATATATGATGACATGAGCAGTAAAAAATTGCAGTTTGAAAAGTATTACACTAATAACTTTTTATAATTACCGAGCAAACCCAACTTTTTTTTTTCATTATACTCAAGGTTTTAATGATTCAACTAAGTGGGTTTCCCACCGTACATTTTCCATCCTCTTGTATCGACAAAATATATTTTGCTAGCTCATGAGCGGCCAGATGCCACTTCTAAATATATGGATAAACTGAATATGTTCGAAATAAGCCACATACCATTAATTTACTATATTAGAAAAGCCAAGTCAAATAGGGTAAACTTATTTTCAAGGGTTTCGCTTCTCTGGAACTAGGTTATATAATAACGATCCTATGTAACCCCTTAAAATTTCAATATAATGATCTTTGATGGGAAATTCAATCAATTCATCCTATTTAATATCATTTGTTTAATTAAGAGATCAAGTTTTATCTAAATAAAGGATGTTCATGCCCACATTTAACCAAAAATATATGCATCATGTGTAAATTATGAAAAATGCTTAGATTAATTTATACATGTATTAGAATATCATAATATTTTATAGAATTATTTATTCACATAGTATTAATATGTTAGATAGTTTAGATATTGAAAAATTACTTTAAAAATGATATTTTAATATTGATTCATTTCATTACATTGATTATACACATTTGCAGACGAAACTCGTATACAATGAAATTTAAAAAATAAAAGGATTTTAAGATGTTATAAATGATGCTACATATAGTGGAAGGAGTGAATTTTCCATCAATTATCAAGCTTTTAAAAATAAAAGAAGTTTAATAAAAGTGGAACTGAATTTCCAATTAGCCAATTGACAATGATCACGGAATTACTCTAAATTTCCACCCTTCAAAATCCTGGCTCTTCGGCCATTTAATCCCCAGACAATAATTATAAAAAACATAACTAATAAACAGTTCTAACGTTTCAATGTACATCATAAAATGTAAATTTTAAAAGTGTTCTATCCCACGTAAAGAGCACGGTGCTATTTAAAATCTTGTTCTTGTTTTCGTGGTCTCATCTTTTTGAAATCCATTATTTGTTTGTGCAAATTTTCTCTGATTTGACAACAACGAAAAGAAATTTCCACTACTTTTGCACATATTTTTTATATTATTATTTTACTTTGTAATTATTATTTTACATTTTTTATAAAATTATATTCTGTCTATTTCAACTTTATTTATTTTGTTCTTCATTTTTGTCCAAATCATTTCATGTCATCACCTTGTTGGTTTCAAAAATGGATAATTTAGATACATACTCACGTAGTTTGACACTAATTGCATAAACATCCACGTAATTCTATAAATTACATATTACTTTTACACAATTTCATCAAAATTGTATGAGTATCCATTGGCTAACATGAACGGGAGTAAAAGGGTTACCAGGTAAAATATGCTATTCCAAAATTGCCATTCGAATGTGTTAAACGTGAAACATGAAATTAATGGATCATTCAACACAGGGCATTCCAAAATTCAATACATGAACAGGCCCTAGGATCAACACATGAATTAGTAGTCAAAGAAACATGGAATTTAAATAAATAATTGAATGAATAAAGAAATGTCAGTCTTTAAATGCCAGCTGTCCAAAACATGAATTGCCCTTGAGCTACTGCTGAATGTGTTGAAGATTGCCCATGATCAAGGTTGCTGCTAAAACTATAATGCCACTGGTCTTGAGAGTTTTGCACCACTTTCCAATTGCCATATCCAAAAAAAATAGGGGCTGTCAGAGTCGGTGATTTTTCACAGCTATCTATTGCTCAGAGTTTGGAGAAGATGCACGCAACCCAAAATTTCATGTTGAGCCTTACTTTTCATATATTTGGATAACCATTCATGGAGAGAAAGTTAAGGTCTTTTCCCCGGACCCTTGTTTTGGCAGCCATGGCTGGCTCCTTCTGTATAGATATAAAAATAAAAAGTAGCATAGCTAGAAATTAATATCTCTGATTTTTCTATTTCATTGCATTTCATTTCATTTCATTTTTATTATATCACCCACATTGAATGATCCCACGACGAATTGGGCTCTACTCTGAAGGAGGCGTAAACAAGACAAATGCTTCAAACTTACTTTAAATCCTGGTTCTACAACTCGTACACACCCTATGCCCACTTACTTAGACCAATTGGGCATCTAAGCGTTCATATTTCATTCCATTTTTTGATTACTAGAACAATGGATTTAATTGATCATATCCTTCAGAAAAAATAGAAGTAAAAGCATAAATTTTTTTTTATCTTTCTACACATCTTTTTATATGATAAATATCTTAAGTATTTAATTTCCCTACTTTTTATTACTATATTTACATTTTAATTGTTTTTAAAAACTTTTCCAAACAATTACTCCATTAATTTTAGCTTTAGTCATTATCTTTATCATATTATATGACTTTCTCACTTTTCAAAATTTTCTCATTCTCATTTTTCCATTTTTACTTTTATATTTTTACGAACACATCATACTAAGAATGGCATATAGCCTCTTGTGTTCTGGTGATGACTACTCGGCGCTCGTTGCATTCTATGAGGCTATTTGGCGAACTAAACTCCCAAGCAAAGTAATTATTTTTGGATGGAGATTTATCCAAAATGTCTTCCCAACCTTACAAAATCTGCTTCAGAGGGGCATTGAGGTCGATCTGTGTTGCGTGTTATGCAGAAATAGGGTTGAAGACACGAACCACCTCTTCTTAAGGTGCGCATTGATGGGAGGTGTTTGCTAGAAAGCGGCAAGGTTGACCTATCAGGAGGCATCTGTCTAGGAGATTTTGGAAACGCTAGTGAGGACGAACAAATTTGAGGACTTTACTCTTTTCATCTTGTGCTGCTGGCGGGTTTGGTATATTCGAAACAAATTCAAGCAAGAGAGAGCGCAACCAAGGTTCACAGATACTTTGGCATGATGTGCGGAATTCCTTAACCAGCATCGGAATGCTAAATTCCTTGTGCAGACAGGAGTGCCGGACAGATCTCTTGTGCCCCGATGGCGCAAGCTGCCGCTGGGGTTTGTAAAGATTAATGTGGATGCTCATAGACAAGGGGACATGGAAGCTTTTGCGTGTGCAGCCGTTTTCAGAGACACTTGGGGGTCCTTTGTTGCAGCTAGAGGGTGGAGACAAGCTTGTGCGACAGAATCGATACTCATGGAAGCTATCGCCTTCCTTTTGGGACTTAAATGGGCACTCCAGCTTAATATCAGCGGTGCCCAGTTTGAAATGGGCTCTCTCATTCTGTGCAAATTTTTGTCTAATATTGAACCTTTTGCATCCCTGGTGGGTTTGATAATTTCTGAAATTAGGACCATATTTAGGGGGAATTTGTCTTTTTCGGTCTATCATGTTTTAAGGCAAGGAAATGCGATTGTTCATTCCTTAGCCGAGCTGGTTTTGAGTTCTCGTGTGGACCACCAGTTGTGGTGGAGCAACCTTTCCAAGCTATTCTGGAAAAAATTTGTATAGATAATTTTTTGGTAATGAAATGCTTGGATTACTCTATCCTTAACCCCTTTCATATTGAGAGGGAGTAGGGATAGGGTATTTCCTTTCATAAAAAAGAAAGAATGAATGAGAACAATATAATTACTAAGTTGAACATTACATAGAAACAGTTTTATGTAATTGCATTCATTTTTTCATCTTGAAAATGTACTCTATATATTATATTTAATATTACGTATTATGGGCTAAGTTTCATTCAAAATGAAGATATATAAAGAGCGAATTTGCTTAAAAATATGTTCGTGTGTAAATTATCCAAAAATATTTAAATCTATTTACAAATGCATTAGACTATAATAAACTTTATAGAATTACTGATCCATATATTAATGATATTTTAGATAATTTAAATGTTAAAAGTATAATTTAAAATTTATATTTATTATCAAACTATTGTATCAAATATTAATTTAATTTTACACATTTGTACACGAGCTAGTGCACAATTAGACAAATGGTTGGGTTTAAATGACAAGGGGTTGTGATCATTTACCGAAGGTTGGAATGGGAGCATTTCTAACATGTCCTAAAACACATTTGTTGGTTTTGTAGTTTTTATTTTTTAAAATTGTAAATCTATGTGTATATTATTCATAAACTAAGATTTAGTACTTTTAGATACGTGTAAATATTTAAAAAAAATTTAACTGCAAAACCAAAAAAGTTTGTTAAATGAGCCATCATGTGCAATTGCACGTGCCAGCCCTTGCATATAAAAGAGGAGAGATCGGTCCTCCCATCTCCTTTTAATAATAATAATAATAATAATAATAATAATAATAATAATAATAATAAGATAAAATTAACAATTCTCACTTCGTGAATCAGTTCAATAATTATATGACATCAAATCTGATTTATATTATTTTTCTTTTGTCCAGACATTCAAAATGTTATCTGATGGATTTATAGCCCGTGCATGACTGTTTGCAACTTATTTCTCGATTTTAAACTTTGTTTTGAAGTCACACCTTACACCCACTTAGGTTAACTCATGTAACTAACTCGTTTGACTAAAACAGATCAACATTCATTTTTTTCAAGTCATGGGCATTCCAAAATTTGACCTTAATAATGTTGTTCACATGCGATTATATACTTTAATAGCTTGATCTTAGGCTTCCATTTTCTATATTTAGTTCTTTTCTTATAAAAATAATTTAAAAGGCTTGATTCGTTTTCAAACAAGTATTCGTACATATAGTTCTATTGTTTTACTCGTTTTCAAACCAGTATTACATTCCAAAATCTTATTCTTGCATATAGGTTAAAAGCGATACTTTTTGATAGGCTTAGGTCATTGATACATTTAGTTGATGCATAGATTCAAGAGCTCAACTGACGAAAGACATGGTTTCAATAACTAACAAAAGACTTACGCATGGCAGATAATTATTGAATAAATATGATAATATTTACAATACTTAAGTTATGGGTCCCCACGTAGGCAGGACAGAAGGTTTGCATGCCGATGGGATTTTAAAATGACCATAATATCCTTAAATTTAAAATCGAAAAATATTTGCACACATCCAAAAGCAGTGAATCTTAGTTTATGAATAATACACATCAATATTTACAACTTTAAAAAATAAAATTCCAAAAAAAAATTAAAATAGATGAGTTTTAGGATCAGTAGGAAATGCCCCCATTTTTTTATTGGTCATTGATGGTCAGTGAATATGGTATATTTTTCTTCAATATTCCAGATAAAAAATAAATAAGGCTACGTATAAATACGATTTATATAAGCGAAATTCCTTTTAAAATGTCAATTAAATTTAATTATTTTTAAAACTAATTTTCCCAAAATCAGCGCATATTTTAGGTTGCCCACACTATTTTAGGTGCACTCAACGTGCAACGATTCACACTGCGGCTTCACTTTTTTCAGTCGTTTATAGTCTTTGGACGACCTGGCATTGTGGATGCGGTTTTTCAAAATTTGCACGTCAGTACGTCAAATCATTTAAGCTTTTCACATTTTGGGACGACTATGACAGCTAGCTAGCCAGTTGGTTACGAAAATAACGGGGCATTTATCAAAATCACAAGGCATTAACTCCGCCTCTATTGTACTGATTTCCAAGAAAAGGAGAGCTCGGAAAATCACAAAATTTTGACTTATTAGTCTACGTTATATAATATACAAAATTATAGTAAAAATGTTAGCAAATAGGCTAAAAGTTTACCTTCATGATATCATATTCAGATAACAAAGTGCGTTGGTTCCCAGTCAGTGAATAACAAATAACATACTAATTGTCTATGAAGTCATACACTATCTTATCACACGAGAAAAATAGTGTCTTATCACGGGAGAAAAGGTACTTGAGAGGAGGTTGCAATTAAACTAGATGTGTCGAGAGGCTATAATAGAGTTAAATGGGCTTTCCTCACTAAGGACAAGTTTTTTTCTTTTTTTTTTTGGAAATCAAATTTTAGGCGCTTGAAAACAGATTTTGGTTGGTATTTACTTTTCCCAACGGCCATGTTAATCTTTAGCAATGGAGTAATCAATTGGAATGTGAGTCCATCACAATAGAAGGGTTTTCTCGTACTACAGATTAATTGACAGTTTTTTTTTTTTTTTTTATCATACATATGCCTTGAGCGGGGTCTGCTGAAACTATTACATATAGAGGGTAAATTTTGATTTTGTTTACAAATTGATCAGTTTATTTTTCTTTCTTTCACCTCTTTTTATTTACGTGGTCTTATCTGTTCGGATAAATCTGGCTATTATTTACATGGATTTTATACAATATAGAACCCGCAGATATACATGTCTAATTCTATAAGTTCTAATTTTTTACAAAATGATACTTCTATTTTTCGATCAGATACGTAAGAAACATGCCTGATGTTATACGCAGGACTTTATAACCTGAACACTCTACCATTCAAGTATATTATAAAATAGTCTAGTGTACATAAGATTTTTTCATAAGTATATAGATATTTCCTATTAACTTCTATTGAAATAAGTTGGGTGTGATACAAAGCTGTCTTCCTCTACTTTTAGCCATTTAGAAAATTTTATAATATATCGCCTTCGTTCATACTGCAAAGTTTTGAAAATTATAACGTTATTTTATTTACCAAATGTCTGAGCATACCTGCTAGAACGCAAATGTATACGTCTATTTTACAAAAATCCCACATTTGCATCAATAAAATTTTTATTTCTTTCTTTAATGACTCTATATTTTTATCATTGTTTCTCCTTTTTGATATAGTAATATTATTTTATCTGCCCGTTACTTAGATTCCAATAGGCTAATTGGATAAAATAGGATCCAATTTGGAAGAAAAGATTGGATGAGTAAAAGTTATTATGTCAGCGGTGCAGGACATGACATCACAAGTAGGTGGTCCTGGGTTCAAATCTTCCCAGAAACATTTCCGAAGTGGTGGCGTTGCAAGTCTCCTCAAGTTTGTGGGAGCCGTCCACCGGTGGGAAAGTTTAAAAGTAGTAGATAATTGTTAGCAAATTGTAAGAATGTTTCAGAATTTAATTGTAATACTAGTTGAAATTGTAATGTATGAATACTCATCAAAAAAATAATAATAAAGAAAATATTAATGAGTAAAAAAATTATTACGTATTAGAAAACAATAAATTATATAAAAATCTCATTCCTATGATCCAATGAACTTGACCAGATCCTACGTGTTTCCAAAATATGAGGTTTGCATTCGTAAGTACAAAGTTTGAGCAAAATTGAATATAAAGCATGATTTTCAAAAAATTTATATTCATACCCAATGGGTAACACAAAACTGACCTAGCCCAAATAAGACCTTCAACTGGCTAAAAGAATAGTTTATTCCCATTTTAACATAAATTGCATGACTTGGGATGATTTCAATTGACAGACTATGTACACAAAAATTAAATCAGATCAAATCTGATATTTTGCCAAACCTTAAGAGAGTTGTAGGTTAGTCAAGCATGAATGACTTCCACTTGTTGACGTATGAGAATTTATACATTCTTCTCTACCAAAATGTGAAAGCATTTGCATGTCTACATGGATGCGGTCATTGAACGAGGGGTTGGTTGGCTGGAGCTTAACGAATACCTCAAGCCCCATGGGCTTTTCTTTCATCTTAATCTAGGTTCATTATTTAGCTTCCATATAGCTCCCAGGCACTCATATTGTTTTATTAAGTTTATTTATTTTTGATCTTTTTTATATCTAAAGTCAATATTGTCGTTGATTGCCACCTTTAAGCTTGAGGGCTATTGCATTCAGTGGAAAGGCAATGAAAAGCTCCATATATAGGAAGAATAAATTTCTCACAGACATTCATTTGAAATGTAACTAGTGCAAAAATCATAAATTTTTATGTTGGTATCTATACTTCCGATCATTCTCCCTTGCACAATGGCGGTACAACATTGATTAGAGGACAAAAATGAGGCGGGCAACCACTCAAAGACAAAGCATCCTCTTTTTTAATTAAACAGGGCCACCACTGCACTCCAAAAATTAGACAGACCGGACTTTTTTGTTCCACTTGGGACCACTCCTATACTACGACAAAAAACCCATCATTATCTATTGTCTTCATTGCATTCCACCCTCCATCACAAGAATTTACATTATCCATTTGTTATTGTCACCATCCATCGTAGTCATAAATATTTTTTTAAACTTAAATTGACAGTATATATAAATATATACCTTCCTTTAACCTCTGTATTGTCATCCTCTATCTAGTACAAGCTAGCAAAACCCACCTAGAAACACAGCGATGGTGAAGAAGATGACCCATCGAGAAACACTCTGGAGCTTCGGTTTCATTTGCAGATTCTTCTTTGGGGTTTCTGATTTAGGGATTTCGAATTTGAAGTTTTATCTCTTTAGAGATTTGATTTTCGATTTGGGTAATTTCGGGTTTCCGTCCTTTTGTCTGGGGTGTTTACTAGGGTGCTTTTGTTTTTGTTTTTTAGCAAGGATATTTTGGACATTTCACTCCATTTGACGGTGCTTTTCGACGCCGTTGTGCCCCGAGGTTCAAAATGCAAAAGGCGAAAGTTCGCAGGGTTTAAAAAGCAAACGGCCAAACCTCGGGGTTTTAAAAACAATTGGCCAAAGTTAGAGGGTTTACCATGCAAAAAACCCAAGGTTTGAATGCCAATGGGATTTTAAAATGACCATAATATCCTTATATTTAAAATCAAAAAATATTTGCACACATCCAAAAGCCGTAAATCTTAGTTTATGAATAATATACATCAATATTTACAACTTTAAAAAAATAAAAGAGATGAGTTTTAGGATCAGTCGGAAATGCCCCCATTTTTTATTGGTCATTGATGATCAATGAATGTGGTAGATTTTTCTTCAATATTCCAGATAAAAAAATGAATAAGGCTACGTATAAATAAGATTTATAAAAGCGGAATTCCTTTTAAAATGTCAATTAAATTAATTTTTTTAAAAACTAATTTTTCCAAAATCAGCGCATATTTTAGGTTGCCCACGCTATTTTAGGTGTACTCAAACGTGCAACGATTCACACTGCGGCTTCACTTTTTTCCAAGTCGTTTGGAGTCTTTGGACGACCTGGCAATGTGTGGATGCGGTTTTTTCAAAACTTGGACATCAGTACGTCAAATCATTTAAGCTTTTCACATTTTGGGACGACTATGACAGCTAGCAAGCCAGTTGGTTTCAAAAATAACGGGGCATTTATCAAAGGCATAAGGCATTAACTCCGCCTCTATTGTACTGATTTCCAAGAAAAGGAGAGCTCGGAAAATCACAAATTTTTGACTTATTAATCTATGTTATATAATATACCAAATTATAGCAAATAGGCTAAAAGTTTACCTTGATGATGTCATATCCAGATAGCAAGCGCCTTTGTTACAAGGTAGCAAATAACAAATAACATGTTAATTGTCTATGAAGTCATATACTATCTCATCAGGGAGAAAAGGTATTCGAGAAGAGATTGCAATTAAACTAGATATGTCTAGAGGCTATTAAATGGGCTTTCCTCACTAAGGAAATTTTTTTTTGTTTTGGAAATCAAATTTTAGGCGCCCGAAAACAGATTTTGGTTGGTATTTACTTTCCCAACGGCCATGTTAATCTTTATCAATGGAGTTATCAATTGCAATGTAAGTCCATCGCAATAGAAGGGTTTTCTCGTACTACAGATTAATTGACAGTTTTTTTTTTTTCTTTTTTTTCTTTTTTTATCATACATATGCCTTGAGCTGGGCCTGCTGAAACTATTACATGTAGAGGGTAAATTTTGATTTTGTTTACAAATCGATCGGTTTATTTTTCTTTCTTTCATATCTTTTTATTTATGTGGTCTTATCTGTTAGGATAATTCTGGCTATTATTTACATGGATTTTATACAATATACAACCCGCAAATATAAATGTCTAAATGATACTTCTAATTTTCAATCAGATACCTAAGAAGCACGCCTATGTCATAACCAGGATTTTACAATCCAAACACTCTACCATTCAAAAATATTATAAAATACTCCAGTGTATATAAGATTTTTCCACAATTATCCAGATATTTCCTGCCAACTTTTATTAAAATAAGTAGTGCTTAGTACAAAGATGTCTTCCACTACTTTTAGCCGTTTAGAAAATTTTATAATATATCGCCTTCGTTCATACTGCAAAGTTTTGAAAATTATAACGTTATTTTATTTACCAAATTTCAAAGCATACCTGCTAGAGCGCAAATGTATACATTACCAGGTCTTTTTTACAAAAATCCCACATTTGCATCAATAAAATTTTTATTTCTTTATTTGTTGACTCTATATTTTTATCATTATTTCTCCTTTTTGATATAATAATATTATTTTATCTGCCCGTTACTTAGATTCCAATAGGCCAATTGGATAAAATAGGATCCAATTTGGAAGAAAAGATTGGATGAGTAAAAGTTATTGTGTATTCATAATAAAGAAAATATTAATGAGAAAAATAAAATTATTACGTATTAGAAAACAATAAATTATATAAAAAATCTCATTCCTATGATCCAATGAACTTGACCAGATCCTACGTGTTTCCAAAATATGCGGTTTGCATTCGTAAGTACAAAGTTTGAGCAAAATTGTATATAAAGCCTGATTTTTATAAAATTTATATTCATATCTATAAGGTTTAACTGAAATTGTCGGCATTCTGGTAAACCTTAAACCTCTTTAAAAACGAATATTTATATAAAAAAAATCTTTTCATATTTAAAAAACAGTTTTTATCAGATATATAAAAAACAGTTTTTTTGAGAAAATCAAATTTTAGGCGCCCCAAAAATAGAATTTGGTTGGTATTTACTTTTCTCAACGTCCTTGTTAACCTTTAGCAACGGAGTTCTTATCAATCGCAATGTAAGTCCGTTGCAATAGAAGAGTTTTCTTTTAGTACAGATTAATTGACAGTTTTTTGTCTTTTTTTTTTTCCATCATACATATGCCTTGAGCTGGCTCTGCTGAAATTAATACATACAAAGGGTAAATTTTGTTTTTTTATTAGTAGTATACACTGTGACATCTAATATTACAATTTAGTACCTTCACAATCCTCACAAATGAAGAGATATCTTTTCATAACCTCTCACATAAAAGAGAGATATTTTTTTATAAAACGCCCCACTTTAGGGAGGAATTTGTAAAACTCCATGTAAGGGGGAGAAACTATAAATTATCACCCGCTGACCACAGGAATTAAACCACTATCGGTCTTCTATCCGAACAAAAAGTGCACCACTAAGTCAAGACCTCAGGGTGGGTAAATTTTGGTTTTGTTTGCTAATTGATCAGTTTATTTTTCTTTCTTTCACATATTTTTAATTGATGTGGTCTTATTTGTTTTGATAATTTTGGCTATTATTTACATGGATTTTATGCAACATAGAACCCACAAATACAATGAATAATTTTATAAATTCTAATTTTTTACAAAATGATACTTCTAATTTGCAGTCATATAGGGACTTCACAGTCCCAACACTCTACCATTCAAAAATATTGTAAAATAATCTAGTATATCTAAGATTATTCTACAAGTATGTAAAGGTTTACTATCTAACTTCTAATTAGATAATTAGAGTGTGATACTAAGTTGTCTTCCGGACATTTTTAGCCGTTGATAAAATTTTATAATATATCGCCTTCGTTCCTACTACAAAGTTTTGAAAATTATCACGTTATTTTATTTACCAAATGTCAGAGCATACCTGCTAGAACCCAAATGTATACATTACCAGGTCTATTTTACAAAAATCCCACATTTACTTCATATTTTTATCATTTTATCTCCTTTTTGATATAGTAATATTATTTTATCTGCCCATTAATTAGATTCCAATCGGCCAATCGGACAAAATAGGATCGAATATGGAAGAAAACATTGGATGAGTAAAAGTTTGTGTATTAATAATAAAGAAAATATTAATGAGAAAAATAAATTATTTTTTTTTGATAAAAGGTTACTCTAAGCCGACCCCCTCCCATCTTGAGAAGGGTTCGGAAAAGAGGAACCTGCATAATTCATAGCAAAGAAATTGTCAATATAGATTTTCTCACTGATAGCTGGTGGAGGATTTCCCCACCAAGACATATGTTCCCAGTCAGATAAACATGCCTAATCAGCTAAAGCATGGGCGACCGAATTTCCATTCCTAAGAACGTGCTGGACGGAGACACGGGAGTTATTAGAGAGGATTGTTCTGAACATAGAGATTGAATGACCAACCGGAGAGAGAATCTGACAGTCATTGGACAGGTATGTGCTCAGGAGCAAGGAGTCGGTCTCAATCTGGATATGGCTGAACGGTAGCTGAAGAGCCCATAGAATGCCCAAACGAAACACTTCCGCTTCCAAAATAAGAGGCTCCCCCACCCCCATTCGTCGCCACCCACAAGCCACAATGAAGTAACCGCAAGAATCCCTAATAACAGCCGCATACCCCGAGACCCCCCTGTCTATTAAGCATCTGACATCCACATTCATCTTAAATACCCCTTCTAGTGGTCTGGTCCATCTAGGAACGAGAGGAGCGTCCAAGGCACTCATCTTATCGAGGAGTAAAATTCGTCTCGCACTCTCGATATAGTCCCTGCACCACCGCAGCAGATCCGTAAACACTAGCTGAATCCCTTCGGCCCTATATTTGTTCCGCAGAAACCATAACCTCCAGCAGTACACAATAAAAAATCTCAACACTTCACTGTTGTCGTTGAGCGCAAGGAGGGATATAGTTCCCTGTACTGAAGCCGCCAGAGGCCGATGAGGCACCACTTTCCGCGCTAACCGAGCGACACAAGCACAGTCTAAGAATAGGTAGTCAGTGTCCTCAAATCCCCGAGAACAAAACCCGCAAGTGGGATCCACATCAATGCCCCTGCGAGACAAATTATAATAAGTAGGAAGAGCATTCCTGAAAAGGCGCCACCCAAAGATCAGAACCTTGCTCGGCAGTTTTGTCCTCCAAATGGCTCAGCAACATCTGGAAAGAGAGGGATCTGCAGTTTCCTCCCCAAGCCATTTGTGAGCAGATTTAATAGAGAACAGTCCATTTGCCTTGTGCTTCCAGAAAATAGCATCCGGTTCAGGGTGATGGGGAAGAGGGACTTGGCAAACAATTTGCCATCCCCCTCCCCCACAGCTGCGATGACTCTATCCTTGTCCCATCCTTTGGACTCTTCATCAATGAAATGGCTAACCAACACATCGTCCGGGATAGTCAGAGGAAGAGGACCCACCTTATCTACCTTCACGCCAAGCCAAGAGTCAAAGAAAAAACGAACACTCTTGCCGTCTCCAATCCTCCATTGGCACCCTGATTGAACGACATCTCGCGCTTTTAGGATGCCCCGCCATGTGAATGAATCAGACGATCTCGACTTGCATCTCCAAATTGTTGGAAACAATGTTTCAAAACAAAACAAATTGAACAAAGCTTGAGTTTTGATGATTAACAAGAACTAATTTGAG
>JAXCLR010000105.1:24425787-24452965 GCA_035584095.1 Annona squamosa | reverse complement strand
CCCTTCTCCTTGTTCATTTCCTCTCTTCGGACGAACCTATCTCCTCCCCTGCTGGTGTGATTATTGATGAAATTAAGACTATTCTTCAATCTTCAAACTTCTTTTCGGTTCATCATGTCCTTAGACAGGGGAATGTGGTGGCGCATGCGCTGGCCGATTTTGCTTCTCTTTTTGTATTGGATCAATGGGTGTGGCGGGACAACCCCCCTCATGTAATTCACGAGAAAATCTGTACAGACATTTTTTTGTCAATGAATTGCTCAGATCACCTTATCCAATCTCCCCCCCAATGTGGTTGGGAGAGGGGATAAAGTCTTCCTTTCATCAAAAAAAAAAAAAAAATTGGGAAAGACCCGTCTTCTCTGAAATACCTGACTGGTATACAGCATATCTCCATATCTATTCATCGAAGTCACTCTTCAACGGGGCATATCCAATACAGGTAGGATACGACAGATGGAAACCTCCCAACAGTGGAATGATAAAGACGAATGTTGATGCAGATTCAATAGGCCTACGGATGGAGGAGAATGTTTCGAGGTGTTAACGGATCAAGTTGGACAGGCTAGAGTCTAATTCTAATTCTAACTTATTTAAAATATCTTAACCCTAATCCATCAATTAAGCCATTTAGAAAACCTCAACCTGAACCCATTTATAACCTATTCAATAAATGAACTGATGTATTGTTAAGAGGTTGTATAACAAAAGACTTGAAGGCATAAACTCTTGTAGACGATAATCTCACGAAGAGAGACGAGAAGGTATTTTTGGTGCAGAAAAAAAAGGCAATAATGGGAAAATTGAATTACAGCAGCAATTGAAAAATAAAAATTAAGTAGCGGAAGAAAGACTTAAAGGGGAGAAAATAACAAAAAGATTTTCATTTATATATAAATTTAATGGGTTAAATAAGTTAAATGGGTGAAAACGGATTACTAAACTGGTTGACAGGTCATAAAATCTCAATCTCAATCTGCTTATTTAATTAAATGATTAAATAAGTTGGTGGATTATAATCCATTTATTCAAAAATCTCAACCCAAATATATTTATAAATGGGTTGGATGAGCGGGTTGATGGGTTGACTGTGACCATTAACATCCCTAGTTTCAATGCACCCTAATGCATTGAAATTTTTTTAATATGCTTTTTTAATATTTTTAATAAGATTGTTAATATAGTTATATTTAACTTATATATTAAATTTTACAATTTTTGGAGATATATAAATATATATTTTTAATTTTTAAAAAACAAGAGTATTCTAGTCACTTAAAAATGGCTAAAGTATCATTGTTTTTAAAAAATAAAAAATATATATACGTATATCCAAAATGATAAAATTCGACTTAGAGATTAAATACAATTATATTAACAATCTTATAAAAAAATTTCAAAAAATATTTTAAGAAATGAGATTTTACACACTGATGCATTAAAACATTCTCCACGGTAGAAACTCAAGCTATGATAATGGGGCATAAGATGGCTGGATTAATTGCAATACAAAAAGGGTGAATGCAAGAGTGAGTGCCTCATATTGGTTAATCTCCTCATGGGCAATGGCAAAATCGTATCCAACATTGGAATTCTGATAGACGAGATTAAAAGGAATGGTTCCAAGTTTGGAAACTGTAAGTTTCATCGTATCCTCGGCATCGGTACATTGGCAGAGTTTGAAATGGGATAGAATGAGCCAACACGTTCGCAAAAAATATTCCACATGGCCGACAAATGTGCATCCATCAATTAGCTGGTATCGAACCTATATCTTCGAAACAAAATTCGTCCGTCACCGTTCGCACCAGAGAGCACGTCAATTAGATGATAACTTTTTCCACACGCAAAAACCCTTAACGTCATCATCTCACCGAAGATACTTCTCAAACCTCAATTTTCCCTCATGCGATTTCCCAGTTTTCTGAAGGGACATTTTGTTTTTCTGAAGAATTTTTTAGGGGACATTCCGTAAGGCACTTTTCTGAAGAACTGTGAGATAAAGTCGAGAATGGAAAATGAAATATTTTGAGCTTTTTGTAATTGATATGAGAAGACAGTGGTAAAGTTGAAATAAATATAAATGTTAGATCGTAGTTGAAATGAAAAATAATTAAAATGTAGGGATAAAATTGAAAAATGAGTTGTTAAAGTATTAATGATTTGTCGAGTCTCAATCTTGATTGGAAAAACTTATCTTACATTTTTCTAAGAAATGTCTTGTTTTTACAATTTTTTAAATCAAGATTGAAAATACATACTTAAATTAAGTTGTAAATAATACTTAAAAAAAGTTGTAAATACAAAAAAAAAACACAGCCACGTCTGGCACTGGAGTGAAAATCACGGCAGTTGACTGTCGTCAATCGTGCATGATTCCATCCGGATCCGCCGGTTGATTCAAGGACCGCACACTCCGGATTTGGAATCTTACCTTCAACAAAGTAAAAGCTCAGCAACCCATCTAAACTGTTTAATGAGATTTAGCTGAGATTTTTGAGTGTGTTTAAGAAGTAATAAAATTTTTGATGAAAAATTTTCAATGTGCAAGCGTAAAAGTTTTTAAAATAAGAAAAAATAATGTAATATGATAGAGATGATAAAAAGGAATAAAAAAAATAAAGTTAAAACACATATGTTAGATGTATGACTGGTTATGTAGAAATGATTAAAGAGTAGCGTAGTCGTATAGGAAAAGTAGGAAAATAATTTGAAAAAGGTGTTTGTGATACGATAGGCACAGTTAAATTGAATGAAAAATGATTGAAAAGTTTTTGATAAAAAAATTATTGAAGTGATAGAAAATGATGTGATATGACAGAGATAATAATAATAATAAGTAAAGAAAATAAAGTTAAAATAGATAAATCAGTTGTGTATATCATTGTATAGAAATGATTAAAAAATAGAGTATTTATATAGAAATATGTGAATAAATAATTAAAAATATGGTAGTTATGGAGAGTGAAAAGTTTTAACTTCACTTTTTTTTTTTGTTGCCAAACACATTTTAAAAAGTTTTAGTTTTCATTTTAAAAAAGTTCTAATTTGAAAATTTATTATGAATAAATAGTTGATGATCTATTAACTCATTCAACCATTTAAATAAGTAAACAAATTAGGATTATGATTATACATTCTATCAATCTGTTTAGTAATTTATTTACAACCTATTAAGAACAAGTACATAAATATTTACCTTAAACCCTAATTGGCCTCTTTTTTTCCTCATCTCTCTTTTTTTATCTCACCAGTTCTTATTTTTCTACCTTTTCTCTCCCTCTCTCGTTATCCATCATTCCTTGCCACACTATGTTGTTAGTTTGTACATCTTGTTGTCATTATGCATTTTGTTGTTGTGATTGATTTATATGTAACTACTAACTCATGAGTTGTAAAAGAGTTAGGATTAAGATTATTCAAATGAATTAATAAACAAATTAGAGTTAAAGTTTTTTAAATGTGTTAGCATTAAGATTATGCTCTAATCCATCTAATCAAATCCGTTAACAATTAACTTGTCTTTATGATTGTAAGAAATTCAATCTAGTTATTGGTTTTATCATCATATATTGTTAGGAATAAAAAAATATATTAAAACGAATGCTCCTCAACAGAATTTGAACCTCAGACCTTTGGCATGCAGGCCATAACACGAATCGAGTAAGTTCAGCCCCTCGTCATTGACGGAAACCACATTTATGTAACACTGCTACAAAGAAAATGTACTTTTATATGACAATAAAAATGATGAAATATGATAGATAAAGCAAATCTTTCAAGGATTATCAAGATGAGCAAATTTGATGTTCTCACGGATTTGAAATAAAGCAAAATTGAAATAAAGACTATTACTCCATCCTGGAATTAAAACCAAAGCTTTGCTCGTGCACATACTAATGCCAAACCACTTCACTATGCGTTGTTGTGCGAACGTAATTCTCAATGAAAGTGCAATGAGCATATTGTTGATATTCACATGCTATTTGGTAGACTAGAGAAGAGGACAACCATGCATTGCGGTGAAATACCAAGCTTATGATGTGACCATGCATTAATACATATCATTTCCATGGAAATTAAATGGCACGAAGGGCCTACAACATATTATGGAACCGAAATTTCCACATGACCGAGATAATGTACATCCATCAATTCCATGATATATGTATTTAATTATTGTAGAAGTGTTATAACTTTCGCAAAATTTACATCGATTTGTACAATGTTTGCCTGACTTTGTTAGTATACCCGTAAAATCTAAGCCCTTTTTGAAAATGATGAACATACACCAGCAAATAATAAAATTAAAATATAAGAAAATATTTTAAAATACCACAAAACTTCTATTTTTAAAAACTATTTCTCATATTAAATGTGAGGGGACATTTGGCAATGTCAATTTTGTTAGGATTTTAGGATAAGGTGAAAAATAAAAAAGAAAATATTTTAAGATTTGTATGATTGATATAAAATAATAAGGATCAAGTTTGAATAAATAAGATAGTTGGTAAGAAAAATAATTGAATTATAAGAATAAAGTTGGAAGCATAGAATTGTTAAATTATTAAATAATTAATCAGAAAATACAAAGGTCATATATTTATTATGGAATCTCGTAGAATACCATACGTATCCATTACCCAAAACTTTTTCCCCATGCAAAGCCTTAATCGAATGCTCGATTGGACAACCAAATTAATAGAAGGAAGCACAATTAAGCCGATAGCCTCAAGGCGTTATGTCATTTGTCCAATCGATTTCAGGAAAATGTCATTCAATTGGGGAGTAGACAGCTGATCTCTCATGCACTCTTCACCGGCGGCTTTTATAACCACTGTTGAACGGAAGTGCGGCTCCACTGCACACGTGTAGCTTTCCATCCGATGCAAATTTTCTATACGTCGGTTGTTGAAAACTTCAAAACTGAGATGTACAGTTAAAATACAAAGAAGTAAACTTCAAATAATTAGAGAACTTGATAAGTGAGATGCACAGTTGAAACCTAAGCAATTGTGGGCTACGGTGCAGTGGTTGGAGACTGTAAAGGATATAGAGTTGGTTCCTTTATTTTTTTTAATTGGTGTGTACAGTTTACACTTCGTTTCAACTCATTTAACAATCAAACTCAAGGGTCAGGACAAAGAATTATTACATCTTCACCTTATCATTTCATATTACACATTAATCCTTAAATATTCTCACAAATTTCTTTACTTACATTTTTCAGATCCAAAAATAGACTAAACACTCTCCATCTAAAGACCACAGCTTCCACTATGGGGGATTGGGGGTGGTAATGAAACAGCCAAAAATGAGATTTATACCCATAGCCACCTCACTAGCAACGCTTTTTGGCTCACGCTACTAGCCTACTACCAACTTTAAAGAAGATGGTTGACATTTTGATTATGGCGGCCATGACAATGTTTTTGGGCATTAGATAAGCAATAAAATGTAATGTAAGGGAATTGAGTTTGAGAGTGATGCCTTATAACTTACTAATTTTCTCACAAATAATAATTATTTCTAGCCTAGGGGATACTTGTAAAGTGAAAAAACTTTTGAATAAAAAGCTTTTAGTGTAATACCTTGCTGCATTTGCTTGGAATAATCCTGGACGTAAACTTCAGGGTAGAAATGGCCATCAGAATGTAACGAGCAAAATATGATTAATGAATGAATTAGGTTAATACTCTTTTTCCACTTCTTTCCATTGGTTGGGAGGTGTAATTTTTCAATGGGATACCGACTTTACAATAAAAAAAATTACAAAGAAGTAAATAATATATCATTTTTATGTTGCTTCATCAGGCATGGTAAAGTTCGGTCAAGCTTAATCAAACTTGTCAAATTATGTCAAGTTAGTTAGACCCATTAAATTTTTGTAAAACTTGCGAAATCTGAAATTAATAAAATTTAAAACGTAATTAATCCCAAATTCCCAATAAGGCAAATTCAGTTATCCTATAAATGTAATATCAAGCTCATAAGCACGCATTTAATAACCCTATCTATAATCAACGTCGATTAAATCTGATCAAGCCTCATCAAATTTATAAGGAGTGCTAACACATGTGGCTGTGAAATCCAAGTGACGCATTCTCAAATTTTGAAATTATAAATATACCGCACTCCTAAATTCCCTTAAACTCAAGCTGGCGTGTTTGAAATTGTGAAATGAAAAAAATTTGTGATATGGGATAGGAATGAGAAGGGAAATATTTTGAGAATTATATGATTGGTGTGAAATAATATAGATAAAGTTAGAACAAATAAGATAGTTGAAAAGAAAAATAATTAGAATGTAGGTTAGTTAGAAAAATGGAATAATTTAATTATAAAATCGGTTATCTAAAAATATATTTACCATGTAATACCATCCCACCCCACATGTAGATTGCCACCATTGAGCATCATGGAGCATGATTACTCGATTCAGCTAGTCTAATACAGCACTAGCTGTTGATCCCACATGCGTCTACTTTGTCGAGCCTATCATCATGCAATACGCTTATGACAATGTGCTAGTCACTCAATTTGGTGTCGTGTTTCGGAAAATGCAAGCGATATAGCTCAATTGAGTTAACCGACAAGCTCGCACGAATTCACTTTTGTCCAGTGTTGTGAGAACCAGACCGGACCAGCAGGTCCAGTTCTCGGTTCGGTACTATACGGTTCGGTTCAATTGTTCAAAACTGCTGGAACTGGAGAACTGTCGGTCAGACCGGATTTGCTCGGTCCGACCGTCGGAGCTTAAATAATATATATACTTCAAAAAAAGCGAAAATCAAACCCTAACTAAGGTCCCTAACCCGCTACCGTAGTGTCGTCTGCCTCTCTCTCGTTTTCCCCTGTGCTCTAGTTCGGTGGTTCCCCCTTTGCCGTCACGCACCTCCTCTCTAGTTTGCTTCTTCCCTAACCTCGATCTCTTGCACTCGCTCTCACCGACCTCACCTCGCAACATTCGCTAAGTGCCTCATCTCACCCGCCGTCGAGCCGCCTCTCCTCGTCGCGCCTCCACCTCCTCATCGTACCCACTGCACGGCCTGCACCTCGTCGCACCCGCCGCCGCCTCATCGCGCCCATGTTGCCAATTAGCAACAAAATAGTGAACCCATATTATTTATTTATTTAGTCATTTTTACAATTTTATTTAGATATACATTAAATCATTAATAATTTAATACATAATTTTTTCTGCCTAATTTTGTGCATGCAACTCATGTAATTAATATCACTGTTATAATTAATTGTATAGTACAAAATTCTTCACATAATTAATATAGAAAATAAAAATTATAATATAATTAATAAAATATTATAATTATATTCTAGGTGAATTTCTTAGTACCTAGGATGATTTATGTGTAATATGAAAAGTTGTTTTAAATATTTTATTTATTTCATAAAATTTGAGTGCCCCTTAAATGTCGTTCGATGCTGTTAAACGCTGTTAG
Source organism: Annona squamosa (assembly GCA_035584095.1). NCBI lineage: Eukaryota > Viridiplantae > Streptophyta > Magnoliopsida > Magnoliales > Annonaceae > Annona > Annona squamosa. Next base: position 24,445,505 of record JAXCLR010000105.1, on the reverse strand, counting down.
ATTAAGGTGGATTTCATTAAATCATAATATCTGGATTTTAAGGTCTATAATTAAGGTATAAATGACCTTATAAAGAGTTGATGATCATATTACAGGTGCTAAATTAGGATTAACTTATTAATATCAAAAGTTAGATGCTGTTAGATGTCGTTAGATCTGGTTAGATGTCGTTAAATGTCGTTGGATGCTGTTAGATAAGGTAGATTTCATTAAATCATACCATCTGGGTTTCAAATTCTATAATTAACGTATAAATAACCTTATAAAGGGCTCAAAATCATATTACAGGTGTTAAATTAGGATTAACTTATTAATATATTTACTTAAAATTTAAAAATAATTTAATATTTTTGACATCATAAATATGTGATGCTGACGTCACCGGTTCGCTTAACCGTTTGAACCAGACCAATTTTTTTACCGGTTTAATCATCGGTTCGATTCTGACAATATTGCTTTTATCCGTCCGAGATACATCCTTTTATCTACCCATATTGTTACTTAGGGTGTATTTGGTAATGTAATTAATTAGGGTAGGAAAGTGAAATATATAATATTTTTAAATAGTGTAAGAGTAATGTGCTATAATAAAGATAAAGTTTAAATATATAAATTAATAGTATAAAAATGATTAGAATGTAAAAATAAAATGAAAAAAAGAAAAATTAGTTAGATAAGATGTCAAATTATTTTTCAAGAAATGGGTGAGGAGAGAAATGGAAACCACATTCTCACATATGCTTATTACCAAAAAGTACCTTAGTTATGTGAGTTATACTTATTCATGCGAGCTGCGTTTAGGGTACAACTTGGTGTAGAGTCCGTCCTAACACACACGACTCGACTCCATTTCGAAATAAAATTTCGAGTTTAGTTTTGAGAATTTTTTCAAAGTAGATTCGATTTCAATCCAACTCTGGAGAACTCAAAACCAATACCAAGTTTACATCAATGTGATACCAAAACTCAACCCAATCCGAACTCAAAACTCCTCCAAATTGTTAAAAGAAATATATTGGTTTATATATTGAATATTTTAACTATTATTATTATAAAAGTTCTTCTATGTAATCATAACGTAATTAAACTGCAAAATAGTTATTCTAAAACATAAATATCATCTACATTTGTCTATAAAAAGTTGAATAGATTACATTTACATCAACTTAATTTATAAATAATTATAAATGTACCAATTCTTTAAAATTGTTGCATACATATCAATTAACTGTGAGGTATATAAGTCTCACTTTTATTAAACATATTTAGATAATAATTTCATGTAATTCTAATTGTTTTTCTTAACTTGATAGTTGATAGTAAATTCATTATTTCATTGTACTTAGTGTTATTTTTTAGTTGAAAGATCAACTTTCATCGAAATCAAAGATATCATAGGTTGTATAAATATATTCCTATGTAAATTATAAATAAATAAGTTATCATAATCAAAAGTGTATTGTAGAATTAGTTGATTCGGATGCAATAATGTTTAAAGAGTTTGGTATTTCTATTAGTAGATTCCAATTTCTATTAGTTTGAGAGTAACTCGAATTTCAACTTAAAACTAAAGCCAAAACCAATGTAAATCCAATTTGAACTTAACCCGAACTTAAATTCTAATATTAAGTTTTGGGTTCACTTAAACTTAATAGATTTAGAATTAGGGGTCACTTAAATGCGGTATAACCTGACTTAAATTGCAACCCTAGCTGCATTTACTTATCTATATGAGTTGCATTATTTTACCTTTGAAGAAGCAACTACATCTATGCAAGTTGCCCGTATTCGCATAAATTATCCCAAGGGTCCAATTATCTTAGAGATTGCATCTTTTACTCACTCTCTAGAAAATCATTTTTACTTTTTTAAAATGAATTTTTCCCATTTGGCCTCCTGAAGAAAGAACTTTAGCTTGAATATAATCTAATAGGGAAGTTTAAGCATTCCATGCATTGACATGCTTCTATATTGTCACTCTACCAAAATCATATCTTCCTTCTCTTAGGATTTATTAAAATTTACTTAGTTTTTATAATCTAAGCAATCAAATTATGGTAGATCTTGAATAGTTGCTCCTTATATTCAACTCACCTATATCAAGTGGTTGAGATGTAAGAACTTGCATGGTTGATAGAGGTAAGACTTCATTGCCACACTTGAGGCATTATCAAGTATTTAGTCATCAAAATATTGATAAAGGTAAGATCGCATTGCATTTATTTAATCATGAATCATCCTTTGCTAAGTTGAGATTAGGGCACCATAAAACCTATTATGATTTGTTTACTTAGGATGTTTTTAATCTTTGCATAATCTTCACATGGTCATGGATTCAACAAAACCTTTTAGATAGTTAAAGTGGCTTTATGTGGAATGGAAACTGAGTATTCCACCATTTAAGGGTCAACTCAACTTGCTGTTCAGATCACTGGATAAATTTATCAAGTCAACATAGTTAACTTGTTCTAGCTTTTTTAAGTTTCTTGTAAATAAATCAATTTAATTTGTTAGGTCAAATTCATTATCCTAAGTTTTTTATGGCAATTTGAGGAATCTAAGTCAATCGAACTTGTTAAGTCAAAGCCACTGAGTCAACTCATATAGTTAAACCTAATCAATTTGATTTTGCTTTTTTAAAATTTCTTATAGGAAATTGAGAAAACCAAGTAAACCTGATTCACTTGATCAATTAACTAAGTTACTAAATCAAGTAAAACTCAGTTAATCTGGTAATGCATTTTCTAAACTTTTATGAGAACCAAGTTAACCCAACTTGTTGAATTAAACCCATAGATTTACAAAGTCAAATTGATCTTGCTCTATTTGAATTTCCTACCAACAATTAAGAGGATTGAGTCAACTTATTCAATCAAAATCACAAAGTCAAACACTAAGTCAAGCATAGTCAATATGTTTTTGCTCTTTTTAAGCTTCTTGTAAGCAATTGAGAAAAGCTGTAGGTCACAACTTTGAGTTTAGGCTCTACAAAGTTTTGATATAAGGCGAATGTTCCGGCAATGGAGGACAATGCCTTAGTAAAGTGATAGGTTCAAGATTATGGGTTGAATTTAGCGTATCATATACGGTTAGAAATAATGTGGGAAAATTATTTGATATTTTCTTTGCTTTTGAAGATGAGGAGGAAGGAAAAGGGACCCATATTTTCTCTAATTATGGATACATGTTTTTCTTATAGGTCTTTACGTGATAAAGATTCTAAAAGCTAGTTACCCTTTTAGTGTTTTAGGCCTTTTTATGGTGCCTCCTAGGTATGATAGCTAGAGATGAATTACTTGTCAATTATGGGCAGAATATCGCCTTTATTCTTTTCTTTTCAAGGGAGGAGGTGGCATGAGTGTGATTAAGTTTGGGTTCATTGGACAAAGTGTTGGGGTGGGATCGGGGTGGGACTTACTCTTGTCTCTGCCTTATTTTATACTAGGGCGGAACGGAAATTTAAGATTTTTTTGAAATTGTAGGTCAGGGTGGATTGGCCGGACTTTAGACTTTCTTATACCATTTTTGACTTACCTGACATGCCAACCCGCTAACTTAGTTTTTTAAGTTGTGAATAAAATTTTGAATGAGATTTGTTTCATTAACTTGTTCTAATATTCATATTTTATTCAAATAATGATATTTACTTTGATTAATCAGCAATAGGTTAAAGCATACAATATTTAAATTTAGCATTTATATATTTTTATACTCAATAGGTTTATAAATTTTTAAAACCATTCTACTTGACTTGCATTTTTGCTCAGCTCACTGTCCTAATACCAACTTAAAGTTTGTCCGAAGGCTTAGGAAAAAAAAACTAAAAGTCAAACCGGCCTTGTCCCGGCCCGGTATAAAAATAAGAATCAAACAAGATTTTTAAAATGTAGTGTCGGGATTGGACATACTTTGACTCATCTCAACTTGCCTCGATCGCCACTCCTACAATGTATAGCTCTAAGAGCATTGGTTGCACCTTTTTGCTATCTTGTTATAAGGGTTCGATTTGAGTGACGTAATATTGGAGTTGGCTAACCACTACCATATGACATCAAAATATTGTTACAATTCTTAGAATTATTAACCTACATATAAAGAATATTTTAGGTGATTTAGATATTGAATTAATATTTTCCAAATTTATACATAAATCAAATAGTTTTATCATATTGATTTTGTACTTTTATAAGATAGGACATTAATCTAGATATATTTAATTTATAAATTAATTTTTATCATTTTGAAGATTTGTATATATTTATTTTGGATTTTTAAATATAAAGCTATTTTAATCATGCTTAAACAATTTAAAAGGACTGACATATCACTGTATTTAAAAATTCCAAATAAATCTATATTTATATCTAAAATTAATAAGACTAGGTTTAGATATTAAATATATTTAGATTAAATTTTTAAATAGATAAAATTTGTTTTTTTATCATTCTAAACTGGTCTGACATGATCAAGCCCCATATTTGATTTGATCTAAACTTATCACGATAATTAATCAAATAATTTTAAATATAATAAGAAAATTAAATTTTATATAATTATCAAAGTGGGCACCAATGTTGCATGAATCCAAACTTACAATGCTATTCCATAGGCACCGAACGTTTGAAAGATATACGCGTATATATATTATTACGTACATTTTCAAGGGGTATTTGTAAATGGCACAAAGTTTTCGAATTTTACAGTTTATACTTTATAAATTTTGATTTTTTGTGAATACTCTCCCCATTTTTGAATTTTGTATGCAAAAATCCCCTTAGTTTCTAAAATTTTTACAACTGACCCAAGTTGAGCTTCATTTTCAAAAAACCTTCTATTACTGGTTGATAAATTTTAAAATTCTAAATGAAAATTAATTGTCCTCGAAAAATTAATTCACAATTTTTCCAAAAAAATATTTGTCAATTTTGTACCCATGGACCACGATTTACGTTGAACGAATATGTCATTGAGCTCTTTTACCAATAAGGTTCAAAAATGGGTTATTTGCAAAATCAAAAGTTATGGGTCAAAAATTGCAAAATTCATAAGTTAGGGGTTTGGGTAAATATCCTTATTTTCATTAACAATTTTAATTTTTCCAATACACAAGATGTTACAAAAGTTATCCCTATTCATTTCATTCCAAATAATTCCTTTTTACATCACTTATTCTCATTTTGACCTCGTTTTTCATTTCTCATTTTCCCATTTTTTTCATCATTTCGAAATGCATGTTTAATCACGTAATAAAATAGGAATTTAGCAGCAATTTATTGCATTTTCCACAAGAAATATCAGTATCTATTGCATAGGCAGAAAAAATGTGGTGTTAATTAGTCCATTGATTAGGAGTTATTAGAGCAGTCCAAAACATTGGATGCGGCGAAATTTAGACTCAAATTCATAATAATTGTGGTAGTTGAAGTTTTATGATTTGAACTCTCCTTTCAAATTGCGAATTGTAAGGCTTTGAACAGTTTCTCCAATGTAGCCTCGCCTGTCCTTGCATGCAATTCATTGTGGGCTTCTCTCGTGTATATCTCTGATGCAGCCGTGTCATGACTCATCAAGGGTCTGATCTAAGTTCATTGTATGGAATGGGATAGGGTAAGAGCGAGATGGGATTTACTATGTGTATTTTTTTCATTTTAAATATAATTTGTTGTTTTGTGATACATAATAATTTTATTTTTCTCATTTTCAGTATTTTTTATATTAATACACAATAACTTTTACTCATCTAACCTGTTCTTCCAAATTTGATCCTATTTGATCCTATTAAATGATTTTAAATAGGTCCATTGGAATCTAATTAACGAGGTGATAAAAATATTACCGTAGCAGAAAAAGGAAACGATGATAAAAATGTAAAGTAAATAAAGAAAGAAAAAAATTATTGATATAAATGTTGAATTTTTGTAAAATAGACCTGGTAAGCATACATTTGCGTTTTATTTAGCAAGTATGCTCTGACATTGGTCAATAAAATAACGTTATAATTTCCAAAATTTTGCAATACGAACGAAGGCGATATATTATAAAATTTTCCGAACGGCTAAAAGTGTCCGGAAGACAGCTTAGGCATGCTTCTTTCCTATCTATTTGAAAATTAGAAGCATCATTTTGGAAAAATTTAGAACTCATAAAATTATACATATATATTTGCGGATTCTATATTGCATAAAATTCATGTAAATAACAATCAGAATTATCAGAATAGATAAGATCACATCAATTAAAAAGATGAAAGAAAGAAAATAAACTGATCAATTACTAAACAAATCAAAATCTACCTTTATATGTATTAATTTCAGCAGCCTCAGCTCAAAGCATATGTATGACAAAAAACTAATCTATTTTATCTTCAATCAGGACTACAAGAAAACTCTTCAATTGCAACGATAGACTTAGATTGCAATTGATAAGAACTCCGTTGCTAAAGATTAACGTGGCCATTGGGAAAAGTAAATACCAACCAAAATCTGTTTTGGGCACCTAAATTTTTTTCCATTAGTACATTTACAGTCATCTCAGATATCTATTAAAATGAAACTCTCAAGATATTCTTACAAATTTTAAAGAAACAATATACTTTTATTTAGAAATTTGGAGATAAACTCTATTAAAGAACTAGAGAGACAACCCCTAAATAAATTGAAGGACAAAATGCGCACAGCACCTTTCAAACTTTTGTCTACTACTTTTGGGGTGAATGGTGCTACTAACCAGGCAAAATCCGATTGGCTTGAGCACCTAAAAGTTGATTTTAAAAAAAAAAAATAATAATAATAATAAAATTCTGGCGTATACATCTTGATGAGTTCAAGCAATTGGCGGAAAATGCCACATTATTTTGTAACCAACCGGCTTGCTAGCTGTAGTACTCGTCCCAAAATGTGAAAAGATTAAATGATTTGTGGTATTGATCTGCCAATTTGAAAAACCACATCAACACCTTGGCTGGTCATCCAAAGACTCCAAACAACTGAATAAAGTAAAGCTGCAGTGTGAATATCGACTTCTTAATCATTTATAATCACTGCACGTTTAGAACACCTAAAATATTGCGGGCAACCTAAAGTAACTAGTTTTCAAAATAACCTTATTCATTTTTCTCACCCGGATTATTGATCACATTCATTATATTTAATATTATTTATATTGCGCAACAGGTCATATATAGCCTGTCCGATTGGTTATAAAACCGATTGCTTTTATTTTTATTTTTTTTAGTTTTTGTTTTTTAGAGTTGTAAATCCTAATGTATATTTTTTATAAACTAAAATCACCAAATTGGGATATGTGCAAATATTTTTAAATTAAATTCACAATACTTGTATGTTAATATGATACACCTTAGCCCACTAAAGGGCCTGGCAACAAGTAGACTTTGCATTCGGCCTATGTGGGGTCCCCATGACTTAAGTATTATAGACTTTACCATGTTTACTCAGTATTTCATATCTATAGCCGCCAACACTCAAACCTCAATCAAGGCTTTTGTTGATTATTGAGATCACGTCTTAAACCCATTGAGCTTTTGATTTTATATATCAAGTAGGTGTAATGGTGACTTGAGAATGAAGGCCTATAAAATAAATTCAGATTTAAACTGTTAATTAGAATAAGATTTGGGGCAACTTAAAAGAGTAAAACAATAGAACTATGTACACATGTTGGTTTGAAAATGGGTCAAGGTTCTTTATTATTATTAAGGTGTGTTTGTGAAGTGATAAAATTAGTAGATAAAAAAATTTAAAATTGAAAGAAATTATATAATATATAGGGGTAATGATAAGAAATAAAAAGGAATAAAGTCAAAATCGGTTAATTGTGTAGGTAATTATGTAGAAATAATTAAAAAATAGGACAGTTGTATATGAAGATCTGAAAAAATAACTAAAAAATAATTGTTGAGAGTCAAAAGTTTTTTGTGTAAACAAATATACTATAAGAAAAAAAAACTATGGAAAATGAAAGTCTACGATCAAGCCATTGAAATAATCAAAAACAAATTTTTTAGGGCTAAATTTCAATTTATTCCATGCTTGCAAAAAAAAGAATGTTGAACCCTTTAAATCAAACAAATTAGTTACACGAGTTAAACTAAGTGGGTGTAAGATGTGATTTGAAAACAAAGTTAAAATTGAAAATTCAATTACAAACAGTCATGCATTGGCTATAAATCCATCAGATAACATTTGTATTGTGTTAGATGAAAGAAAAATAATATCGATCAGATTTGATGTCATACAATTATTGAACTAATTCAAAAAGTGAGAATTGTTAACTTTTTTTTTTCGTTTTTTTGTGATGAAAATTTTCAAAAAAATATTTGCACTTATCCAAAAGTATTAAATCTTAACTTATGGATCGTATGCATCTAGATTTACAATTTCAAAAAATAAAAACTAAAAAAACAGCAAAAATAAAAAAAATAATCAAAATGTAAATACAAAAATAGAAAAATAGAGCAATTAAATATTTAAGATGTCAAATAAAAAGAAGTATGGAAAGAAGTGAAATTTTTTTTCATACTTTCACTTCTATTTTTTTAGAAGTTATGATAAGTTAACTCCACTATTCTGATAATTGAAAAATGAGTTGAAATATCAACACTTGAATTCCAGGTAGTTTATATGAGTATGTGTAGGTTGCATATGAATTGGAGGACCAGGATTTGAAGTTAGTTTAAGGCAATTTGTCTTGTTTATTCCTCTTTTAAATTATACCTCTATTAATTATTAGATCATCCAATGTAGGTGAAATAATTAAAAGAAATAAAATGTAATGCAATAGAAAAGTCAAATATATTAATTTCTAATTAACCTATTTTTTCATTTTTATTTCTATATAGAAGAAACTAGTCATGGCCGCCAAACAAAGAGAAAAAATCAACTACTATTTCTCTCCATCAATGGTCTTGATCCAAATAAGTAGAAAGTAAAGCTTAACAAGAAAATTTTCATTACATGCATCTTCTCGAAGCTTTGAGCAACAGATGACCTTGAATACCATCATCTCCCGTAACCCCCTTATTTTTTTTAGGTTCAATCATTTAAGTGGTTGATCTATTGATCAGATCCATTGGATAAAAAAGTGCTGCAAAACCCTCAAGACCGGCATCATTTATCTTCTTAGTCGCAGCTTAGATTGTAGCCCACCTTCGGCGCATTCAACAGCAGCACATGGGTGTACACATTTTGGATGATTGGCATTTAACAGCTGACATTTCTTTATTTATTCAATTATTTATTTAATTTCATGTTTATTTAACCACTAATTCATGTATTGATCTTATGGCCCATCAAGGTGTTGAATTTAGAAATGACATATGTTGAATGATCCATTAATTTCATGTTTTACGTTTAACACATTCAAAGGGCAAATTTGGATGTTTCACAACCTTTTACTTTCATTAAATGTCAATCGTTAACGTAGGTAACCATGCAATTTCGATGAAACTACATAGGACTAATATGCAAATTGTGAAAACATATTGATATATTTGCAATTACTATTGAACTATGTTGGTCCATCTGTAGATTACCCGTTTTTGAAATATATCGGATGATGATGTGACACGAGAGGGGTAAAGATGAAGAACAAAATAAACAAGGTTAAATAAATAGAATAGTTTTATGGAAAAATGGAAAAAAAAATTGCAAAGAGAAGAATAGTATCAAAAAGTATGTGCAAAAATTTTTTCTTTGTTATCAAACACAGTGAAAATTTGCACAAATAAATGATGAATTTCAGAAAGAGGAGACTATGAAATGAGGAACCAGATTTTAAATATCACTGTGCTCTTTTCGTGGGATAGACCACTTTTAAATTTTACATTGTATCTGTACATTGAAACGTTAGAAGAGTTTAGTAGTTATAATTTTTATATTAAAATTATTGTCTGCGAATTAAATGGCTGAAGGAGCTATGATTTTGAATGGTGGAAATTGAGAGTAATTCGGTGATCATCGTTAATTGGCTGATTGGAAATGAGCTTACCTTATCCATCCTGGCTTTTCTAGTAGAGTAAATTAAGGGTCATGTACCATTTTTTGAACATATTCAGTTTAACCATGTATTTAGCAGTGGCTATCAAGATGCTCATGAGCTAGCAAGATATGCTCTGTCTAGACAAGAGGATCATGGACGAAACCCACCTAGCTGTAGTATTGAAACCTCGAGTGCGATGGGAAAAAAAAATACCTTGGCTATGTTTGGCAATAATAAAAATTTATCCATGTAATAGTTTACTTTTTAATTATTTTTCACCAAACTACTTATGCAATTGTTCTATTTATTTTAATATTATTCTCTTTATTCTTCATCATTATTTATGCTAGATTATATCACTTCTCTCATTTCAATATTTTATATCAAAAATTTTATTAAATGCCACATATACCCCTCATGTAAAGATATTTTATATTTTTTCGAATGAGGGGCTGCCCTTTCTTCACCTGCTTTCTCCCTTTGTTGTGGTGAGCAAGTTTCGAGGGTCTTGTGGCACCAAAAATGGGTTATAACTAGTATCCAAAAACGAGATTTAAAACATTAAATGCACATACACTGCTTATTGTAAAATTAATTAATGGATTTTTAAATCAAATCCATATATTATATTCAATACCATAAAATATACTTATAAAAATTTTGGGTAGTGTAATAATAATGGATATTCAAAAATAAATAAATTTTAAAAACTCATGTAATGTAAGAATATAAATTTTTACCTTACGATATTGGATTTTAACTAGAATATAATTAATGGTTTATTTTAGGCATATTTTCAGGAATATTATTGTGTATATATTTATTGTTAATGCTTTCCTCTATTAGAAGTTTTCTTCTTTTAGGAGTTTGCCTTATTTAAGATGGTTGTATATAAGATAATCAAGGGAAATGAGAAAGAGAAGTTTTTCTTACAATTTTCTTTGTTTTCTACGGTTTAGATATTAAAAATATATTATGGGCATGTTTGGATATAAAGAAAATTTTTCAAATTAAAACTTTCGTTTTCTACAATTATCTTATTTTTTAATTATTTCTTCACACTTTTCTGATAATTACCTTACTTTTAAATTATTTTCGTATAATTATTCGTACAACTAATTTATCTATTTTAACTTTATTTTCTTTATTTTTCATCATTACTTATATTATATACTATTATTTTTTCTATTAATTTAAAAACTTTTATACCAAACTTTATTACTATCCAAACACAGCGCTTACTGTCGGAGCCAGCGCGTTTGGCAGTCAGTTTCACGACAAAGGGACAAAGGGACAAAGGACCAAGGAAAGACAGCAGCTGATTGTTCGGGCCGGCATCGGTATGGCTCCGTCCTAGAGAGTCCTTCGTGCCCAAGGCCATGCTGGGAGTGAGCACGTTATCAGCGTGATTTGACGAGGCAACTGCAGCTGGGTAGCTGAATTATTTCGGTATGCTTTCGCTGGCAGTCGGTGGGACTGCGATTGTATGAAACCGGGTTTACTATACCTATTTTTAAAAAAAAAATTAAATTTTTTTTATGAAACTATTAATGTAGGTATATTTAACATATATATCAATTTTTACCTTTTTTGAGACTTTTAGATTTTTAAAATCAGTGATATTTTTTTAAATATCTAAAAATCTCCAAAATTGGTAAAAATTAATATATATGTTAAATACACTTATATTAACTGTTTTTTAAAACAAAAATTTTGAAAAAAAATAAAAAAATGGTTCCACAGCCAAATTTTTTTTAGATTTTTAAAAATCAGTGGCATTTTTTTAAATATCTAAAAATCTCCAAAATTGATAAAAATTAATGTATATGTTAAATACACTTATATTAACCGTTTTTTAAAACAAAGATTTTTAAAGATAAAAAAATGGTTCCTCGGCCCCAGTCGGTGCGCGTCAGAAATTAATTAAGTTTGCCTTTTGTGAAGTTAAGAATATATTTAACAATCTCATGAACTTTTCAATTTAAAATTTTACAATTTGAAAATTTTCACTCTATGTAAGTACTCCATTTTCTAATTATTTCTTCACATCGTTCTATTATGTTCATTCAACTTGTTAATTATTTTTCTACAATTGCTTATATTACTTTGCTATTTTAATCTTATTTAGACTATGTTTGGAAATTAATAAAAATTTTAGATAAAAAGATTTTTATATAAAAGTTTTTATGTTGAAAGAAAACGATGTTATCTTATAGGGATAATAATAAGAGTAAAGAGAATAAAATTAAAATATATAGTTCGGTTGTATGAGTCATAATATAAAAATGATCGAAAGGCGAGGTAATTATATTAGAAGATGTAAAAGTGATTAAAAAATATGATAGTTGTAGAGATTAAAAAGTTTTTGTAATTAACAAACATGCTCTTAATTTAATTCTCATCATTATCTCTATCACATCATATTAATTATCCATTTAAAATTTTACACATCATATTATTTATACATTTAAAGTTTGGCACGAAAAATTTTGATTAGAAAATTTTAAGTGATGCCAAACACATATTTTACTTTTTTATTAGATTTTAGCTGCATCATAAGAGCGGTGAATTGCTGAACACCTCGAAGAATCTAATTGTGGTTGTCGACCCTTAAAAATGAAACTTATCGGGGAAAGGAAAGGACGTTACCCATTTCATTTTAATTCTATAAAGTATGATTATATTCTAATACAAATGAGAATATATCTAAGTATTTTTTTAATTTTGCAAATTAATATATTTATTTTTGACTAAATATGGCATATACACATATTAGGTTTGAATGAAACTCGATTTCCTAAATAAATAAATAATGTTAATACAATGAATAAATCGAATTTTGTATTAAACATCAATATTTAAAAATGAAGGGATTATATGAAATCACTTCCATATTAGTCAGTTACATAGAAACGTGCCTGATATATTAACATGTTTTATTCTCATACGAGAGCATTGTTAGATGTGTTCACATAATTTTTTTTTAAAAATTTATGCTTATCTAAATTCTTCTTTTAAATTTTTTGAGAAGGCAAAATGAAATTCTTTGATGCGCATTAGAAATCCCATATTTTCATTTTTTTCAAAAATTCAAAATACCTATACAAATAAGTTTAACATTTTGGAAGAAATTATTCTCATGCCCATATTATCAATACAACTATTTTCTACTCTATTGAAAAGACAATTTTACTCACTCGAATTTTTTAACTTAGACAATTTAACATTAATATGACTCAATTGATGATAATAAATCATTAGTATATGAAATTAAATAATTTAAGAATCATATTAAGTTGAATTATTTTAATTTAAAAATTTTAAGAGGGTAGAATCGTCTTTTTAATGGATTGGATAACAATTATATTAATGGTGGAGATATAATAGGAATTATGATAAAATATTATGAGTATAAAAGAAATTTGCGAAATATTATTGATATATTAAGAATAAGGGAAAATTCCCTACATAATTTGGTTGTTATTCCACAACATTCAAGAAATTTTCTCAACATCCACGACATTTTACCTCTAATTGCTCATATACTTGTGTTGTTGCTTTCAACCCAAAACAAACATTGACAACGTGCGAAACTATTGATTTTTTTCTCTTACCATTTGTAAAAAAGATTTCAAACGGAACTCCTATTATATTTTTTGTGAAACATATCTGATGTATTTTTTTATTTAAATTATAATAAAAATGAAGCAAAAATTTATTTTATTTTTATTTACATAATGGTGTGAAGGCAAAATCAACATTTCCACGTATAATTAATGTTAGATTTGACACAGAGTAACAACAAAGGTGACTGAGGAAATGTATGTCCCAAGAATTTTTAAAATATTATAAGTATGAAACTAAACGTTGTGGGTACGATGGAAAATTTTCCAAATAAATTATATTTAAAATGTCGTTGGTGTAAAAGTAATTCTCCCAAAAAAAATTGAAAAAATTTTATTTCATCGTATCAAAGCGGGACTACTGTACGAGTACTCCTTGAAGAGTACACATAGGCAAATTTGCGGTTGACCGCAGGGCTACTCACCATAAATCGTAACTCTATTTTATTTCCGCGGAGGGTCTTTCGCGCCCAGAGTATCCATATCCGTAAAGATTCTTCTGTTTTGCGAAGGTACTCTTTCCCCCACGCACGTACATAAGCAAAGCCTGTCACCCAGTCCATCCATTGATACGACCCGGATACATAACAACCACACTCACTATCTTCTTCTATCTTTCCGGCCATGGACACGGTCGCCGCCGATGCTCCTCCGAATCCCTTCAATCTCTTTGGTCCGGTAGGCGACGACGAGATCTCGCCGGTGGAGCAGGTCAGGCTGACGGTGACGAACACCGACGACCCGTCGCTGCCGGTGTGGACCTTCAGGATGTGGTTCCTCGGCGTGGTGTCGTGCGCCGCCATGTCGTTCCTGAACCAGTTCTTCGCCTACAGGACGGAGCCGCTGGTGTTCACTCAGATCTCGATGCAGGTGGCGTCGCTGCCGGTGGGGCACTTCATGGCGAGGGTGCTGCCCCGCGGACGGTTCAGATTACCTGGATTCGGAGAGCAGGAGTTCTCGCTGAATCCGGGGGCGTTCACCATGAAGGAGCACGTGCTCGTCTCCATCTTCGCCAATGCCGGCTGCGCCTTCGGCTCCGGATCGGCGTATGCTGTGGGGATCGTGACTATCGTCAAGGCATTATACCGCCGGAGCATCTCCTTCCACACCGGATGGATTCTCATCATCACTACACAGGTTGGCAGATGTTTATTATTTTTCCCGCCGTCTTTTTGCCGTTTATTTCTACATGCGCCATGTCGCTGCTGCTGATCGAGAAGCATTTTTAATATCCGAAATTCAAATAGACATTATTTTATTTTCTGGAATATATTATAATATCGCCAAAGTCCTGTACGTTCCCTCCTCGAGTCTTCCTCTGTGCTCATCTTCTCGTCGCAATACGGTAAAAATATTTTTAAGCAGGACTAAAATTAAATATCGAACAGTTAAAATTAGTTTTTTTTATTAAAATGGATGTATGTGCCTTTATTTTGTCATCCAGACTTACTAAATATTTATTTTATTTAAAATTCTATAAGGTTTCAGTAAAGACTTGTTACGACTTTCAAGCAATTGGCAATTAAATTACTTGCTTTTTTATTTTAAGTATTTTTTTATGTTAATGAGGCACATTCCAATGTCATCTTAGTTATATATAAATGATTTCATGTAATTTCTTTACTTTTTAAATGTTAATAATTGACATAAAATCTAATTCATTCATTGTATTTAACATAATTTTTTAGTTAAAAAATTAAGTTTCACCTAATATGAATATAGGTCACATCTACTTAAAAATAAGTGTATTTATATATGAATTAAAAAAAATACTTAGATCTATTTTCATATGCATTAGAATATAATAATATTTTATAAGATCATTTATCTACAGTCTGGTTGGGAATTAAAATTGGTTCGAAGTTAGAAGGATTTTTTATAATTTATTTATAGAAAGTTAGAAGATTGAACTTTGAAGGGATGCGCGCTGTGGTTCAGGTGCTTGGATACGGATGCGCGGGGCTGCTCCGGAAGTATGTGGTGGAGCCGGCCCACATGTGGCGGCCCAGCTCTCTCGCGCAGGTTTCCGTCTTCAGGTACGAGTATGGTCACCAAGCCTCGTTTATTCTGCCGGTGCGGCGGTGCGGCGAGGTCTTAGGGCCTGCTTGGCCGGCGTTATCTCCATCCTCTGATACTTCTGAAAATGTTTGGCCATATTCATCTCCTGAAAAATAGGTGGGTAAAAGAGAGAAAATGGAAAAAGAAATATTTCCGCAAAAACTCATTAGAGCGATATGATAGGAAATAGTTAAATAATTAAAATGTCAATTTATTTTTTTTAGAATATACAGATAAAATTAGAAATGTCGACGTTTTTTTTTCCTGAAAGCCGCTAATTCACGCTTTAGCAAACGTGCTGTTTTCGAATTAGATTGTATGGCGGCAACTGGCAAGCATATCCACAAGCGAGTCCAAAAGGCCTTCTGGACCTGACTTGCTGATCGCCGATCACCCGCACCTTTGCATGGGCCCACTTGATTTTGTCGGAGTCTTTGAGTGTTTACTCGTTCTCAGAACGTTAGCTCCAGAGATTCGGATAATATTTCATCAGCGGCAGCCCAGAGGCGATGGTCGCAACTTGTTCTTGTTACATACGATTTCTCCTTATTCATGTAGGAACGGGGACTAAGATCTTGCCTAAGTTATGCAAAAAAATTCAGCTGCTAGTCGGGGATGACCCCTTCTAGTCCTTTCAAAACGGCAATAGAAGGAATAACAAAATGGTTTGACGTCTCTGTGCGCGTGAGTAAAATTAGGATTTCAAATTTTGGCTGCAGTGGTAGTCTACATTTATATATATATATGGTGCAGCATCACTGAAAGGGGCCCCACATGACCATCAAATCATAATCTACTCCACCTATTGTATTTAGAATAATGTATTCTACTACCATGTCAATTTTCATCCCAATCGAATATGTGTATGGACCTCATCTGAAAATGGTACGAATTCAACGTAATAAAATAGTTTAATGTAAATGACAACTTTAAAATATTTTTTTTCAACATTTAAACCATTTGCTATAAAATTTATATATAGATAAATAATTGTATAAAATTTTATTGCATTCTAATATGTGTGAGATCTACTTTTGGGCAAATGTACTGCTGTTCCGGTGTAGTTATGTTACACCGGAACAGCTCTCATATACATACATACATACATACATACATATATATATATATATATATGAGTTTGTATATTTGTATATGTATATAACATTCTTAAAAAAGCTAATAGATAAAAATGAGGGCAATTGTACTTGAAGGCGCGCAATTTCATTACAATTAATGACTCTTTGAAATATCTTTTAAAATTTTTAGAAGAATACTATGATTTTTCAAATTTTAAGGATGGAAAGTTCCTTGTGGGAGTGTTTGGTTAATTTCTCTTAATTAAATTTAGAAGTTTGAAGGGTAGTCTTTGGTTTTTGTTGAAAACCATCTGAATTATGGAGATTAAATATGTAATTACTATTTAGATTCCATGCAAAAATGGTGAGATCAAGCAAACAAATTAGCACTTTCCACAGCATAAATGCTGGATTAATAATTTTGCAGTAGATATATAAGCCAATTTAATAAACAAAAATAAGTTAATCACGGAGGTGCACTCGATTGGGGTTCAATTTTCAATGGCTTTTCATCATAGTTTTTAAATTAGGAGGAAAATGAGAGAGTCTAATCCTATGCTCCCGGGAGCATTAAGCATTATTTAAAAAAAAAATTCAAAATTTTTTTCTAAGATTGTTAATCTATGTGTTAATTTTTACCATTTTGGAATATTTTAGATATTTATTTTTAATTTTTAAAAATCAGTGGCATTTTAGTAATTTTAAATTACCTAAAATGCCACTTATTTTCAAAAATAAAAATAAATATTTAAAATACTCTAAAAATGTTAAAAATTTATACACATATTAAATAAAAAATAAAAAAATAGATGTATACGTCGGATGGCATACGATTGTAGTCCGAAGAGGAGTTATCGGGGAGGGGAAAAGAGCAGGAATCAGGCGGGCCTGTGGGGCACATGCGTTGCCACGTTCAGTGACTTTCTATCTCTGTGATCATTGATCCAGAGGTGCCCAGCTGCAGTAAGCTATACATCTTATTTTATTTTATTTATTTTAAACATCTGTAAGCTAGACGTCTTATCTTGAGTTCTTGACAGGTTCCCAGCCATCTTTTTCATATATGCAATATATGCGCTACGATCATATTATAATAGTTTGGGTTTTTTTCATTTTAAAAAAATTCTTAAAAAATCTAAACATTTTATTATATATTATCCATATGTATTTATTTAAAATTCATAAGACAATTATGTGATATATTTGTTTTTAAAATTTAACAGTTAAATATTCACTCCATAAGGTGTCTAAAATATATTTTTTTCCCCTTAGAACTGTTAAAAATTGAACTTTTCCTTTAAGTCTTATCTATCTTTTTAAGAAAATATTCAAACATAATCAAAACTACAAATTTCTGGACATTACGAACGATTCTGTGATAATAATTATTTTCTTTTGTAATACATTAGGTGTGTTGGGAAAGTGATAAAACTGTTGTAAGAAAAGTTTTTTTTATGGGAGTAAAAAAAAGTTTTTGAATTAGCAGAAAATGATGTAATATAACAGGAGTAATAATGATGTGTAAAAAAAATAAAAATAAAATAGAAAGATTAGTTGATAAATGGTGGTAAAAGTGATTGAAAAGAATGATATTTGTATAGAAAGAGGTGAAAAATAATTTACAGATAGATTAATTCGAGAATAAAAAAATTTTAAATTAAAAAGTTTTTATTAAAAACAAACATTCCCTAAGTTTAACTCACATCCAAATCTATCACCATTTCGTGGAGGTATTTATTTACTTGGGCGACAAAAATCATATGTAAAACATTGTGACCTGGGATAAGCCAATAGAGAGTAATGTTTTAAAAAAAATTTAGTTACTCTTAATTTTTTACGATCCAACAAATTTATCTAAGGAAGCAATGCTGGTGAACTTTGATTCAAATCAGGGCTCTTCATGAGAGGGACGAGCATGGAATGTCACGGGCAAAGTTCTTCTTGATTATTCTCATTTGCAGCTTCTGTTGGTATGCTGTACCGGGCCACTTCTTTCCAACCCTGACCACCATATCATGGGTCTGTTGGGCATTCTCCAAGTCTGTCACTGCATAGCAGCTTGGCTCTGGTATGAGGGGCCTTGGCCTTGGAGCTTTTACTCTCGACTGGTCCGCGGTTGCTGCCTTCATGTTCAGCCCTCTCATCTACCCCTTCTTCGCCATTGCAAATGTCTATATTGGCTTCATTTTGATAGTATACGTTGCCATGCCTATGTGTTATTGGGGGCTCGACCTCTACAATGCGAAGACATTTCCACTCTTCTCCTCCCACCTGTTCACTGCCACTGGCCACCAGTACAACATAACAGCCATAGTCAATGATAAGTTTGAGATTGACATGGCTGCATACAGTGCGCAGGGGAAGCTTCAGCTAAGCATCTTCTTTGCTCTTTCTTACGGCATTGGCTTTGCAACCATTGCTTCTACACTCACACATGTAGCCCTTTTCCATGGAAGGTATGTATGGCTGTTGCTGTTGTTTAATATACAGGTTCGAAAAAAATTCAAATTTATAGAACTTGTTCCATTGCATTGGAACCACTCAACAAATATTCTCCCTGGCAATTTTGTAGCTGACGTTAGTGCGTATAGCTTGTTATAGTGGGGAGGTTCACTGTGTCGAAGTAGCAACAATAGCCTCGTTACTTCTCCCTTGGAATACACTTTCTTCAAATACCTGGTCATCTAAGGTGATAGACCCGTCAAAAAAAAAAAAAAAGTTTACTGTTAGACTGCTCAAAGGGAGCCGTTGATCCTTCGAGGTGTTACATGTGGCCTAGAGTGTTGTTTTCACTCGATTTTCACACTAGAAGGCCATGTGTAAATTCACCCTCTTGAAATCCTCGTCCAATTTTCGTGAACTGATCCTTAAATATTTTATAGAATTCATCAGAGGTAAGTAAACTTTTACCAAAGCATGTCTTTGAAAATATTATGTGAATATTATGAATTGCTATGAAATGTTA
>JAXCLR010000105.1:24394097-24416702 GCA_035584095.1 Annona squamosa | reverse complement strand
TATCATATCACATCATTTGACAACTTTTACTCTCCAAAACTTTTCATCAAAAGTTTTATCCATTCCCAAACACACCCCTAGAAAGAATTTATAAAACATTATGGGTATATAAGAAATTAAAGGCAAATTTTATGAGTATAAAAGGAATTTTCTCATCTACTAATTATAAACATTTAGGTGAAATATGCCTTAACAGAAACTTAAAACTCTAAAAAAGCTTATTTTGAGTGCTTTTTTTAGAGTTTAGCACAAGTTCAACAGAAGTTATGATAAAGTCTATAAAACTTTGTAAACACATATTAAAACCTATGAGACCATTTAGTAGGCTTATTGGATTTCAACTTTTAAAATAATCGTATTATTCTTTTATTAAACCATTACATGGGTTCTGGGCTTAATAAAGAGTTTAATGAAAATTTTGAAACTTCGGTAGATCATATAACAGAGTTCAATAAATATATCATGTGTGATTCGGTGTTCTCTGATCAAGTTTGTTGGTACCGTAGGGGACGTTTGGGCAGGTGAAATTTTATGGGATTATAGAAAATGGTAGGTAATAAAAAAGGAAATATTTTGAGAAATGTTTAATTGATAAGTAATAATATGAGTATAGTTGGAATAAACAGGTTTATTAGAGGTAGTTGCCAAGAAAAATGATTGAAATGTAAGGATAAAATTGACAAAAATAGTGTAATTGATAGAGCAGTAATTAACCTCAGGAGACAGAATCCCACATTTTGCTTCCAGTTCCCGCTCTTGCTAATTACCAAATTTCCCCTCAGATTTTCAGATTTCGGGGTTGACCATCATCACCGAATATGCTATGGGTCTGAACTGTAAAACCACCAGGAAAGCCCGTTACAAATGTTTGTTTCACGGTATATGGGCACCTAAGCACGAACCAGTTCATCTCCTTCCTTGCTGATCTCATGCCTGGGCATTACATGAAGATTCCATCAAAACCGTTGTTCTTATTCCAGGTCCTATGTCTTTCTTGTTTTCTCTCTCTCCCACAGCACACAAATGGAAATTAATGGGTACAAGATGAAGATTAAGCAATTCTTTTCCTCCCAACTTTCTGAATGTTATGGCTTGAAAATCCAGCTGTAGATCCTTTACTTGATAAAGGTACGCTTTAGAAGTAGGTCAGAGGCCTACATTTCGGTTGTTGATGTAGCTATGATGAATAAATGGCCTCCCTATCTCTCACGCACAACCAAATTGGTGGAGAGCTCATTAGATGATTTATATGTTTGCATGTCTTTTTTTTTTTTCCTTTTTTATCATGTTACTTCTTTGGATGACTAAGCAACTGACGGAAGACAACTCTAAGAAAGAGTTAGAGTAAGTGTCTCTATATAGCTTTACACATACATCAACTAAGTTATCCAAGGGGTGAATGTTTGCGCATATTGATTTGGATTTGAGAATGCTAGATAACGTATTTCTCATGCTTATGTTTTCTGCCAGTTAATAGGCACTGTAATAGCTGGAAAAATCAACCTCGCAATGGAACAACTTCATTTTTAGATACAGGAAGAAACGGTGGCAGAGGTACAACCATGTTCTTTCAGCAGCACTAGATGCATGCGTAGCGTTCATGAGGTTGTTACTGCATCTCACCCCGCGCTTGGAGTGCAAAAGCCTGACTCGTTGGGGTACAAGCGGCGAGCATTGGGATTTTCCTAATTAAAAGTGTCCTACTGGCTACTGCTAAGAGAGTAGAAGTTGATGGATTCCCAGTTTCTGATCATCTGTTTCCCTCCTCTGTATACATTTTCAGTTGCCTTTGGACGCACAGCTGAAATCCACTGAATTGAAATAAAGGTTCCTAAGACGTGGTCTTTCTGTTGAACTGAGAGACGAACTGATTAAGGGTAAAAAGATTGCTCATGGAAGGTTTCTTTGGGACTGAAGATGATACTCTCTCAACAATAATCGAAGACGATTCTCTCCCAACAATAATCATATTCTGTATCCTTTTCTATTTGTTGTTTTAAATGAAATCACAAAGACGAAATGATCCATATCAGTGCCGCTAAAATCCTTCAATTCTTAGCCTATGGACACCTCCTGAACTTCTTTCCTCCCTCTTGTTTTGTTCAACTTCTCCGATTGATCACCTTATGATAACATGACCACTATAGCTTTCCTGAAGCTGAAATACACACCTTTTCTAGTAGCCTGTCATTTCAATCAACAGGGCGCTTTGTAGATTCGAGAGGGTGTTTTCAGAAGGTTCGCTGAACTTTAATCTATCAATAGATAAAGAGTCATATCACTGATATTTCACATCCAAATCCATCAAGACTGAAATTGAGCTTTCTGCCTTGGATGCAATCGTAGCCGTGAAATAAATGTAAAATCCTGAAATTCCCATTTTAGGCCAACCATGACAATTTTATTGAGATCCAAACCTGTAATTGTACCTATTTATAAGTTAGCAATCAGAATATGATCCTAATTAAGTAATCATGCGCTTGGCGAAATTAGAATTATTCAAAAGTGAATAAAAATCCCTCAAAATTCTATCCTACATGTAGGACTAATCAAACGTCTATATCTTCCATATGTAATTCTATTCTATGATATCTTAATATTTATGTTTGTTGATCTAAATGATTTCATATTTTATGAATATTTTTACGGTGTAGCCCATAGAGACATCTAACATCAGAGACTACAACATAGATGATAATTGAAAATCCGCATCTTAATTTGCCAGTTAAATCATCCCTGACAATTGACAGACACCTAAACTCTGATTGGATCGAAGATGTTGTCATGAATTACAATATTGAACTACGGCTGAAAACCATCTATTAAAATTGATGATAATGACCCAAATCTTATTGTTTCATTGCTCTGTAATGTGACTTGAAGCTGTCTCTAGTTTGCATATGTATAGAATACATCCAACTCTCCATCTCTCCTTCTCATACATAATAATAAAAATTATTTTCCAAGGTTAATTAATTAACCATGTGGATTGCATGTATGCTTAATATTTACATTGATTAAAAATAGCCAACAACCCAATATACTTTCAAAATGACAGCAGTACACCCACCAACCTTTCAGAGGAGCTTTCACCGGTCTCCAATCATCCACAGAAAACATCTCCCACTTCAGATCAGAAAAAATTCTTTTCATAGCTCTTGAGCTAGTTTCAGTGCCTGGGGACTGGAGCAGCAAATCTAGAAGAGAATCCACGGCTCACACTCTCGCTCTCCTCGTCCCAATCTCCTTCATCAAAGTTCTGAGCATAGCTTAATGGGTCATACCTGAAATTGCCTGGTTTGGGGTGCTTGTTCTTCACCATATTACCCATCAGCTTGAGTCTGCCACTTCCATTCCTTTGTCTTCTACCCCATGCAACCTTGAAAAACTTCAAACGGCCCCAGCATGAGAAAAAGCCTACTGGGCTCTCTTCTTCTTTTTGGGATGTGGATTTCTCCATTGCCCTTTTCTTTGAATTCCGTCAAATGTTTTCTTCTTTCTCTTTTCAACGTTGGGTTGTTTTTCTTCTCTCTTGTGGGGTAGGAAATGAGGGGCCTTGGTTTCCTATAGCCGGAGAGGAATTGAATGCAACTTCACAACCATTTGAAAAGGACTAGAAAATAGTAGATGTGCATTATATGGCGGAGCTGATGCGTTACAGTTACAGAATCACCCTCATCGGGGTCTGATTAGCAAGGAAAGCAACCTATAGCTCATAAAATTATGCATAGGAAAATAAGCGATCGAAATGCATAATAAATCGATTGATTTGCATGTTTGCTGCGAAAAAATTTAAAATATCGATAATAATAAAAGTTGTTAGGATTGCTAAAGGTAGTAAAAATGTGAAATAAATATTGAAAGATTCATTATAATCAACGTTTTAAGAATTGGACCAAACTGGGGGTCTGACTAGAAACCAGTCATGTCATGGTTCACTAGTTTTTCCAGTTCAACTACGGTTCCACCATCGGTTTGCATCGGTAAACGTGGAACAAAGGGAACCGATCATGAAACCGGTTCATAACTCGGTTCAGTTTTCAAAACATTAGCTGTAATACCGTTCTATTACACACCCTTTGATTTGCCGAAGTAAAAAGATGCTCTTCTATGTACATGTGCTACACGTACTAATCATCAACCCCAACATTTCGAAAATTAACCTGATTTATTTACTAAGCATTTAAATTCACTTGTAAAAATCAAACGAGATAGTTATGAATGGTGTTATGGCATAAAACGCTGCCTTGCTAGTATGGTGTTATGGCAGCCACTGTTTTAAAATGGCGTAGAACCAACTCAAGATAAAGTCCATATCCATTTCGAGTGGCGGGGAAAAGTTAGGAAGGAAAAGAAGTATGATAATGATCGAAAATCATTGCAAGCTGCACAATCTGGGGCAGCCCAATTTCCATGATCCAAATCTTTGGCAAAAACGATAGATCAGAAATGAATCCTTTGGAATTGGAGTCATGATCGTGTGACCTAAATATCATTTGCATGTTCAATTCGTGTGCGCTAGTTTTATTTGATGAAAGGTTCCGACCATTGTGTGTAGAGTTTCATGTTGGCAAGAATAATGCTAGACAGGCTCTAATGGCAAAACTTACTTTGCTTTTTTTTTTTTTTTTTGGTTCTTTTCAAATTTCAGAAATCCAAAGGAATATTGAACATATGATGGCAGTTTGACGTCCAGAAAAAATGATGATGGGGGAGAAGGTTGAAGGATTTCATAGTCATGTATAGCATGTGCAGTTGTGGTATTGAACTTGAGAAAGTGAACAAGGCTTATTGTTTAAACATGGGTAGGGAAGGGATATTATGGCTGGAAAGGTAAAATTATAATCCGAATCCATTAATCTGAGCTGCCCAGTTTGTCCATCATACATTTCATGGTGTCCATGCTCCCATTGCACCAATAACTATTCCAATGGGTAGACAAGATTGTCAAAGGTATTTAATGTTATTTATTTATTTATTGGCTATTGTGTTTGAGAGAACTTATTTTTCTGCCATGCTTAATATGGGCATGGTAGTGCCAATCGCCCACAACATATTTTTCTGTGTCAGTTTTTCCCCAAACCGTGGTAAAAATACTTCCACCTGATTATTTTTCTGTGATTTTCAATCCAAAAATCCTTTTTTTTTTTAAAAAAAAAAAAGGCCTTTTTAGACAACAGAATTACAGGACTCTTTGGTTACTTTCTTTTTCCAATATAAGGACCACTTTGAAGGAGAGCTGGCCTGGCAAGGGACGCACAAACAATAAGAGACCTCTGGAGCATGGTTGAGAAGTCAAACACAATTTTCATACACGAAATTATTTAAAATAGATAGGTTGTCTAAAATATATATCATATATTTTGTATATATTTTCACTAAAAATAAAAATAAAAAAATCTTACCCTTATGAAAGTGAGGCATGCTAGAATTTTTATAAAGCTTAGATTTAAATATGGCCCACCTAATACATGGCTTGGATAGTCTTTGATAGTAAAAAGATTTTTTTTTTTTCCCGAAATGTTGTAAACTATTATGAACCTAAAACGCCGGGGAGGATAGGGCCCGATTCTCACCTGAGCACTTAAAGGACATCTGAGTCTACTATTCTTGAACCGAAGAACGTCATTCTCACGTGATTGTGATTGGATATCTGGAGATGGACCGCGCACCACTCAAATCTTCAGATTCTCCTTCACCAGCACTGCTTACCGCCTCACCTACGAATCGTTTGGTAGTGGTGGTCGGAAACGTGGGTGTGAAATGGTTGGTGCACAAATTTCAATACATTTTCTTAATTAATTAATTATTATATTTTTATTTTTATCCTTATATTTCAATTATTTCTCCTATTAACTACCTTCCAACAAATTTATTTATTTCAACTTTACTCTTATCATTTTATATCAATCACACAATTTTCAAAATCCATTACGTGCTCCCGTAATTGTTTTAGAGCATGTTTGTAACATGCATGGGAAGTAAGGTAGGAAGAGGTGAAAGAATAGTTTCTGAGGTCCATCGTTAATCAAATAATAATTATAATTTTCTATTTTAATTTAGATATTCTAATTATTTTTCCTGTCAACTATCGTTCAACAAATCTATTAAAATATTTCATTTTCTATTTTCACCCCATCTAACATTTCCTACAAAATTCAAATTAACAAACATCCCCTTCCTCTTATGCAAGGGCAAAATTTTATATTTATGGACAGTTTTGGATGATCAAGACAGTCCTACCGCTCGGATAGAGCAGGGAAAGAGCAGAAAAATGGGCGGTTAGGATTCAAGAACAGCTTTGCACTGGCTTACACAATACTTAGGCCTCAAAGGTGTGATGAATATTGCTGTTTTGGGTGGGTTGCTTGATAATTTGCGGCTTGGGCATTGTTCAAAGGGTTAAAAGGGAATGATGGGATGGGCCGCATACACGACGGATAGCTTCCTGCGTAGCAACCACAACTGATGTTTGATTATTTTTCCTTTGATAATTCATTTGTTGCTGACAGATTAGATTGTTGGGTACAGATGATTTTGGAAAGTTAGTCAGTTGTCACATCGAAGTGGGCGCCCATGATATTGAAGGGTTTGGATTGTTCTTTGCAAAAATTAGTCAGGACAGAAGCCACATAGTGCGCAATATTCTCTACAGAATATGGCCAGTTGCAGGCACTGTGAGATCCATTTTCACATTCTACCTACATCCACACAGGCCATCATGGCATGCTGCCGTTGAACATAGTTTGGAAACTCTGTCTCCTTAATAAATTAAGAATTGCGTTTGACATTTAGTACCAATTTTCTTATATAGGAAAAAAAAGAATCCCAGCCAAATAAATTTCATCCCTTGATTGGACATAGATTCATCTTAATTTTTGTATCATCTTAACATTCTACTTGCACCCACACAGACCATCAAATATATAGATGGTATCAAGGTACTTCGGAAATTGTGTTTGGTTAGTTGAAGAAAATCTTCCTGAGCAAAAGAAAATCTTTCATTACCAGATATATTGCATATCATTACTCATCGTTCCTGGAAAAACATGTCAATTATACTTTTTATTCATTAATATGATATACCCATTTTAGAACTCTACTCTTTTAATCGTTACTTATATTTCTACACTAAAGACTATTTATTGTATGTTCGCTGATGAAAAACGACTCTATCTATTCTTCTAAAATGATTTTCTTCTAACTCCTTTCCATTCCCTTTCGTTTTCTCTAAGATATCACTGTAACATTATTACTACTATTATTATTACTATACTACTATTATGATTATTAGTATTACTACTATTAATGTTGTTGTTGTTGTTGTTGGCTTTTTTCTTTCCTGAAAGATTGTTGTTGTTGTTCAAATTTCTGAACTAAAAGCTCCTCACGGGTAGGATTGAGCTTTCCATGAATTCTTGTTACAGGCCTACTAGGGGCTCGAATGCAGGTGAATAAAAGAACTTCGAATAAATCATTATAACCCACTGTCACCCACAAGAAGAGTAGGAAGCATTGATAAATGTACATGTCAATTGGCTACTTTACAGATTCTATCACCAATTTGTCAAGAAAGCAGAAGCAGCGTAGGCTTATGATGACACCCTTGAAAGAGCAATGGACTAGATCCATCATAGACGGCCATGGCGGAGAGAGAAAAAAAAAAAAAAAAGCACTGCCCAGTTCTAGAGACTAATGATCTCACTTTTCCCCAAATTAGCTCGTCTTATGAATTCTAAAACAAAAACATCTACTGAAGGGTACTTAATGAAAGCCACAAGTACAGTACATCCCCTGAGCATCTCTATCAAGGAATCTGCAAAAATTGTCTTACCACTCCCAGATCTTAGAAGTCCTTGCTTGCTTGATTCTAGAGTCAAAAAAAAATAAAAAGTAGAAATTGAAACCTCTTTTTTTTTATGGAAGTAGGAATTGAAACTTGAAAGAAAGATTTGAAGATCAAGGAATTGGAGTGATGGACTTTTTCTAAACGCAGGGATGTCTACGGGAAGAAGTGGGACAACATCTGTAATTGCTGGCTTGGAGACAGTATAATCAAAGATTCTTTATTCAAAAAGTTAATAATTGAAATTTGAAGCCAGCTTCTATTGTTATCCAATTCTGATAGAAACCTGGAATTGAAGTCGTTAGGGATGGCGGTGTGATGATGACCTACGGTTTCGAAACACAGCAAATTGTCAGTGAAAAAAAAAATCAAGGCTTGGAACATACATAATATGAATGACCCCAATTATTTATTTGGTGTAAGAACCAATGTTGATGATGTCTGCTCTTTCTTTGAACATTTTGTAGCTGTTGGCTTGCACTTGATCTTTGGACATTTAGCTCATGCACCTACAATTCCAACAAATGGAGATTGAATGCATTCATGGAAAAGATAATCCCTTTTATGTGATGCATGGGATTTGATATGATTAGTTTGTGAGGCAGTAGACCAAGACAATTGTACAAGAGATCCACGGCTTCATAGGCCCCATTGCAACCAGTCAGGGTAGATGCAACAACTTTATTAGATGAGCCTGTGTTGTAAGTAACAAAATTTGTCGGACCACATGCCCGATTGTCCAACCTAAATGTGTTTCTTGAAAGATGAGTGAGGTTTGCCTTTTATTTTCAAAACAAGCAGCACATCTAGAATTATAACACAGGCTCTAATAAGTAACAACAGCCACAATACAAATTGCCACAGCAAACATATGAGCATAATTATTACCTATGGCCAAATAAAATTTCAGCTTATTCATGATGATTTCTAACGCAGTACAGGAGACAATCAGAATGCTAAAAAACTGCCTAGTTTCTTTGAAAGAGAAAAACTACTGTAAGATAACCAAGAAGTAAAAAGTCTAACATCCATGGCAATGTTTAAATCTTCAGACATCTTACACAAAAAGAAATTCAGCATAAATTACGGAAGAACCACTGGCTAGAGTATCACTCCATTTGACTTCATCTGAAAACCTAGTGAATCAAATAATCCAGGACTACAATGATTTCATATAATATAAATCACATTATATCTCAAAGGGCCATGAAATTCTCATTGATCGTGAGCAAAGATCAAAGAAAAGGCAAAAATGATTGCACAACATAGAGGGGAATGATACAAATAGCCGGTAAGAAAGTTTACATATTCTATTTCACAAGAAGGCTGCCTACAAAATGAAGATCCTTGAAATAACATTCCAACCCTGACGAAGATGACATTAGGAGTAAGCTACTAAAAATTATCAGTAAACATGGATGAGCGCAAAGCAGGTGCAGGAAGATAAGAAGGCTGTGGAGAACCAGCAAAATCCACCTGTGTGTCCCTCATTCTAAGCCACACAAAGGCCCCCGTGTCTGCTTCATTTGAACAGCAATGTTCTGTGCTGAACTTCTCTTCATGACCCCTATGAAGCACAACTCATTCAACAAATTCAAAGCCTCAATTTCCAAACCTTCACAAGCTACTCCTTTAATCAGAATTCTGTATGTTTTTTCATTAGGTTTACAGCCGTTAGACACCATATGCTCCAAGTAGCCAATAGCAAGATCTGTGCGATGAACTTTACAGAGACCCGACATGAGGGAATTGTATGTGATAACATCCGGTTTTCTGCCCAGCTTTTCCAATTCATCAAAGAATTTGATAGCTTCATCAACTTTACCTTCTCGAGAAAGCCCAGCAATCACTGTGTTCAAAGTGATTATGTCTGGTTTAAGGCCCTTCCTAAGCATCTGTTCAAGTACCTCTAACGCCTTCTCCGTTTGCCCTATCCCCAACAGCCCAACAATCACGGCACCATATGTGATAAAATCAGGTGAGCAACCTATGACACTAAGCTCGTTAAGTATCTCAACTGCCAAGTTGACCTTTCCCTGCTTGCACAATGCAGTGAGAAGTGTGGTATAACTCGCGATATCTGGAGAGCATCCCATAATCATCATTCTCTCCAAGTACCCCATCGCTTGCTCAAGTTTCCCTCTAGCACACAAACCACTGAGAATTGTGTTGTATGTTACAACATCTGGAGGAACACTCATCTGGTCCAAGAGCTGTAGAGCATTATCAATCTCACCCATTTTGCAATAACCTTTGATCAACGCATTGTAGGTGATCACATCAAGTACAGCCCCAGAGTCTTCAACAATCTGCAAAACCCCGGCAGCTTTCTCGGTCTTGCCGGTTTCACAAAACCCACGAATCAGACTGTTACATGTTTTGATATTAGGAATTGCACCATGGCTGACCATCTCCACCAAGATCTGAAAACCTTCCTCCAGCTCACCTTTCCTAACAAACCACCACAACCTTTCATTGCTTTTGGAGTCATCCAACTGCCACAGCTGCCCACTACCCAAATTCCCATTTGAATTTCTCAAGCGATTAGCAAATCTACCATCAGAATTGAGGCTCTCCACATTCGCTGCAGCCGCCACCCGATTCCTCCTGCTCTTCTGCCTGTGGTTCTCAGTCTGTCTCATCTCATTATCAGAAGAGAGCTTACAACCACGGGCCTTGCGACCAAGCAAATCATTCGTATAAGAGCTAGAATTGCTCGAACCGAAGTCATAGAATAATCTGACCTTCCAACCAAAAGCACTATCATTTTGCGTGCTTCTTGATGGGGAAACCTCAACATGGGCATGCTTGGCAGGAACTACAAAATCCATGCCTTGCTATTTCTTTCTTTTTGAATCGCTTTTCTAAACTTATACCAACATGTTCATGAAGAAATCACCCACAAATATTTTCTCGTAAGAGAAAGAAATTACCTAGAAATATGTTCATGGGGAAACCCAAAATGGGCAGGTTTGGCGCGCCCTGTAAAATCCATGCCCTGCTATTTCTATCTGTTTGAATCGCTATTCTATGAAACTTATACCAAGATGCTCATGAAGAAATTGCCGAGAAATATTTCCTCGTGAGGCAAAGAAAATTATTAGGAAAAGCAGGAAACAAGGTTGGAAATTGGATGTTGGCGTAGCGATTTTTACTTGTAGTGGAAGCACGCCGTACCTGCAAATGTGAAGAATTTTCGAAGCGATAGGCTAGTGCAGCGGCTTTGCTCTGAGATAAGACACTGACCTCAAAACATATTATCGTTTTCGGACCCCGGTTGCATGCGCCCAGTAGCATGCAACACCACTTTTTTTTTAAAAAAAAAAAATTGTAATATTATTAATCTATATTTATTTAATATGTGCATAAATTTTTGCTATTTTTGGAGTATCTTAAATATTTATTTTTGATTTTTGAAAATCAATGCTGATTTTCAAAAATAAAAAATAAATATCTAAAATACTCAAAAAATAGTAAAAATTTATACACATGTTAAATACACTGATTTGGGAGCTCTGTAAGCATGCAATCGAGATCCATTGTTTTCCTCATTTTAGTGATCGGGGATCCCTGATTATTTATTTTTTAATTGATAATAAATTTATGAATATGATGCAATGTTAAGTCTCTTGATACAAGTATATTTTATCATATCAAACATAAGCAGTGAATCTTACAAAAGGAGTTTATATGCATGCAATGGTTTAAATTTCATTCGATTCATATACGCTTAGTTATTATAGGGTGTGTTTGGGAATGAATAAAACTTTTGATGAAAAGTTTTAGAGAGTAAAAGTTGTCAAATGATGTGATATGATAGGGATAATAATGAAAAATAAAGATGATAAAGTTAAAATAGATAGGTTAATTGTATGGGTAATTGTGTAGAAATGATTGAAAAGTAGGGTTGTTGTATGGGAAAATATGAAAAAATAATTAAAAAATATGATAATTATAGAGAGTGAAAAGTTTTAAGTTGACATGTTTTCCTGATTGCCAAACACACCCATAAATGCTATTATGCACTTTTGGAAAAGAATAAGGCAAATTTCATATACATTCATAAATTTTATCTTTAATTTCATTTATATCTATGAATTTTCAAAAATTTCTTCATATACAATAAATTTTCATCATAATTCCACTTATATCTACGCTGTTAGAGATCCATTAAATAAGTCATTAACCACCATCTAAAACAACAAATATGCCCAAGCTCTAATGTAATTTACAATTATTTTGCTTAAAGTTAAATATTCATATTCAAATAATATATGATTTTATAATTATAGAATTACTAAAAATTCATTATAGTATAAATTTTTAACTATAAAATCATAATTAAGGACGGATATATTCATCATTTTCCAAAGGGTTAACAGCTTCTTTAACGAATCCTAACAACGTGGATATAAGTGAAATTAGGATGAAAATTCATAGATATAAGAGGAACTTTTAAAAATTAATGAATATGAGTAAAATTATAGATAAAATGTATAAGCACATAAGGAATTAGACCTGAAGAATATCATTACCCTTATTTTTTCGGAGAGAGCATAGAGCCATGTACAAATTGTAAACTAAATCTTAAACCATTTAAACTTCTTTTGCATGAATTTTAAACTAATTTATTAATTTGTTCAGTCATAATAAACGACAGATAAATTAATAAACTAATAAATTAAATTATAAATTGATAAACTAATAAATTAAAAGTAAATCACTAAATTCATTAATAATTAATAACCTGTAATTTCGGTGCTCGTCCTCTTTCTCTAACAAGAAACAGAAAAAAAAAAAAATCCAAATCAAATTCGCCAGCATTTTCACCCTTTTCCTTTATTTATATTGACTACCATGCACCGCCATCCTCCGCATCTCAGTTACTCAGCCTGTGCTTGCTGCCGGACACGCCTCACCTTACCGTCGTGGCCGCCTGCGCTCTGGTCGTCATTTGGGCCTAGGCCTC
Source organism: Annona squamosa (assembly GCA_035584095.1). NCBI lineage: Eukaryota > Viridiplantae > Streptophyta > Magnoliopsida > Magnoliales > Annonaceae > Annona > Annona squamosa. Next base: position 24,403,887 of record JAXCLR010000105.1, on the reverse strand, counting down.
ATTCTTTCCTTGGGCCCTAGAAAATGCTGAACCCATCGTCGAGCCGGACCCTATCAACAATAGAAGCAGCGTAGGCTTCTGATGACACCCATGAAAGAGCACAGAACTAGATCCATCAGTGACGGCCATGGCAGAGACAAAAACAGCACTGCCCAATTCTATAGACTAATGATATCACTTTTCTTCAGACTAGATCATTTTGTGAATGCTAAAATGAAAACTTCTTCTAATGGGGTCCTTACTGAAAGCCACCGGTACAGTACATCCCCTAAGCATCTCCATCGAGGAATCTGCAAAAATTGTATAACCACTCCCATATCTCAGAATTCCTTGCTTGCATGATTCCAGAGCCAAAACAGAAGGCAGTAGAAATCGAACCCTTTTTTTTTAATTTTGGTTAATGGAGGTAGGTCTTGAAGCTTGAAAGGAAGATTTGGAGATCAAGGAATTGCACTGGTTGACTTTTTTCTGAACGCAGGGATGTCTATGGGAAGAAGTGGGACAACATCAGTAATTGCCGGCTTGGTGACAGTATAATCAAAGATTTTTTATCCGACAAAAGTTAACCATTGAACTTTGAAGCCAGCTTTGATTATTGCCCAATTCTGTCAGAAACGTGGGATTGAAGTGATCAGGGATGGCAAGTATAATGATGGCCTATGGTTTCGAAACACAGCAAATTGTCATTGATAAAAATAAGGCTTGGAACATGAACATACTTCATATGAAAAGCCCCAATTATTTATTTGGCGTAAGAACTGACGGTGATGATGTCCGCTCTTTCTGCGAATATTTTGTAGCTGTCGGCTTGCACTTGATCTTTGAACATTTTAACTCAAGCGCCCACAATTTCAACAAATGGAAACTGAATGCATACATGGAAAAGATAATCCCTTATATGCGATGCATGGGATGTGATTTGATTAGTTTGTGAGTCAGCACACCAAGACAATTGTACATGAGATCCATGGCCTCATAGGCCCCATTGCAACCAACCAGAGTAGATGCAAAAATTTTCTGGGGTGAGTCTGTGTTATAAGTAACAAAATATATGCCCGATTATCCAGCCCGAATGTATTTCTAGAAAGATGAGTGAGGTTTTGTCCTTTATTTTTGAAACAAGCAGCACATCTAGAATTATAACGCAGGTTCTAATAACAGCCACAATACAAACTGCCGCAGCAAACATATCAAGCACAATTATTACCTGTGGCCAAATAAAATTTCAGCTTATTCATGATGATTTCCAACACAGTACAGGAGACGATCAGATTGCTAAAAAACTTCCTACTTTCTTTGAAAGGGAAAAACTAGTGTAAGATAACAAGAAATACAAATGGTCTAACATCCATGACAATGTTGAAATCTTCAGACATCTTATCCAACAGAAATTCAGCATAAATTATGGAAGAACCATTGGCTAGAGTATCACTCCATTAGACTTCATCAGAAAACCCAGTGAATCAAATAATCCAGGACTATGATGATTTTGACATAATACAAACCATATTTTATCACAAAGGGCCACGAAATTCTTGTTGACCTTGAGAAAGATCAAAGAAAAGGCAAAAATGATTGCACAAAATAGAGGGGAATACTACAGATAGCCAGTAAGAAAAGCAACATATTCTCTTTCATAAGGTGGCTGCTTACAAAATGAAGATTCTTGAAATAACATTCCAACCCCGACAAAGAGACGTTAGCATTAAGCTACCAAAAATTAACAGTCAACATGGATGAGTGCAAAGCGGGCGCAGGAAGATAAGAACGCTAAAATTTTCACTTGTAACCTGTGATGGTGAACCAGCAAAATACACCTGTGTCCCTCATTCTAAGCCACATAAAGGCCCCATTTCTTCCTTCATTTGAACAGCAATGCTCTGTGCTGAACTTCTCCTCATGACCCCTATGAAGCACAACTCATTCAATAAATCCAAAGCCTCACTTGCCAAACCCTCATAAGCTGCTCCTTTAATAAGAATTCTGTACGTTTCTTCATTAGGTTTACAGCCATTAGACACCATATGCTCCAAGTAGTCAATGGCACGATCTGTGCAATGAACTTTACAGAGACCCAATATGAGGGAATTGTATGTGATAACATTCGGTTTTCTGCCCAGCCTTTCTAATTCATGAAAGAATTTGATGGCCTCATCAACTTTACCTTCTCGACAAAGCCCACCAATCAATGAGTTCAAAGTGACCATATCTGGTTGGAGGCCCTTCCTAAGCATCAGTTCAAGTACCTCTACTGCCTTCTCCATTTGCCCTATCCTTGACAGCCCATCAATCACTGCACTATATGTGACCAAATTGGGTGAGCAACCTATGGCACTAAGCTCGTTAAGTATCTCAACTGCCAAGTTGATCTTTCCATTTTTGCACAATGCAGTGAGAAGTGTGTTATAACTCACCATATTTGGATAGCATCCCATAATAATCATCCTCTCCAAGTACCCAATCGCTTCCTCAAATTTCCCCCTAGAACATAAACCATCAAGAATTGTGGTGTGTGTTACAACATCCGGAGGAACACTCATCTGGTCCAAGAGCCGTAGAGCATTATCAATCTCACCCATTTTGCAATATCCACTGATCAACACAGTGTAGGTGATCACATCAGGTACAGCCCCAGAATCTTCGACAATCTGCAAAACCCTGGCAGCTTTCTTGGTCTTGCCAGTTTGACAAAACCCACGAATTAGACTGGTACATAGTTTGATATTTGGAATTACACCATGGCTGACCATCTCCACCAAGAACTGAAAACCTTCCTCCAGTTCACCGTTCCGAACAAACCACCACAACCTGTCATTGCTTTTGGAGTCATCCAACGGCCACAGCTGCCCACTACCCAAATTCCCATTTGAATTTTTCAAGCGATTGGCCAATCTACCATCAGAATTGAGGATTTCCACCTTCGCTGCCGCCGCCGCCGGATTCCTCCTGCTCTTCTGCCTATGGTTCTCAGTTTGTCTCATCTCATTATCAGAAGAGAGCTTACAACAACAGGCCTTGTGGCAACGCAAGCCATTCGTATAAGAGCTAGAGCTGATCAAACCGGAGTCAAGGAATAATCTTATCTTTCCACCAAAAGCCATATCATTTTGCATGCTTTTTGATGGGGAAACCCCAGCATGAGCATGCTTGGCAAGGTCTACAAAATCCATGCCTCGCTATTTCTTTCTTTTTGAATCGCTTTTCTATGAAACTGAAAACAATATATTCATGGAGAAATCACCAATAAATATTTTCTCGTAAGAGAAAGAAATTACCCAGAAATATGCTCACGAAGAAACCCAAAAGGCGCGCGTTTGGCAGGCACGACATAATTCATGACTTGCTATTTCTTTCTATTTGAATTTTGAATCGCTTTTCTATAAAATTTCTACCCCTATGCTCATGAAGAAATTACCCAGAAATATTTCCTCGTGAGGCAAAGGAAATGAATAGTAAAAGCTGAAAACGAGGTTGGCAATTGGATTTTGGCAGAGGGGTTTTTATTTGTGGTGGATGTTTATTGTACTTGCAAACGAGAAAAATTTTCGAGGCCATGGGCTCCCACGGCTGCCTTGAGATAACATATACAGGATGACGATGGGATGATTTCATGAACATCATCTACTCAGAATGAAAAATGTTTACTGATTGAGACCGGGAAAAGTTACGTTAGAAATAAAGAAAAGGCTGTTATTTTTTGAAAATATAAAAAATATTTTTAGGAAATAGGAGACGATGGACAATCCTTTAAACATTCTTGATCATTTCAATTGATATTAGTTTTATAAATATTATATTTATATTAATATATTTACTACACGTATATTTTATTGTATCAAACATAAGCAGTTAATCTTTTGAGCATAAAAACCATCATTGTGCTTCATTTTTCAGAAAAAGCATGAGGCCATACACTAACTGCAAACTAAATCCTAAAGCATTTAGGCCTCTTTCGCACAAATTATAAACTAATTTATTAATTTATTTAGTCAATAAATAAATCAATCAATCAATTAATGAACAACAAATAAATTTTAAATTAACAAATTAATAAATATATTAATAAATTGATAAATAAATCTATAAATTCATTAATAATAAATTAATTAATGAAATAATAAATAAATCAATAATTAGATAAAAAATTAGTCAGCAAATTAAAAAATAATAAACTATTAAATAAATTATAAATTGATAAAAATAATAAACAAACTAGTTAATTAAAAATCGATGACTTAATAATTAACTATAGATAAATTAATAAATATGTTGATAAAAGAAGTAACAAATCAATATAAATTCATTAATAAATTAATTAATTAGCCATTTTCAATTGGTACAAAAAGGAGACAAACTTTTTTATATATATATAAGGCTATTTGGTAATAAATAAAAATTGACAAGCTAAAACTTTTTACAACTCTTAACTATCCCATTTTTTAATCATTTTTTCACACCTTTACATACATCTAACCTACTTTTCAATTATTTTTGCACTATTACACATAACTTACCTATTTATTTTAACTTTATTCTTTTTATCCATCATTATTATTTTTATTATATTATATCATTTTCTTCTATAGCAAAAATTTTTTATCCAAAAGTTTTATTACTTCCCAAATATACTTTTAGTTTTCGATTTTTTCAAAAAGTCATAATTAATTATAACATATTCAGGGTGTGTTTTGCAATGGCTATACAATATCAAATTAAAATTTTTTAATTTAAAACTTTTTACTCTTCACAATCACTATATTTGTAATTATTTTTTCACATTTTCCAATACAAACTGTACTTTTTAATCATTTCTACACAACTACTCATACAACTAACCTATCTATTTTTGTTTTATCCTTTTTACTTCTCATCATTACCTCCACCATATCACATCATTTAACAACTTTTACTCTCCATAATTTTTCATCAAAATTTTTAGTCATTATCAAACACACCCTTAATGCATCTAATTTTTCATATGATATATATACCCCATACATTCTACTTCTCAAATGATAATTCTAATATAAAAATAATGACTAAAAAATAGTTAAAATTTTTTATTAGTATTTATACAATCTTACAACTAATATTTCAATCAAGTACATTTATAACCTTCAAATTATGAAAAGAAATTTTTATAAATATTCCTATATTGGGAAAAAATGTAAAAACCCTACACGAGGAGGAAATTCTATGCGCACTTGCACAAAAGCAGGATGATTAATGCACCTTCATGCATGTGGGGCAATTCGAAGCTTGCTCGGCTCATTGCAGGTGACCAACTTTACCACGAGGCATCATGGGAATGGTTAAGATGTTTTATTGTACCAAAAAATTTATTTTAGAAGTTCATGGGAGGGAAGACCATCGTGCTTTTTAAAATTTAGGATCAATTTTAGAAGTTTCTTTTTTAGTATCGACCATCCGTCAAAAAATGTTGCTTCCATGGTGGGTAAAAATGCAAACTAATCACTATAGAAATATGAATAATAGCACCAAAGATGATATTGTTTCCATAAAGTAGAAATTCAAAAAAAGTTCGCAAATACCATCAATATGCTGGGGAGGAGCAACAATAAAGGTGATAATAAATAAAGAGGTTATAGTCAGTAAAATGGTGATTATCAAAACACTGAACCATCCAATATAAAGATGATTTTCATTGCTACTTATCCAGCTACATAAGCAACCCCATAGGCTTGTGATTTTGTGTCTATGTAAAATTGTAGTCATAGTAAGATCTTTGATTTTTTTGTTCAATCATCGAGGACTCATGAGCGCACGGATTCTATATAAAAGAAATATAGAATATGAGGCTTGTTATATAGAAATATAGAATTTCTTATGGGTATTTGCAAAAGGAGTATGAATTATATACCATGATGTAGTTTAAGATAAAACACAACATTTACTTATTTTATTTTATTTTTATTTATTTTTCATTAATATGTTTTCCTAATTGTATTTAATTCATATATCAAATTTTTCTATTTTACAATACTTTTATATATTTATTTTATATTTAAAAATATCAATTTCAACCTTTCAGGGGCATATAAGTCTTTTTTCACACCTTAAAACCTTGATTTCAAAAAATAAAAAATATTTATTGGTAAAACTTTGTATATATTAAATACACTTAAAAAATATGTTTAAGAAGAAAAAATAAAAATATAACTAATAGTGAAAATAAATTAATGTTATATTTTAGCCTAAAATACATCATGATATATATAATCAGACTCTTATGCAAAATTAATCTTATAACTTTATATAATCATAAACCAAATATATTTTAAACAATTACGAAATAAATCTTCTAAGTCTCAAAATGTTGCAAAGTTCACTTTGCTTGCGACGGAGTTTCATTTAAGAGTAGTAACTGCGTTTAAAATGCAAAAATAGGAAACATAAAAAAGCCTATTTTGCAAAAAAATATAAACTAAGCGTTGTAAATTTTCTAATTTTCATTTAAGATACATAATATTGATTTTTTAACTCATTAGTCGAAAAGATCTATCTTACAACATTTTTGAAATTCAGAGAGCTTCTTTCACTTGTATTATAAATGTATATGCTAACTAGTAATTGTACAAAAGCTTCATAAGCTAATAATTAGTAATTATACAAACATACAGAACCTATTTGCAAACATACTCGTCGTGTAGCAAGATATTTTTTATCCGTATTCATAATATTATAGTATCAAATAAAAATATATTAATATTAATTAAAAATTATACAGTGGCAAATTAAATTAATGGAGGCCATAGGAATTAATGTATGAAAGTTTTGCAATGTAAAACCGATAAGTAATATATTAAGCATGACTAGCATGCCACTACGCCTAATTCTTGTGTTTTAGCATTTTTTAAGACTGCACTTTGTAAGTTTCAGATTTTTGCAAAATAAACCCTTTGGATTACCTTTATTAATTTATGGCTCTTTCAATAACCCCTTGTTTTTTTTCCGATTTTTCAGTATTAATGACTGTTTCAATTTTGCAAAAGTACTTTATTTATTAGCCTTGTTTGTAAAATAGTGTACTTATGAGATAGGTTAATTGCTCAACTCGGACAAAATTTTTATTGTTTAGGTAATGACCAATGAGTCAATACTTAACGTAAGCATAAAGAATTTATGTTTACCGTTTATTTTGTTATTTTAAAAAATATTTTTTAAATATGAACTATTTAATATGTTCAATGCATCTTGTTTTGAATTGTTCTTTGCAAAAAATTTGCCAGCCCATAAGCCACGAAGTGGGCAATATTATCTACAGAACATGGCTAATTGCAGGTTCTGTGTGATCCAGTTGACATGCTACCTACATCAACCCAGGCTATCACGGCATGCTACCATTGAAAACAGCTTGGAAAATTTTAACAGTCATAAAACACCTATGTTTTCAAAATTTAAAATAAATATATATACATATCCTAAAATGGTAAAGATTAATTTCTAGATTAAATATAACTAGATTAAGACGTTTATAAAAAAAATTTTAAAAAATGCATTTTTGGACCGCGGTCTGAAATGATCAAATGCCAATAAATTAAGAATTGTGTTTCACATTTAGCACCAATTTTCTTAGCTGGGAAAAAAACTCCCAGCCAAATAAATTTCATCCCTTGATTTCACATAGATTCATCTTAATTTCTTATCATATTAACATTCTACTTGCACCCACACAGACTATCAAATATATAGATGTTATCAAAGTAGTTTGGAAAATTATGTTTGGTTAGTTGAAGAGAAATTTTTCGAACAAAGAAAATTTTTCGTTACCAGAGATATTGCATATTATAATTTGTATCCGTTAATATTATATACCCATTTAGAAACTCTATTTTTTTTTAATCATTACGTGTATTTCCACACAAAAGCCTATTTGTTGTATGCCCTTTGACTTGATGAACAACAACTCCTTTGTATTCTTCTAAACTGATTTTCATCTGATTCCTTTCCATTCCCTTTCGTCTTCTGAAAGTTATCTTTGTATCATTATTATTATTACAACTATTGCTATTGTTGCTTATGATGTTCAAATTTACTTAGGGTGTGTTTGGTTTGAGGTAAAACTTTTGATGAAAAGTTTCTGAGTAAAAGTTATCAAATTTATAAAAAATGATGTAATATAATAGGGATAATGATAAGGAGTAAAAAGAGTAAAGTTAAAATATATAGGTTAATTGTATAGGTAGTTCCGCAAAAATGATTGAAAAGTAGGGTAGTTTGTATAGAAAAATGTGAAAAAAATAATAAAAAAATAAAGTAGTTATAAAGAGTGAAAAGTTTTTGGTTGAAAAGTTTTAGTTAACATATTTTGTCCTTAGGGAATGGGTAAAACTTTTGATGAAAAGTTTTGAAAAGTAAAAGTTGTCAAATGATATGATATGATAAAGGTAATGATAAGAAGTAAGGATGATAAAGTTAAAATAGAAAGGTTAGTTGTATGAGTAGTTGTGTAGAAATGATTGAAAAGTAGGGTAGTTGTGTAGAAAAATGTGAAAAAATAATTTAAAAATATGATAGTTATGGAGAGTAAAAAGTTTGAGATTGAAAAATTTTAACTTGACACTTTTTAACTATTGCCAGACATACCCTTACGCAAAAGCTCGTTACCGGAACGATTGAGCTTTCCGTGAATTCTCGTTACAAACCTACTGATAGGGCTAGAATCCAGGTGAATAAAAGAACTTTGGATAAATCATAACAACCCACTGTTATCCAAAAGGAGAGTAGCAAGCATTGATAAGGGTGCTGCAATCATCTCTGAAGATGCCTACTGCCGTCGACCACACAACCCAGCCGTTAGATGGCACGGGCGTAATTGAAGCCATCTGATCTAATTCGAAAAATCACGTTGTTTTTTGACGAAAAAAATAGAAACTGATGGTCCAGCCTCAAGCCCAGTCCTACCGAACATCGGGATTACTCGGTGAGGGTAGACCATCAGTGCTATCATTCAAAAAGGAAAGATCATTACATAAGTGTTCAGGTATACAGGGTGGGGGTGGGGGGTTTTCCCTCCAGACATTCAGATTAGTCACCATTTAGTGCATTTTCTACGAGATAGTGCGCAGCAAAGCTGCCCGTTCTCAAAACGTGAAAATGAACAAGACTCAAATTTGGCTGTCAACTTTCTGATCTTCCTAACAAGCGTCCCCGATAAGACCTGTTGTAGCCATCACCATTTAGGATTGTAGCAAGGAGGAGAGAATCCGTCTCAACATGGACTTTTTTGCATGAGATGTTTTCTGCACATATAAGACTCATTAAGATAGCATGGCCCTCCATAAGTTCTGCTTCCAATAGGCCCCATTTCACCCAAGTCTTTGCTGCAACAAAAGACCTCACGCAATCCCGAATAACAACTGCTATGCCCCATTTTTGCTCCTGCAATCTGAATCCTGCATCAACATCAAGTTTCAAAAATCCCCTAGCCGGAACAGTCGATCCGACAGGCCTCATTTGGGATGTATGGTTCATCAATTTGAGCTTTCTAGCAGAGTTGAAAGAGTAGATGTATTCAGCTACCCACGTAGGAATATCATCCATCTTTGGATTGATTCCATCATAATAATACTTGTTCCTAAGGAACCAAATTCTCTAGCAGGTACAAAGTAGAAAAGTACAAGAGTATAGTGACTTGCATTGCAAAGCCGAGGTAAATGCTTCCCTCCATTTTGAGAAGTGCATACCTGATTGAAACCTCAGAAGCCGGGGAACAAACGCATGAAACGTGGCAGGGCAATTCCAGAATAAGTGCTCAATGTATTCATCC
>JAXCLR010000105.1:24346501-24375781 GCA_035584095.1 Annona squamosa | reverse complement strand
CGTTGTGTGAAAAAGCAACTTGATGTGAGGCACCCTGGCAGAGGCAGGTCAACTAATAGTAACATCGGGCATACTTCTATAAAACCCCTCTTTCTATGTAACGCCATCCATTTTCAACATGGAGATGATTGATGAAAAATTCACTCAATCTATTATGTTTAGCATCATTTATATTATTGTGGAAACCCTTTCATTTGTTTAATATTATCATATATGGGCCCCATTTACAAACATATAAAATTAACGTAATAAAATAATTTAATGCTAAATATCAATTTTTAAGTAATATTTTTAACATCTAAACCATCTAAAATATCATGACTATATGGATAAATGATTCTGTAAAGTATTACTACATCCCAATATATATATTAGAGAGAGAGAGAGAGAGAGAGAGAGAGAGAGAGAGATTCAAGTGCAGCTTCACTGTACTACAATTATGGTGCAGTTATCTCAAAATGGGCTCTATATGATCATAAAATTATAATCTACCCCACTCATTGTATTTAGAATTATGTATTCTAATATCATGCCAATTTTTATCAAAATTGAATATGTGCATGGACTTCATCTGAAAATGGTACAAATTCAACGTAATAAAATGATTTAATGTAAATAACAACTTTAAAGTTGTTTTTTTAATAAATCATTTGCTATAAAATTTATAGATGGATAAATGATTGGTTAAAGTATCAATACATTTAAGTACATGTGGGGCCCATTTTGGGCTAAATATACCGTTAATTATGGTGCAACTTCACTGCACAGGAAAAGTTCTCATATGTATATATATATAAGAGCTGTTCCGATACAGCGAACAAGGGTACATTTGATCAAAAGTGAGCCTCACTCATATTAGAATGCAATGAAACTTTATACAATCATTTATCTATGTATAAATTTTATAGCAAATAGTTTATATGTTGAAAAAACCACTTTAAAGTTGTTATTTACATCAAACTATTTTATTACGTTGAATTTGTACCATTTTCAGATGGGACCCATATACATATCTGATTGGGATGAAAATTGGTATGGTAATAAAATACATTATTCTAAATACAATGGGTGGAGTAGATTATGATTCGATGATCATGTGGGGCCCATTTCAGCAATGTTGCACAGGAATATTTCTGTGTGTGTGTGTATGTGTGTGTGTATATATATATATATATGAATGAATGAATCTAAACATTTTTCCTAATTTACACATGAATTTATATATTTTTGAGCAAATATGACCTATGTACATATTGGATTTGAATGAAACTTGGTTTCCTAATTAAACAAATCATGTTAAATATAATGAATGGATTGAATTTTCTATCAAACATCAAAATCTTAAAATTTAAGGGGGTTGCAGAAAACCGTTTCTATTTAACCTGGGTACAAAGAATTGGGCCCGTAGTAACAGTTGAACATATTCAGATGAACATATTTTGTTCTCTCTCTCTCTCTCTCTCTCTCTCATTCTCTCGCACACGCACACAGAGTTTCCGATAAATAAGCATAACCATCCTTGTCTTGACTGTTGCTCATCTTGCTCCATAAACATGTCACTCTGTTTGAGGACAGTTTTCAAGATTAGATCAGAGTACATTATTTCCTCTAAAAACATTTAGTAGGTGTACAGCAATCAGTGTTTGAAAATTTCCCATTTATGTGGAAGATTCCAGAAGTCCCTGGGAATTTGATATGAAATTCAACTGATGGTCTATTAGCTTGAGCTTAAGGAGTTTCATTCAACTAGTTTTAAAATTCCAAGGATTGAGACAAAAACAAGAAGCTGCTGCTGTTAAGTTATATTTGCTTTCTGTAAATATGCTTTCTGTAAATATGCTTTCCTGTGGCCGGACAGATGTTCAATCCAATTTCTAAAGCCCAAAAGATTTTGCTTTTGCATTTCATGTTTTTTTATTTTTAGATGATTTAGATAGTTAAGTTCTTTTGCTTTATCTATATTATTGATATATCTTTTTAGGTGGTGGCCAATGAATTTTCTCATATGAAGGTGATGTGTTCGTCCATTCTAGATATCATTTTTTAAATTTAAATTATTGTATTCAGCTTCTTTTGATCATTTCTTCTGTTATCTTTTCCTAAAAATTATATCATTCTCCCGAAATAATTAAAAGTTCATTTATTTAATGTATATTATTCATAAAACTTCCTTAAATTAAAGATGTTTATGTTAATACCTGAACACACCCACATAAGATTCATTTGTTAGGTTTCTTAAGGCTGACTAGTTTACTTGTCTTATTATTCAGGAAATGAAACCAAATTGGGCATGAGTAGAGGTATACCAGAGCCAAAACTTACTGCAGTTGATGCGATGATTGACAAGTTGACCGGAGCAATCTTTCTATTTCAGATAGTCGTGGTTATTGTTCTTGGAATTGCTGGAAATGTCTGGAAAGAGTCTGAAGCACAGAAGGTGGAGCATGATTTAATCTTTCTTATTCATTCTGTAAATCATTATGACTGTTAGTTATAATTTTTTCGCAAGATTTGAAGCTAGGGTCCTGATGCAACCTTACAGCCTTTTTTTTCATCCTTGCCTATATTTTCAATTATTTTTCCTTATATCTATTTTTTGAAAGTGCCCATTTTTGCTAATATCATCCTCCATTTCAGTTTTCGAATACACCATCTTTCTAATGCACTCTAAACAAATGAAATTTTAACTAATAGAGTATATATTTAGTTCAGAACTTATCTTGAATTCCTTTCTGATGTGAATAATCATATTATGTTTGAACCGTCCAGGTACTCGATTTACTGTTTAGGCGTTAGACTACGTGTATGTTTGGGAAGTGATAAAACTTTTGGATGAAAAGACTTTGGTGTAAAAGTTTTTAAATTGGGAGAAAAAGATGTGATATGATGAGGAATAAAGAGAATAAAGTTAAAATAGATAGGTTAGTTGTATGAGTAGTTGTGTAGAAATTATTGCTAGGTAGGGTAGTTGTATGAGAAGAACTGAAAAAATGACTTAAAAATAGAATAATTGTGGAGAGTGAAAAATTGTAAATTAAAAAGTTTTGGTTTGAAAAGTTTTTGTATTAAACAAACATGCCCTATAAATTTAGTATGTGGTTTAAACTTTATTTATGGCAGATTTCAGGAGATAATAATTAGATGAACTTGGTAAAATGTTTCGTCTCTTGCATGACAATTTGATTCCTTCTGCTTTCCTTCTGCTGTTCACTCCATGTAGCCTGAAGCATTTGCATATTGTGCATTTCAATTATCCATTTGTGAAATATACTTTATCTTTGAGCTTTTGACTTTCTAACATTTTATCAAGGATGCACTTGAGATGCTTCTTAGCATGCATTGCTCTTTTAGTTTGATGGGGGTTTCATTTTTTATTTTTAAAGAATTATTATGCTCATTTATCTGCACTTCTGCAATTACTTCACCCATTTCTATAAAGTGAGGGTTTTGAAAAATACAATCCTAAAGAAACTGCGAAGATATGACTGTTTTTAGCTTTTCATTTTGTTCTCTGCTCATTATGGTGGAAATATTTCACCAACATTTCAGTCTTGGAAAGGACATAACTGTTCCCAAGATATAAAATCCCTGTAAATTTTCAAAAATAATGGAGTTCTGTATCATTTATATTTTCCTTCTGACACAGTTTAATGACTACTGGCTGTTGGATGTGCGTTGGATGTAACTGGTACCACCAGCAATGATATTAACTTTCTGCTTATGACTTAGCTCCAAATTAAAAACTTTTTATAACTTATATCTTCGAATTGATTCGATTGTAAAATTTGAGATTTGGAAGTTGTTTTCTTTGTGAATTGGTGTCCATTGTATCATACTATCATGATGCCATTAAGATTTTTTTGTGGGTTTGTTTTCATTGATATTTTAAACTGTTTTTTCTTTCTTTCTTTCCTCTCTCTCTCTTTTGCCTTGTAATGTTGTTCCTCCACTGTCTTCTAATGGGCAGCAGCTTATATTTACTCTTTGGTTCTTTGTAGCAATGGTATGTTCTTTATCCAAGGGAAGGGCCTTGGTATGAACTTTTGGTCATTCCTCTGCGGTTCGAGCTTTTATGTTCAATCATGATCCCCATATCTATAAAGGTATGTCAACTATTGCATAACAGGTCTTAAATTTTGTTGTGACCATCCCTATTTGTGTATTAGCTCATGTAGTTACTATTATGTGAGAAATTTCTATCACACCAGCTAATATTATATCACGCCAGAGAGTTAACCTATTAAATTATGCAATAGTATGATAGGTTTCCTGTCCTGGTGTGATATAATATAATATTATAATAGGTTTACAGTTAATGGGTTTCATGTCTGGTGGGATAAATTGTAATAGGATTACTGTCTTGTTTGATATAATATTATAATAAGTATGCTGTCTTATGTGACAGTAAATACAGCACGGTAAACCTAATTATGCGATAGTATACTCTCTGGTCTGATTGTTAACTGTCTGGTGTGATAGCTTCATGTAGTTGTCATTTATGTGTGCCTAAAAGTCCATTTTCAATACAGTTAATTTGTAGTTAGCAATTCTAATATCAATAATTGATGGTTATGCGTGGTGGATAAATGTATGTGAGAATCTTGCACATGGTCTAAGGGGTTTTTCTTCAAGATGATGGAATGAGATGAGAAAAATGAATGAAAAAGCGTTACTGTGTCCTAGGATGTCAGAAATTATATTCGGAATGAGAAAAGTAGTATTGGAAATTGAAAAATAAGGTTGTTATGTATCGAAAAATCGGAAAAGTTTTTTGGAAATTGGAAATTCTCATTCTATCCTCATCTCATCTTTTTCTGATCCATTCATCTTGAACAAGCCCTAAAGAAATCTTGATATCTTTCAGTCTGTCTGACTAGGTTTTTGATTTATCTTGATGTTTACGTAATGGTGAATTATTCACAATTGGATGTATATTTGGTCTTATACGAGGCTTTGCATTATTTTTAAAGTTAGTGTCCTTTCTTCCACTTTTTCATTTGATCTTGGTTTCAAGTTGTTAACTTATATGTATGGCAGGTATCTTTAGATCTTCTGAAGAGCTTATATGCGAAGTTCATTGATTGGGATGAGGAAATGTATGATCACGACACTGACACAGCTGCCCATGCAACAAAGTAATGCGCTAAAGGCTGTGCATCTATGTCTAATAGCACCAAATATTTCTTCTATTGGGCATGAGGCTGAGTCTTTATTGTTTTCCTGCAGCACTGCTATCAGTGAAGATTTGGGACAAGTTGAGTACATTTTAACTGATAAAACTGGTACCCTAACTGAGAATAGAATGATATTCCGGCGAGGCTGCATTAACGGCACATTCTATGGAAATGAAAGTGGAGATGCTCTGAAAGGTTAGTCTGGTGCTTGAATGATCAAAATTTTTTTTTCCTAGTCTGTCACTGACATACGAATTTGAGCTAGGGGTACGACTTTCCAAACCCAATTTTGATCAGTGCTCCCAAACGCGGGTTCAACCTGGATCAAATTGAAATTAGGTTGGTTCCCAGGTTGTGGCAAACTTGAACCCGATGAACCTGAATTGCATACCCACTACATAGGTTTGGTCTTGCGTTGCTTTTGTAGGTGATGAAACAAAGGGGGCAGCACTCTTCTTTTATACCCTTCTACATTGCACTCATAATCCCTTCTATACCCCACCATTTCTCTAAATCACAACATCAGGCACACATCACTATGTCCACAGCCAAAAAAAAAAAAGATTTTTTTACTTTTCATAAATATTAGCAAGTCTATTAATCTGATATGGTATAATAATTTAATTACATATTAGTGGGGCACACTAAATTTTGAATAAAGATAATCAATAATATTCAGCTTATTTAATTTTGTGCGCATTTCATTTCGATCATATTCTAAAAAGCATTTTGAGTTATGAGGTTTATAAAGCTAATAAATATAAGTTTTGTAGATATATCCAAGCTTTAGATATACCCAATGTTTATAATCTTAAAAATGTTTTATATTGAAATTCTATAAAAGTCACAAGTTCACTCAAAATTTTGAATAGTTACCTAGTTGTTGTTGAATTATTTGTGTTCAAAGTATTTTTTTAGTGTCACAAACATATGTATGAATTGCCCTTATGATTAATTCAAAATTTTTGAAAATATTGTTTCTGGCACTCCATCGAAAAAATTTCTGAAAACCTGCAGCATGCGAAAATGATGAGAGCCCAGAGGTGCGTTTTGTAATTCTCCTTGCACACTTCTGTGATCCTGTCATGGCGAGAGATTAGTTCAGCATTTCGAGGTCCTGTGCTGCATAGCATTTGCAAATTGCAATGGTTTGTCAGCGGTGCCAGCTGGGATGAGAATAAAAGTGATTTTTATATTCATATAATAGCTCTCTTTTGAATAAAATTTAAAAATTATTTTAAGTATCATTTTTGTATTTGCACATATATATTATAACCGATTTTTATATTCATATCTTGCTTTAAGATGGAAATTTACCATTTTAGATTTCTCTTTTGTGATGGGTCTGAAGTTAAATGAGCAGAGGATCAACAACAAAATAAATTACAAGCATCTACTATTGAGAGAATGAAAGTAAAGCGTCGACCCTTCCAACCCAAACTCAACCCAAGCCCAATTTTCACAAATAGGGTTAGGGTTTGTACGTCTATTAATTTCGTTGTTTCTTTCCTTTTTTGAGTAGTTTCTATAATGCATTGTATAGTTTGTTGGCAAATATTTTCCTCTACTTCAATTCTCGAAACCTCATGGATGCTTATGAAAATATTGCTTATGGGCATTTACAACTGGAATCCTACATCCTGTAAGAGTTGTTTTTGACAGATAATACTACGTAATCAAACCATTATACTAGCATAGTCAGGTAATATTTCCACTGAAGTTCTACAGATTATTTCTTGGCAATGACAAATGTGATTTTTGTGTCTGCGTGAAAGCTTATGATGCAGCGGCTGTCTGGAAATGTCTTCTTTCACCTGCTACATATCTGCAAATTTTTTCCAATTAAGAACCTTAATAATTATTGGTCAAAGTACTGCTCTATATGGCAGTGATGTACAATTCTAATCCCGTTTCTGTTGGGAGTACATTCACGAGTTCTTAATATGATGTGGGATCTCTATTTGTATGTGACTTGGGCTTTCAGCAGAACCTCTGGTTTGTTTATTTATTCATTAATAGCACAAATTTCAATATATCACTTAAGTATCGGATTGATATCATGTGTTATGCTTCCCTCATTTTTCACTGCATTTGTGTTCTCCATCTGTGAATTCCAAATATTTATTTGATAATGTGGGAGTAACTGAAGTGAATTTTTTGCTCATAATTCACATTAGAAGTATGGACTGAAACTATTTTATTTATTTTTTAGATTGTGCTTGTAATATAAAGTAAAATTTGGTGGCCAATGTCTGATTAGTGATGCTGGGGTTGCCGTTAATGTTTTCATTTCCATTTTTGAAAGAATTCATTTCAGAACGGTATGGCATTTACTGTCCAAGCTGACAATGTTTTCCTCTAGCCAGATGCGGCACTGCTCAATTCTATTGCTGCGAAACAGCCTGATGTCGTCAAATTCCTGACAGTCATGGCAGTATGCAATACAGTTATACCTATCAAAAGGCATGTATTTTACTTAATGTGATACTTTCTACATAGACAGCTAGTTAAAATTTGATATACTATTGATGTTCTGTTTCACATTTTCCTTTTCTATTGTGCAGCAAAAACGGAATTATCTCCTACAAGGCACAATCCCAGGATGAGGATGCTCTTGTTCAGGCAGCTGCTCACTTGCACATGGTTCTTTCCAATAAAAATGGAAATGTTGTTGGTATTGCACATCTTCCTGACAGCCGCTCATTTCAGGAAATTTCTTTTCCAGTTCTGTTAGATAGACCTTGTGGGTAACATGAATCACTTTATGTGCACTGTTTATGTTGCAGATATTAATTTCAATGCCTCAATTCTTCAATATGAGATACTGGACATTTTAGAGTTCACTTCTGATCGGAAAAGGATGTCAGTAGTTGTTAGAGATTGTCAGAAAGGAAACATCATCCTTTTGTCAAAGGGGGCAGATGAAGCAATTCTTCCTTATGCAGCATATGGTATATCTACCTGGCATGTCGTGTCCAAAATATTCAATACACTACTATTTGTGAAAAAAAAAACTGACAAGCACTCATTGTATCGTCTTATATTGACTTATTATTGTTGCTTTTTTTCAGCCATTCTGAAATAAATTGTCTTTTTAATTGCAATGAAGATATTTGCTATTATCATATTTTCTTTCTGTCATCATAGTGCATTTTTCTTATATTAGCTTTAGCAAGCCAAAACAAGACTTGATCTTTGTTGCTCATTATCTCAAAAGTTACATTAAAGAAAGGAAAATTCAAAATGACAACTAAGTGTCTGTTTGGTAAGAGGTTTTAAAATAAGTGGGGAAAAATTTTGAAAAACTGAAAGCTAACGGGGCAATGATTAGGAATAAAGAAAATAAAGGAAAAATAGATTGGTTAGTTGTTTGAAAAGATGTGAAAAAATGATTAGAATATCTAGTTAATAATATAAAAAGTAGGGTAGTTAGGTAGTTAAGACTTAAGATGCTAAACAGATCCCAGATACAGTTTGATGAGTGACCTTAAAACAAGTTTTTTCCCCCCTATTAGCATGTATAGGGAGGACAGTAGTTGGATATTCTTTTGAACAATAACCCAACTTTTGAATCCTTTAACATGATAGAGCCTATTATCGTGAGTGAACACAGTACCACCTCTGCCACCACCATCATCTTCCAAGTTGTTGACTGTTGCTTGCACTATTGGCATCACCATGCATGCCACACGTGTCTTTATCCTTTGTTCTTACTGGTTTTTGTTGTGTTTCCCATTTTTTTTAGGTGATTATGAATTTCTATTACACTTTATCTGCTTTTGTATCTCTCTTCGTGCATTTAGCACAAATCTTTGAAGGTGTTCCCTTGGCTTGCAAATTCTGAACCTTCCATTGATGTAGGATGGGTAAAGAGAAAGATTGAAGAAAGAGGAAGGAATCTCTAAACAGATGACAAGAGTAGAAAGAAGATAGAGTAGAAGAATAAGAGGAAAGATAAGAAAAAGAAAAGTAGATAGGAAAACCAGAGAAACACTAGTTTATAATTCTCAAATTGATGCCCTGTAGAGTTTACAAGAGTGGTACTTATAAGAAAACTTGCCACCTTATTTTAACAACATTTATTAAAGATCTAATCTTTTAGAAAAAGAAATTGCTTATTGTAAGTAAACTTCTAGAAGAAGTAAACTTAAAATAGATAAAAATTTATTCTAAACAGATTCTAAGATATTCTAGGAGATCTTCCAGTATTGTCTAAATATTCTAATAAATAGAAATAAACATCTTAAGACAATCTAAACCCCTATTCATGAAAATATCTTTATGTTCCACATCATTCTCCCTGACTTAGAGAAAACTCATCCTTGAGTTTCTCAACCTTCTTCAACTTCGGCGAAAAGTAATAGTGGAATTCAATGCGCTGGAATGACATCTTGTTAGTTGACTAAAACTTTATCACCAAAGTTGCAACCTCTGTTCTGATGAGCTTTCTGAAATTTTTGAAAGTTACTGTAATATTTGTTTTTCCCAAAATGGACTTTTTGAAATTTTTAAAAATTGAGGGAGACATAATTTCAAAAAAGTCAGAGGCCTTTTGTTATTGCTTAAAAGTCTGGGACATTTCTGCAATTTTTTTGAAAACTAAGGGGCAGTTTTGCTAAATTTCAGAAATTGTGAAGAAAATTTCCAAATTTCAGCAAGCAAAGGGGCTTCTAGAAAGATTCGGTTTGTGTTTTTTGAAATTTTCTGTGTCAAGGATGTTTTAACAAAAGCTATCAAATAGGAGTGCCTGTTTGAAAGTTTCTAAAACCTAGATGTTAATTTGTCCTAGAGGCAGTGCTGGAAACAAGCTGAAATTTCCACCAAGCTCTAGAATTTGTCTGCATAGAGTTGTGAAAGTGAAGAACAGGAACTCTATGAAAGAGTCAATGTTTCTGCATCAATGGAGTTGATGAAGAGAATTGCACAGACTTGGCAGATTTCAGTGATAAGCCTGAAGCTTGGTTGGTTGTAAAAATCAGTATGTGGAAACAAAATTCACCAGGATTTACTTTGATACCAATTGATGTAGGATGGGTAAAGAGGAAGACAGAAGAAAGAGGGAGGAACCTCTAAAGAGATGAGAAGAGAAGGAAAAAGATAGAAAGAGTAGAAGAATAAGAGAAAAGATAAGAAATTAGAAGAAGGGAAACCTGAGAAACACTTTTTATAAATCTCAAATTGATTGATCCTTAGAGCTTAGAAGGCTATATATATAGGTGAACATGCCATTTTATTTTAACAACATTTATTGAAGAACTAATCTTTTAGAAAAAGCAATTGCATATTTTAAGTAAACTTCTAGAAGAAGTAAATTTAAAACAGATAAAAATTTATTCTAAACAGATTCTAAGATATTCTAGGAGATCTTCCGGTATCATCTAAATAGTCTAACAAATAGAAATAAACATCTTAAAACAATCTAAACTCTTATTTATGAAAATATATTCATGTTCCGCATTATCCATGTTAGTGTTTGGTTTATGAAGTCCCGGTCTCTGTCTAATTCTTAAAATCCCATGTTCAGGAAAACAGGTACGAACTTATGTTGAAGCTGTGGAGCAATATGCCCAATCAGGATTGCGGACACTTTGTTTGGGTTGGCGTGAATTGAATGATGATGAATATAGAGAATGGTCTAAGATTTTTAGAGATGCGAACAGTACATTAGTTGACAGGGAGGTAAGGATGCTACATTTTTTATTGTGAAAAGTCCGCATGTAAATTTATGACTTTCGATTTGCACTTCCAGTGGAAATTAGCTGAGGCATGCCAAAGGTTAGAGCATGATCTTGAAATACTTGGGGTCACTGCAATTGAGGATCGTTTACAGGTGATGATCTTCTTCTTTTTATCAGCTGTTAATTTTTAGTTCCTAATTAGATATTCACATGTTTGCACGTGTATCAGGGCTAAAAATTTTCAGCAGGGTCCTTCAGATGATTTTCTTGCAAGATCTTGATGTTGCAATTTTCACTGTGTTTCTTTGTAGGACGGAGTTCCTGAGACAATTGAGACTCTGAGAAAGGCAGGAATCAATTTTTGGATGCTGACTGGTGATAAGCAAAATACGGCCATACAAATTGCACTTTCATGCAACTTCATTTCTCCAGGTTGGTTGTAGAAAGTTGGAACTTGAAAGTTTACTCGCTCGCTCGCATTCTCTCTCTCTCTCTCTCTCAGAATTTCTGAGGGAAGTGGATGTCATTTTCTGGAAATTTAGATAATTTTATTCAGGAAGACATTCTTTGGGGTGTAGATTATTTTATTTAGGAAGGCACATTGATGGGTTGAAGTTGAATTTGAGGAATGACATGCAGTCATCTGTCCTGCATGGAAATCATGAGAAGTGTTAGCCTGTTTTGATTCTATGATATTTGTGAATTGAGATGTCATATGGTTACTTCAGGTTCTATTTTTATTTCTAGAAGAAAGCAAGACAATCTACTCCACTGGTGCAATGTTGTCCTGAGTTTAAGCTTTGCAATAGTCATTTTGACTAATATGTTTCAAATGTTTCCCAAAAATATTCCAATGCGAACGAGGGAACTGATGTAATTACGCTAATTACGTAATTAGGTCACCTTCACTTAATGACAATCTAGAGCAGATGATTTTAAGAAAATCATGCTTTTATCATTCGTTGTTCTGTCCAGAATTATTTAATCATTGCCATTCTTAGGTGGATACTTCCATCTTTATGTTGATGCAAAGTGTTAGGTTGACGTTTTTTTTATTTTTATTTTTTTATTATCCCTATCCTTTTTTTAAACATTGAGGGTCCATTTGGGAAGAATTAGTAAGTGAGAAAAAATTTGAAAAAGCGAGAGAATGATGAATAAAGGTAATGACTATGCATAAAGATAATAAAGATGAAATGAATAGATTGGTTGTATGGAAAGATGTAAAAATAATAATTGTAGTGTGAAGGTGATATTAGAAAAAGGAGGATAGGTAGGCAGGTGAGATGTCAAATCATATCAAAGTGTGTAGGGAGTAAGTTTTTTTTTTTTTTTTTGTACTTATTTTATTTTATTTTTTTTCATCTTACGAAACAGATCTTGAGGGAGTTAGGAAGCTACTATAAGAAATGAAAAATCTTTCACGTGTCACTTTACACTACTTTTCTGAATGTCATATTTTGGATGTGAATGGTCTCTTTATTTCTGTTTTAAGATGTGAGATAGGCAATTTTATATATTTTTTTATGTGAAAATTTGTTTTCCTAACTTCTTCACAGAGCCCAAAGGCCAACTTCTACTGATCAATGGGAAAACTGAAGATGAAGTTTCCCGAAGTTTAGAGAGAGTATTACGCACAATGAGTATTACTCCTTCAGAACCCAAGGTACGCAAAGTAGCCATTGTTGTTCATAGAATTTTAAGGGCTCTGCTTCTATGCAATCCCCTTTATTTTTAATATATTGATGATTAATGCAAAATCTAATCCATTCATTGTATTGAACATTATTTGTTTAGCTACGAGACAAAGTTTTATCCAAATCATGTGCATAGGCAACATTTGCTTAAAAATAGATACATTCATGTGTAAATTAGGAAAAAAATGCTTAGGTTCATTTACATATGTATTAGAATGTAATAATAATTTATAGAATTATTTATCTATATAGTGATGATATTTTAGATGGTTTAGATGTTGAAAATACTATTTTAAAATTGATATTTAACATTAAATCATTTTATTATGTTAATTTTACACATTTGTAAATAGAGCCCATGCATAGTGATACTAGACCAATGAAAAGGTTTTTATGATAATATAAATGATGCTAAATATAATAGATGAAGTGGATTTTCCATCAATCATCAATGTATTAAAAATGAATGGGATTACATAGAAAAGGGGTTTCATATAAGCATTCCTGTAATTTTGAAACACGTATCGTTATTTCTTGTCTAGTTGAAAAATGGTGGTATTCTAGTGACCATGATGCTGCAGATAGTATACAATGTGGTATCAGTTTTACATATTATGCTGATTACACATTTACAATTATTTCCTGTCTAGCTGAAAAATGGTGGTATTCTGGCGACAATGATACTGCAGATAATATAAAATGTGGTATCAGTTTTACATATGGTACTGATTCATTCAATATGGACAATTGCTGTAGAGACTAGAGACTTTTCTTTCCATCTCATTCCTTCGTCATTTGCTTCAAATAAAGTAGAAATGATTCTTAATTTTTTTTCACTTAGATGGTTTGCTTGATTTTGAGCATGATGTAACGCTGGTGCTTTAATTTTGTTCCTCTTGTCTATATCATATGGACAGAATTGTACTAGCAAGTGACTAGACAGAAGTAGTTGGACATCTGCAGTCATGAGGTTGATAATATTGGTGTGTAATTAATCAAGTTTTACCTGATATGGCTTTTGTAATAAAGTACTGAGCATTTAACTTGGATGAATGAGGGCTGCTCTAAACTGGAGTTCTGTGGGAGTGTTTTATCTTGGCAAAATTTTCTGCCATTAGATACATCTTTTCTTGTGGACAAATTTGTGGTTGTAATGTGCTAGGAAGCTAAGCTTGTCTGACCAGACAAGCTTGACTTGCCACCTGACCAGGCTTTGACCACTTCAATGTATTTATCTGGTTTCTGGTTTGGTTTGGGGTTATGCTAAAGTAGATTATACTACACTGAGGTTGGGTTTGAGTCTGTGAGGACTTGATCCTAAGTCCTAACCCTTTCCAATCACTAGGCTGAAACAGAAACTTAGGGCAGTTAAAGAGAAACATGCTTATGTAATAGATAGTACTGAATATGTCCGGATGCACATACAAAATTAAGAGCGAAATAGTACTGACTAATGGGGTCAGGAAGGGGGAACATACACTCGGATTTGTCGCAAAGTAAGCTAGGAACTATACCTATATGAGTTTGTTGCTGTTAAAGCCGTAAAAGTTCTGAAAGGCTCAACTCATTTATGTGGATGATGTACCATCAAGAAACAATTGTGTGGATGATGAGTGCCCCGAATTGTCAATGCTATGAACTAGGGTCCACTCAAGTGCTCTTTCTTGCCATTTTTTTTTTAATGAGCCGGAGCCCACTGCTCACAGCTGAAGACTGATTGCATTTAGGGGGACTCGAAAACCCGACCATTGGTGATGAAGCCCATGCGCGTTTGCAGCTGGATTACGGCCTTGGAACTTTCTTGCCACTTTTCTACAATGATCAGTGAAGATTTGAAGTCAAACATGCTGCTTTGTCGATGTTTTAAAAATTGTATACAAATTTGAGCAATTTGTGGCCAGAGGCTCATTAGATTGTGGATGAGTGCAAGAAGATACTATTTCTGATTACTTATCTAGGACCTCTTCCACTGTTGACCTGAAAATTTCTGCTGCCTGGAATCTTTGTTCAGAAGAAAAGAGATGGTTTAGTTCCCTTTTGCATTATTTCTTTTTTATATGGAAGGAAAAACTAAATATAGCCTATCCTCACTTATATTTTTGTCGGAGAAATTCATGATCTTGCAGCTTGGTATTGGAGTTGTGTTATCTGTATTAAATTGGGTTGGTTATTGTACTACGAATTATTTTTGCAATATCAAGTATTTCATCTTTTTAATGTTTGTCTTCAGAGTTTCATCTGTGTTCCTTTTGATAGCATTTTATCATTGTCATTTTCATAGGAGGTATTAGCTCTTGTACCTATGGGTTTTTACACAAATTACATTTATGCCTATGATTTGAATCTTATTATAAATACGCGTATGTGTATTTAAAATATTTGCAGTTATACGTTTGGCAAGTTTCATCCTCTTAATTTTTATAAACATTATAAGATTTTTGATAAATCCAAACCGTCCATTATGTTTATTAATGTAAATTTAGTTAATATACCAAAACAATGATGACTACATTACTTGGTGGACGGTAATAAATATAAATTTATGAAATTGTTTTAAAATTGATCATGACCATCCAAGATGATCTTTGGAATATTAACTAAATTCACATTAACAAACACAATGGGTAGTCTAGATTTATCAAAAAGTTGCTAATGTTTATAAATGTTTTAAATATCCATAGGCATATTTGCAATAAATTTCAAACTATAGGCATAAATGTAATTTACATAAAAAACCCATAAGTATGAGCACAAATGACTCTTTTCATAAAGAAGCATGCGTAGAAAATTTTCTCCAGAGTAAATGGTTTCCATTCTATGTAGTTTCTGTTTCAATTATTGATTTTATAATAATAATAATAATAATAATTATTATTATTATTATTATTATTATTATTATTATTCTTTCCTTTTCAAAGAGTCTGTGTGCTTATTTCAGATTTTGACATTGTTGGTTTCCTGCAGTAAGCTGCTGTTCTTATGGCCTTTACTTTTTTGCAGGATGTAGCATTTGTTATTGATGGTTGGGCTCTAGAAATTGCACTTAAACATCATCAAAAAGCTTTTACAGAGTTAGCAAATTTGTCAAGGACAGCTATTTGTTGCCGTGTAACCCCCTCCCAAAAAGCACAGGTAGCTTTTCTTGAAGCTGGGAATTCTAGTCGTGAGCAGCATTCTCTTTTGAAATTGAGTACTTCTGATTTGAGAATTCAATTTGATGTTTGATCAGGATGGCTTTTAGTTCTTCTTCTGTTGTCTTTGTGTAATCCTTGTAACATAATCTCATATTTTTTCTGACAAATTCATGATTGTGGTTTTTTCGCTTTATGTACAGCTTGTGGAACTGTTGAAGTCATGTGAATACAGGACATTGGCAATTGGAGATGGTGGAAATGATGTGCGGATGATACAACAAGCTGACATAGGAGTGGGCATCAGCGGCAGAGAAGGGCTGCAGGCTGCAAGAGCGGCTGATTATAGCATAGGCAGTAAGTTCCCACTCCTGTCGAGTTTACTAGAACAATTTCATGAGTTCTCGCAGTGCATCTTGCTCCCTTCTTTGCTTTTATAAAATTTTGCTTTTTCGTCTTTGACTCATAAAAGAAAAACAGCTGTATTGTTGAAATTATACGTTTATCGAATTGAAACTCAATTTTTCACTCCTTCGAAAAGGTGCACAATTTTATCTGGCCTTCAATGCTTAGTTAATTTAAAGTTAAAAATAGTTTCTGGTTTCCATGGGTACTGATAGTAAGAAGCTGTCTATTCTTTAACTAGGACTGAGAACTTTGTTATTGTTAGTCTTGTATATTACCACATTATGTTTAGTATTCGATTCTCTTTATTCTTGTGCATCGAGCTTGCCACTGACAGCTGTTGTTCAATACAGAGAAAATGAACCTCATGCTTCCTTGGTATGTGGCCGTTGTTCGTCTGTCCTCTGTCTTATGCTCTGTTACCTTCATAAGAAGTATCTTCAGCAGTGAATCATTTGATATTGGGATTTTAGTTATTCTCTTTTATGATCCTTTTTGAAGAAATTCCTTTTGAATATCTTCTAAGTGCAAAAAGAATCCCTTTTGAAGAAATTCATAACCATGTTTCTGGCATTCACTATGTTCACTATAAGCTATCTAATAGATAGTCAGATTGTTTAGTGTGTCCATATATGAAATTGGCGTGAGTTCTTCCCCTTGTGGGTGGCTCTGGCAATCTGGCTGGATCACATACTGATGATAGGGAAGTTTAAATTCTCAGTTGGTATGAGGATAATGAAGTTTGGCAATTAATCTGGTTTCTCATTAACTATCAATGAAATATTTTTGTGATGGGTCTTGAAAATATTTTACTTGCTTTTACTACGGAGTTAATGATTTTGGCTTCAGCAATTGATGTTTACTTATTTTGCTCAGCTATGTATCACCGTTTTCATTGTTGTCCAGAGTTTCGGTTTTTGAAGAGGCTGATACTTGTGCATGGGCGCTATTCATACAACCGCACAGCATTTCTCTCTCAGTATTCTTTCTACAAGTCTTTATTGATATGCTTTATACAGATCTAGTAAGTTCCTATCCCGCAAGCAAACTTCACTTACTTGCAAGTATTCTAACTCTGATTTCATTGGATGCCAATCGTATGCTCCCGGGAGCATGCAGCGCTGCATGCTCTCGGGCGCGCACTGATTTTCAAAAATAAAAAAATAAATATCTAAATTACTCCAAAAAATGGTAAAAATTTATACACATATTAAATACACATAGATTAACAATATTGTAAAAAAATTTTCAAAATAAAATAAAATAAAATAAATAGGTGTATGTGCGGGAGCATACGATCGGGGTCTGATTTCATTACAATTGCAAAATGTCTGTTGCAAAATGCAAATATCATATTTTCATAAATTCAGATTGCCCTTTTAATTTTTCCGGGCCTTCTTTTTTCTTGCATGTGCCATTAACATTAGATTGTATTCAGTTTTTCTTTTATTTCAGGTGTCTCTGGAACTAGTTTATTTAACTCTGTCAGTCTGATGGCTTACAATGTATTCTACACTAGTATCCCTGTTTTAGTGAGTGTACTTGACAAGGATCTCAGTGAAAGTACGGTGATGCAACATCCACAAATTTTGTTTTATTGCCAGGCAGGAAGGTTTGTAAAGTTCTTTCTTCAACACAAATTGTTATTCTCTATTTATTTGCTTGCTATCTTCGTTTTTTGTTTGATTTGAAATAATTCTTGCCCATGATTTACTGCTACCACATGTACTTAGCTATTTCCACTAATGAAACCAGGCTGTTGAATCCAAGCACATTTGCTGGATGGTTCGGACGGTCTTTATTCCATGTGAGTGATGTTTCTTTCTTGATAAAAATTATTTTTCTAATGTCATTGAGTTTTATAGCGTAAATGCATTTTCAAAGGAAACATGGTTGATGTTGATATTTGCTTTTGCTTGAGAAGTTGGAAAATTTCCTTGGAGATTGAATAGGTACTTCATGGTTGCTATGAATTGTTGAATTTTCAAATCCTTCAACCTTTGAATTCTCTCCTGGTTATTACTTCTTGGTTGTGGATTGATCAGTTATAAGTTAACAGAGGTTTAACTGGTATGGTTTGTTGCTACTGGTCATCACAGGGCTTTTCCAAATTTATAGACCCTATCTGGGGCTAAATGCAACCAATCAATATTTCTTAGGATTGGTTTTATCTATGAAGTGCATTGCCCTTAGTTAACATGATAGGTCCCAAAAAAGGATGTTAACAGAGGAGCAAAGAAAAAGTTTTGTTGTACATTGGCTATCTCATCAGTCAGATTAGTAGCTGATTTACAGTCTGTCACTCTAATCAATGAAAACTCCATCTGAATGAGAGTCTATACAAAACTGAAGGACCATATTAGGAATTTTGACCGACCTTGATCATAATGGGCCTCAATCAAATTGGTTGGTTACTTGTCTGACGTCAGGACTCCAGAGAAGGCTATAGTTACTGGCCACTCCAATGAAAGGACCAGTTGGACTGCGAGTTTGTATATCTAAAATACAGCCTAGACTGTCAAACAATGGGACTTGGAATGTATCCGTCCAATTAGAAAGGCCTTGAAGAGTTTTTCTAGATAAACAATATGTTATAATTCTGTGTCAGTGATTGTTAAAGATGATTCCATAAGAAGGATCCAATAGACAGTAGAAATGATATTCTTTGAAATCAGTCTGCTGGGTGTTCTGTGGCCTTTACGCATTGTCTGGACTATATTTGTGGTATTTGTCAAATGCTTGAGTGGGGCAGTGTTTGCTTGCAGGATTACTAGATGGTCTTAGGGCTTTTAACGCTTGTACGTGACTCAGGGTCTGTTTGGCTTTGCTTATCAAGGGAGCTAATGGCTTTCCACCCCATGCAGCACAATATTTTAAAAAGATTTTTGGATGGGCAGTGCATATGAGTACATACTGTTCCCTATTTTTAGGGATGCACGTCTTCAACGCAAATTTTCTTATAAACTGTGCAATTTGTTTTGCTAGCAAATTACTTAGCCTTTGAGTCTAAAATTATTTTTAACTGTATACAAGAATCAAAACTGGTGTTTCTTTCTAGCTGTGCTCTGATGACTGTTTGACTTCATTGGGTCAGCCACTGATATTAAAGTAGGGATCAAGTCTGGAAGGTGAAACTTCCAGAAAATGATGCTTTGTCATGGTTGGACCAAATGATGCTGATTCTGTTTTCTGGCTGTTTCCTCTCCAAAGGAGAATCTGAAACTATGGCGTTTTTTATTATTTTTTCCCCTTTTTTAGTGAATCTGAAACTACGGTTAGCTACCTGATGATTCAGTGAGCCAGCAATTCTTTGTTGACTGTTCATGGCCACTCATTGTGCACCACCAACTGTTTGCAGGCAATCATTGTATTCATAATCAGCATCCATGTTTATGCGGGAGAGAAAAGTGAGAAGGAAGAACTCTCTATGGTAGCCCTTTCTGGATGTATTTGGTTGCAGGCTTTTGTTGTCGCATTGGAGACAAAGTAAGCATCCATATTTCTTATTAAAATGTGGGTTGAGGATAATAAATTTCAAAAACTAGATCTGTTACCTGACTGCATTATTACTGCTCAATGTGCAGTTCATTTACCATACTGCAACATCTTGCAATTTGGGGAAATTTGGTTGCCTTTTATCTCATCAACTGCGTTGTTAGTGCCCTTCCATCAGCTGGAATGTACACAATTATGTTCCGTCTTTGTAGGGAGCCAACTTATTGGATGACAATGCTTGTAAGTTCTTCATCTCAATTCTCCTTCTTTTTGTCTGCATAAGAAGTGAGAGGTCAAGTTGGAGATGAGAAATCTGGGCCTCTTAAAGCGGGACTCTGATGAATATTTTTTCCGCTTGAAATGTTGATATGGTCTGATTGTCAGATGGGCTACACGCATAGATGAAAGGAATCAACTCTAGATGAACTTCTTTCCTTTTCTTTTCTTTTTCTTTTTTTTTTTCATGGATATGCTGTGTTGGATCAATTAGGCAATCTTATTTTCATGCGTGTCGACCATACTTGAATAATGGCCCGTGATTTTCCCTAAATGGTTGGCAACGTTGGCCTGAAGATAGCTTCGCATGGAAATTGCTGTGTTGCTCTCTTATTGTTAAAGTTATTTAATCTTTGATTCATTTATATAGAAATATTGATCCAAATGTTTTCATTTTTCAGCTCATAGTTGCTGCAGGAATGGGGCCTGTTCTTGCTCTGAAGTACTTCCGCTATACATACAGATCCAGTGCTGTAAACAAACTTCAGCAGGCAGAACGTTTAGGTGGCCCCATTGTGTCTTTGGGTAGTGTTGAGCCCCAGATTAAGTCCATCGAAAAGGATGTTGCTTTGCTATCCATATCACAGACAAGGGCAAGAAGTACAGTGTATGAGCCACTGCTTTCTGACTCCCCTACTGCCAGCAGACGCTCTTCAGGGCCAACTGCACCATTTGATTTTTTCCAGTCCAGCCAGTCAAGACTTTCATCCTCATATTCAAGAAATTGCAAGGACAACTGAGTCCAGTAAGCATTGTATACCTCTCACAAACCTTTCCGCTGTATATTTTGTCATAACACCAAGGTTATCTAGCATATATTACTGTCCAACTGCACAAAACATTCTATTGTGGGCCATTGTGTACCATAGCCACCAGTTTGATGGTTAAATTTTGTAACACTAATTGTCCTTAATAATAGTCTCTGATTCTGCATTCTTACTCTGTACACTGTAAAGAAATAGGATGGAACATCAATGTTTTCAGTTTACGTTCTCAAAAATGTGTTATTCTTGAGGTTTGAGCTTCCGGTGGGCTGATGATCTCCATATAATCCTGTATGAGCCACGCCGGTGTGCAGCTGTGGTTAATTAGCTGAAAAATACTAGGAGAAATAATTAATCTGGTGGTTCGTTGAACGGGCGGGCTGAACTGACCCATAATTTTGGTCATTCGTATTTTGGGCTCTTTTTATAAAATGAGTTGTGATCCAAAACAACCGGTTGATTTGAATCATGCCCCTACGACCTTCTTATTTTTGTATCATAACAAAAAATTATGGGACCTGATGGAATAGCTCTGACTTGGAAACGGGTTCAACAGAAACCACCCGTAAAGGTTCTAAATGGTTCGAATCATGAAAACTTTTGAATCGGTGGAAATGTCTACATGAATAATGCCATTATCAGGAACTTTATTCTCTTTTTTTGAATAAAAACTTTATTCAATTTTTAAACACAGTTTGCAATGTGCTTTTAGCTATGCTTAGTACTTTTTGCTGCAAAAGATGCTAATAAGCGATATAAATAATTATATTGCAAGAAATTAGCTTTTTGCGACAATAATATAATAGATTTTGTGGAAAGTAACTTTTTAGTGACAGGATTTGTTGTTAAAAGTTTCAGCGGCAACTTCAAAAAATTTGTCACTAAAAGTGTTTTGCTATTGACCTGTGGCAACTTAGCTACAGCGATATCACATTGCAAATCGATGCGTATTGACAAATTTTAAGATTGTAGAAGTCCATTATTTTGTTCTCGTGAAATAATGGGTTCTTAGGTTGAGTAGCAAGGGGTAACTCAGATTCGAGTATTCCGACTTGATCAATTCCTTGATGGGCAGTTTATTTGGGCTTCATGAAACCTATAAATATGATCTTTAAAGCATGTGATTCGGTGGATAAAATTTAAGTATATATAACGTACAGAAGGTAATCTATATATGGTGATTGATTGGAGATAATTATTAGAGATAAATTAATAAGCTTAGCGTTCTCTAATTTATCTTCCAATATATCGAATCCTTTTTGAAATTTAATTTGATTTGTTGGCTTCCCATCATTTTATGAGAAATTAGGATCGGATCTGATTGTGAATGAGATATGATTGTGTGGGACCCACTGTAGAATACGATATTGTTGTTCGCTGCATGTATGCTTGACAGAATCGTTAGGATGGCGTGATAATACCTGAACAGATGCATGGTGGATTCTCGTCCACATGCAATGACTCGTCGGATATATGGTAGGTGTCAGTGCATGCCCATGTTGCCACTTCCACACAAGGTGTGATGTGTGATCTGTGATAATACCTGCCCAGATGACATGCATTGAAGCATGCTGCTGGTGGCGATGTCTGCTGATAGGGGGACGTTAAGGTAAAGTGGGGTTCATGCATGCATATGCAAATCGCACCATGGTACACGCGCGCGCACACACACACAGAGAGCTGCATCTGCTTGAATGCTATGTGAGGCCTAATCACAAAGAAATGGCCCAATGGGTCTGATGTTGTACCCATTCGTTAGTTGGCTCAAGGCCGTACAAAAAATTTACAAAAAAGTGACACTGCATCCTTATGCAATTCAATAATCAGGCCTACAAATGCTCTGGATTGCTTTTCCACAGCTCATTTTTGACTATCACAGACTGTCCTATCATTGCCCTGGATTGCCGGGATCAGAGACTCTACATCCCGTATCCGCAGGTAAAAATAGATCGAATCTCCCTTCCAAATAGCAGGGGATCTAATGAAGCAGACACATCTAATCGTGAGAAAAAAAATTATCAAAAAATAATAATAAATAAATAAAACTACTCGAGATAACCATTTTTCCCACTAATCCCTGATCGAAAATGTTGAAAATTAGTCTTTTTCAGTACAAATCTAATTAAGCATATGCAGAGCAAACCTCAAGATCTGGTTGGTTCATCAAAAGGTAAACAAA
The DNA here is from genome assembly GCA_035584095.1 of Annona squamosa. Lineage (NCBI taxonomy): Eukaryota > Viridiplantae > Streptophyta > Magnoliopsida > Magnoliales > Annonaceae > Annona > Annona squamosa. The sequence continues at coordinate 24,352,982 of JAXCLR010000105.1, read as the reverse complement.
AAGACACTGCAATTTATTGAAACAAAACTCCAGTGAGAAGAAACCAAATACCTGCAAGAACAAGAATACTAGAAAGCAATCCAAATTAGTAAACACATGCAACGTTCATGTGTGTATCTTCTGTAAGGCTATGACATATAATTAATGCAACTTGGGCACCCAACATAGATTTGGATCAAAATGGGCGAGTAGGAAAAAAAAAAAAAAAATGGATCTTCTTCCTTTTCCTTCCACAAGAACTTAATTTGATGGGCAAAAAGGGGAGAAAAAAAAATTCCAACCGATGATCTCAACATGGGGAATTAAGATGGGGAGGGGGATATATAAAAAAGAAGAAAAATAATAAAAATCTACAAATTGAAGCTATCTCTTCTTGCAGTAGTGATGAGAAGCATCCCATGAAGTGGTTGCAGCTTCCATGACCTTTGAGGGTCTGTTGAAGTCGTCGTGGTTGGTGCATAAGCCATCGTCGAAGTTCTGAGAGTAGCTGACCACATCGTACTGGAAGGTGAGAGGCTTAGATCCGCAGATGGCTTTGCCGTCTCTGAAGAGCTTCCGGAGGAGATATCGCCACCTTATTCGGGCTCTGGAGCAGCAGGAGGAGGAGGAGGAGGAGGAAGAGGAGCCACGGGCTAGCAAATGGAAGCGGGAATGGTCATTGCCGATGGGAAACCATGAGGGGGAAGCCATGCAGCTGGTGAAGTACGTTGCCTGCGGCCTCCTTCGACGACTGACATCAGAATCCATAGCTCCTCACCCACTCACACGCAGTGCTGCTAGAAAAAAGGAAGAAAGAGATGGAGTTGCGGTGGCTTGTGAAGCTTGGTTTCTCGAATTCTGGGCTGTTGCTCTTCTTCAATGCTTCTTGAGATGGAGATCGATCGAGGAATGTGGCAGGAATTCCTTTTACTACTGCAATACTAAAATGTTTGTCTCCCTCACTCGATAGCTTGTGATGACGCATGCTCAGGTCTCGGATTATCCTTTCCAAATCACAATCATGGGGCGGCCTTAATTGCAATTACACCCAAAACGTGGCTGGTTGGATGGCATTAAAAAAGTTTCATCATCTGGAAATCCTTTGGGTGAATTAATTAGCTTCAAAAGAATTAAAAGAAAAAAAGAAATGAAGATTTTAGGACGGGGTTGGTTTCACAATGAAAATAAATTTGGATTAGGTAAATAATAATAATATAATATAATTATTATGGTTGAGTCCCTCAAAAAAAAATTTTACATGGAAGAACAAACCCCAAAAGAAGATAGTAGATGAAAAACAGGTGGAAAAAACATTATGCATTGTTAGAATAAAATTAGAGTTCAGATGGGGTGGTAAACCAGAAGGATAAAAAAATTTAATTTTTCACCTTTTTATAGACCAATTGATGATAATTTTTCCACATTAATTTTTTATTGTTCAATTTTGGAAGCATATTTTACAAATCTCTTTTTTATAGTATAATTAATTATCCCAACTAATTTTTATCCAAATTTTTGCTCCATGGATAGATAATACTCATACGATGAAGAATGGCAGAAGACAATATTTCTACGCGAGAGACAATAGCTCCCTTCTCAGAGTCAAACCAGGAATCACTAAGACTAGACATGAGCAGCAACTTTGGTAAGAACTTTGTGCTCTTCTCACTAATCTTCAATACTCAAAAAGCAGTTATATCCATACGTTTTCCAGTGGTAAACATGCACGGCAGTGGTGAGTTTTTGTTTTATTATAGAAACGGAATATTTCCTGAACATCCCCACTAGTATTAATGTGGTGTGTCTCTGAAGGAGTGATTTTTCGTCCGCCTCCATATGATTATTAATTCTTAATTCAGATCAGGGGAGAATGAAAGGGTAACTAAAAAAGGAGGAATGTGGTCGCCCGTGGCGAGGTATCTAGGCATTAGACACGTTGGTTGCATGTTTGACTCTTGTCCTCTATTTGCCCCTCAATGGCAGGGGTACAATACCCCTCAATGGTAGCGGTATTATTTAGTTCTTTTGTGCTGCATTCATTTGTAATATTGTATGACTTAATGTGTATATATAAATGATTAAAAAAAACGAAGGATTGTGTTATAATTACGTGAAAATCATGATTACGAATGCAACCCAGTGGACGGCACAATCATATATGCACATTAAATCATGAAATGATGATGTTAGGAATGGAATGGAATTGCTGTTCAGGTACAGCAAACAGCTGTGAGTAGGCCAACCTACCCACCAATCATGCCTTTCAAAATGTGCCTCTGATTTTTGTGAGTAAAAAAAAAAAAAAAAAAAAAAAAATGCCTCTGATGGGTTCGAACATGGTAGCTGGGTAGGTGGGGCCCACCTCTGTCGTTGGAAGAGATAAGGCCCTGATTTTCGTGCCAGCTGCTGCTGCTGCTGTGGTGCGAATGGTCAGGAGAATGCCATGGATGTAGGATTGGAATTGTGGACGACGCGCGCCGGCGGGCAATCACGTGGCCAACTACGGGTGTTAACCGATCCATTTAAAATATCTTTAATTCTAATTTTTTTTATTAACTTATTTGAAAAATTTCAATCTTAACCTATTTATTAAGTTATTTACAACTCATTTAATAAACAGGTTGACTAATTATTAACAAGTTATACAGTAGATGACCTGAAAGCTTAGACTCTATTAAATAATGATCTTGTAGGGAGAGACGAAAGAGTGTTTTCGGTGCAGGGGAAATAGAATATGGGCAGTAACGGAAAAATGGAATTAGGGCAACAACGGGAAAATAAAATTAAACAGGATGAGAAATACTTAGCAGAGAAAAATAATCAAATAATTTATATTTAACCTCTTCAAAATCTAAGACTTTGATCCTTAATGGAAAATTCAATCCATTCATTGTATTTAAAATTATTTATTTATCTAGAAGATCAAGTTTTATCCTAATCAAGTATGTTTATTGGCCACATTTGTTTTCAAATATATATATATATATATATTTATGTGTAAATTATAAAAAATGATTAGATCTATTTACACATGTATTAGAATGTAATAATTCTTTATAAAACCATTTATTCGCATAGAAATAATATTTTGGACAGTGTAGATGTCGAAAATGTTATTTTAAAATTGATATTTTAGCATTTTTTATAATTTACACATGAATATATATATTTTTTAACAAATATGACTCATAAACATACTTAACCGGAATGAAATTTATGTTAAATACGATGAATGGATTAGATTTTTCATCGAAGATCAAAATCTTAAATTTTGAAGAGGTTATATGGGTCCACTTTTATGTAACCCAGTTACATAGAAGCGGAGCCCTTATATACACACATATATATAATTTTAATGAGTTAAATGAGTTAAACAGATTACTAAATAGATTGATGTGTTATAAGATCTCAACTTTAATCTGTTTATTTAACTAAATGGTAGAATGTGTTAAAGGATGATAACTCATTTATTCAAAAAATTATAACTCAAATTCATTTATAAATAGATTTGAAGAGTGGGTTGATAAGTTGAATATAATCATCAACACCCTTATCGCCGACTCACAACCACCGAGGAAATAATCACCCTTTTTTTATTAGAGTATGTTTACAATATATCTCAATTCATATTATATTCAAAGCTCTAAGACAATTCTAACAATATTTCCAAAGGGAGACAACAAGCTTCCAAATATCAACAGGGAGACCACCATCTCCCAACCAAATAAGGAGGACCACACACATGGCCCTACTGAAATTTTTGGTTTGAAATCTCACTTGGGGTTCGAACACGTGCCGGTGGGATCGAAAGTTTCGTTCCGTGCCCGGCGACCAAACGAGTGGGGCGTTTGGTAAATAATCACCCCTTTGGTAACATAGGAGAAGGAAAAAAAGACAAAATTTTTATTTTTGCATATTTCCGGTGTTGTGTGTATGTGTCTAATTGGTAATGTAAATCAAGCCCATTCAAATATAGATTGGATACATCCACTAAGCTCCCTAAATTTTCTGTTGGTGACAAAGCTTCGTCTATACTCAAGTAAGATAAAACTCCCAAAGCTGTAGCCCCACGGCCAAGGGGAAAATACATATTTTGTTCAAAGATCTTGTATACTTTGAAATAAGCCCTTAATAGGGAAGGAGATTCCATGCATGCGAGTGCAAATATCTATGTTTTAATTTTTGAAAATTTTTTATACAACTATTAATTTAAGTGTATTTAATATGTGTATCAATTTTTACTATTTTTGAAAATTTTTAATTTTCTTGGATTTTTAAAATCAATGACATTTTCGTAATTTTAAATTCCTAAAAATGCTATTGATTTAAAAAAAATCTAAAAATCTCCAAAATTATTAAAGTGGATACACATGTTAAATACATTTAGATTAATAGTTGTTTTAAAAAAATTTTAAATAAGTTAAATGCACCAATGCATAGGATCAGATTCCCATAGTGAAAGGTGACGTGTAAAACTTGTTTTTACAGCTATTCTAAGGATTTTAATTATTTTAATTATCTTATTTTAAAAAATTTTCCTTATATTCTAATTATTTTCTTACAAAATTTTCACTATTTATTCCTATTTTAATTTACTACTATAATGTCGCATTAGTCTCATAAATCTTAATTTTTTTTTACTTTCCATTTTCCCTTTTTACACTACCATAGACACTTCTCGATGATTTGATACTTTTTTAGGGAAGGATGATATGATATTTTAGTTATTGAATTATTATGTTTTTATTTTTACTTTTATATTATAATTATTTTTCATAATTTTTTATAATTATTTTATCTAATTTTAATTTTATTCCCACTTTAGCTATCCCATCTCATTTCACTCCTAAACTTTTTCAAACAATATGATGGGTTTTGTATATTCCACCATAAGGTTTGACAAATGTTGCATATGTGTCTGTTAGTTTGCTATATTCGTAAATACGCTTATATGTTTTGAATAAAATTGGCAGTGTTTTCTTTTCACTAGGGATTCATCTCCCTACCGTAGAACTAGGAGTGCAACTCAGGTCGGTTCGGTTCGGGTAGCGGTCTACCTTACTCGTACCCTATTTGTAAAAAGTTCACTCTACCCTACTCATTTGTCAGTTCGGTTTTTAGTATACCCTACCTTACCTATGGGTCAGTTCCAGTTTTAGTTTCAAATTGGTTCATTTAATACTCAAATACAATATTTTTTAAAAATTTCTACGTTATTTTAAATAATGTAAAATAATACTCATTAATGTTTTAAAATCATAAGTACATATATTATTGTTTTTATTATTATATAAAAATATGAAGTGTAGATCATCTTAGCCAAATCATTAAAATCATTAAATATTATAATCATAAGTCACGAGCGTATTTACAAGAGTCTTTCAGAAGTCAATGAAATATATATAAATAACTGAACCAGTTTTATACTTCACAAGGTACAAAGTTTATTTAAATTTGAATTCATTAAAATATGCGAGCACATAAGATGTCAAAGATAAAACATAATATATACTATGTAATATATTGTATATTATAATTATGCACCTAATGAATTACTATATGAGTACTTATGCGGGTGGGTTCTGGGTACCCAATGTATCTACCCTACCTATATCCTATTTTAGGAGGCGGGTAATAATTTGTACCCTACCCATACCCATAGGTAATATTTTCTATCTTACTCTACCCAAATTAGGGTCGGGAAGGTGGGTACCCGTGGGTACCCATGAGTACCCTACCCAAGTTGCACCCCTACATAGAACTTGAAAAAAATATCGGAGTTGAAAGATATACTTGTAATTTTTACAAATATCACAAGCATAAGGAGAAAATTTCTACAATAATAATGTATAAGTTTTATTAAATAATGAAATAATAACAGTAATTAATTTAAAACAATGCTGATGTAATAGTGTAATGACTTTTCGTCATTGTTGTCATCGTATGCACTCTCCTGCTCCATGTGCTAGGACTAGTTGGCCCTCCCCCATCGTGCTTATTTTGGTCCCCTTGTACTCGGGGTTTTGTTTAACATTTTTTTTTGAAATTTTTTCTTGTAGAACTTTTACTCAGGGTGAATTTAATTTATGTATTAAGTTTTATCATTTTTAAAAATTCGTATATATATTTTTTTCGAAATAGATTAAATACATTCAGATTAAAAGTTTTAGAAAAAAAATTTAAAAAAATATATTAACAACTGAAAGTTTCTACATTGGGTTGCATTGAAACATCCTCCTGGTACTCCTCTCCGTCTTCTTCTTTTTCACCGCCTAATCCACAGCATGGGATCTTTTTTTTTTGATAGAAGAATTACTCTAATCCGACCCCCTTTTCACTTGAAAAGGGTTCGGAGGAGAGAAATCCAAGCAATTACTTGCCAAAAAATTATCTGTACAGATTTTCGATACAATTTCTTGTGGGGAAGATCCCCACCAAATAGAATGATCCTGTGCAGAAATAGAAACCAGGTCAGCTAAGGAATGGGCCACCCCATTTCCTT
>JAXCLR010000105.1:24291016-24323904 GCA_035584095.1 Annona squamosa | reverse complement strand
TTATTTTAATAACTTTTATATTAAAAATTTTGTCACCTTTTAAACATTCGAGTTAATATTTCTTTTCGAATCCGTGTTTTTCGTAGTGCTCCATCGGACTAATGGACGGACTGTCTCGTAGCTTTATCGTGCTAAGTAGTTCAACACCACGATGTACCCAAGAGGTCAAGACTAGCAGTTCAGCACCCCAAGCAGCCGAGAGAGTTCCGACCACGTGGAGGATCTAGCAGGGGCATTCCTTCCCAGGAATAGAACTTTGCATGCTCTTACGAAACTATATCATCCACCTCCTTCATCCATCAGTCGACTAAAGAATATAACCATGATAAATCTTCGTTTATAATTCACTAATCTCGAATTCATTTATTATGTGTGCCTTTCGAATATGGTTTTAGACCATTAGCAAATAAGATAAATATCAGAAAGAAAGCCATCATAGCAACTTCTAGTTCACGTAAAAAGTTACAAAATGGCACAGAAAAGGTGTTATGAATAATATATGTTAAGATAATGGTATGGATCGTTAAAAAAAGATTAGTACGAGAGAAAGGACAAGTGAGGTGTATGGATTTCGTGCGAACCAACGTGTGTCGAAAAAACTACGACGGTGAAAGCAACCCAGTTAGTTCGAAGATATTTTTCTCTTCCTTCTGCGTCGCCCCGGAGCGGTTGCCGCTCCCACGCGGTGCGTTAGGCATTCTTCTGTTCTCTTTTCGTGCTTCTTCGTCTTCCTCCTGCCTCTGTGCTCTCGCCCTAGATCTTCCAAAACACTAAGTCTCTACAGAGTCAGCTTTTCCTATATCGGAACGTACGTCTCCTTGTTATCGTCTTTGCCTGAAATCACATTCTCGTGATCATCTTCTCTGACGGAATTCTCGGGTGGAGAGGAGAGAGCATGTGGTTCCTGCGGCTACCTCGGTTGAATTAAGGGGCTTCTCTTTTTCAGGTATTATTTATCTGTGGATTTTTTCATCCTCTCATTTTTGTTGGCATTGTGTCGTTTGCACGATGAGAAGTTTTGTCTGTTTCGCATGTTGTATTGCTCTCTCTCTCTCTATCGTTTTTTGTTTTTGTTTTTAAATCTCTCTTATGAATGAAGAGGATTGTTTTGTTTGCTTTAGAGTCATCAGGTGAAGTCTGTAGTTGTTGCTAGACATTGTTGTGGAATGCAGTGATTGAAATATATAGAATTATCATGCGGAATCTGTTGGACGAGGCCTCTCCGTTATGCAGATCGCTGTTAACATTCTGCTTTTGAATTCGACTGATAGAGATGAATGTAACTACTTTTTAGTTGAGCTGCTAGAAATTCATTAACATGCATTTGGGCCTAAATTGGTCCTATTGCCAATTTGATGGTCTTCGTGGGTTAAAATATAAACAATGCTCAAAAGCAAACCAGGGAGAATAATTATAAACATTAGCTCCTGCCATTTAACCTTTTGTCTTCTGATTGGACACAAGTTTTCCCATTACCAAGGAGATAAAAATAATTATATATAAAAAAATATGCACGTAATTTTATCTCATCAATCAAAGATCTCTTCATTGCATCTGACCAACTAATGATTCTTGTTGTTACAAGTAATTAAAATGTTTTGGCTATGCATGGAATTTTATGCTCGGAGGGATTTATTCGTTAGTGTTCCAGCTCTAGATGTTTGGTCATGCTATGCTTTACAACGAGTTTCTCAATAATTTAGCATTGGGGGGTGTTTGTTTATAACAAAAACATATCAAACTAAATCTTTTAACTCTTTACAACTACCCTATTTTTTAAAATTATTTTTCACTTTTTCGTATTCAACTACTTTACTTTTTAATCATTTCTATAAAACTAACTATACATCTAATCTATCTATTTTAACTTTATTCTCCTTACTCCTCGTTATTACACCTATCATATCACACCATTTTCTTCAATTTCAAAAACTTTTACCCTAAAAACTTTTATCACTTCCCAAACACACCCTTAAACAAATTTTAGGATTTGTCCCAAATATACCAAGTACATTTAACTGAATATTTTTAAAAATGCCAAATATAAAATATACTTCTATGTTTGATAAATACTCCAAATATATCCACACCATCAATGGTCCATTGAAGTCCGAAAATTCAATCCAAGTAGGCTGTTATGGCTGTAAATATTAAGTAATGTCATCATTTTTGGAATAACCAAATGAGTATTTTTGCAAAGAAACCTCAAAATTATTTAACCTTCACTAGTTTTGCCCCAATGCTAATTCTAATTGGAAAAAAAAATGACTCCAAACTTGAGCATGACCACACTTAAGCTGCTGAACTGGGGTCAAGTTCAACTTTGAGTTCTTTTTGATACCCTTTGAATTTATCATCTGGGTTAGAATATTTGAAGGTTCAATACTGTTGAAGTTTGTTTTTAACAAAATTCATTTGATTAGTCCTAAAATTGATCTCATTACTTAATATTTAATGCTAATTTTGCCGACTTGGTCATAAATTTCGTCTTAAACAATGGCTCGAGATACTTAATATTCATTCGATTAGTTCTACTTTGGGCTCATTTTTATGCCATTCCTATTTATTGCTTGGGTTAAGATATTTGAAGATTAAGTAATTTTAGGTTCATGACCCGAAAAAAATCACTGGGTTGTCTCAAAAGAAGATCTTATTACTTCATTTCTTAATACTAAAATAGCTTAGTTAGTCTTGATTTTCATCTTAAGCAATGGCTTGAACTTAGATTGGGTCCGAATTTGGTGTCGTTTTTATAGTATTTATACTTGTCGTTTAGGCTGGAAAATTTAAAGATTTGAGGTTTCTTTATAGTATTTTTACCTCACTCAAATTTCATATCACAATGAAGCCTAAATTTCCTTACATTCAACCAAGAGGGAGACCCATATGCTCTCCACTTACAATTGAAAGACCATTGCTCTCCTCATTCACAATTGAGAGACCATTGCTCTCGCCTGGGATGAAAGAAGACAAGTGCTCCCACGATATTCAATCTCGTATTATTCAACAATGTTGGCAAGCATTGCTACCACCCGGGCAACTTTGGGTAACATAGGAATAAATATTTGATTGTCTCAAAAGATCACATGCTTAATATTTATGATTTAAGCCCAAAATAGTCTACTTGGTCGGAATTTCGTGCTTCAAGGATGTTACATTTTAACTGATGGAATGTAACAATGCGAATATACTTGTCAAATGTAAAGAGTTCATTTCACATTCTTGAAAATAAATGGGTGTTTTTGGGTTTGGAAATGATATAAAAACAAATGATTGAACATTAAGGGTTTGTTCAAATGGTGGTTTTTCTTTTTTTTCTTTTTCATTTCCCATAGTTTTGTCAACATCTGAAGCATTTATATAATATTCATCTAGTTATTTTTGATTATGGTGCCAAAAATCAAGTGTTTTTACAAACCTATGTATGATATATATATATATTTCAAATTTTAACGGTTTCATATTCACCCTAAAACAATGTTAAATATTAGTAACATATCAGTTTCCTAAGAAAGTGATTTTCAGCATCATTAATATACACTTATATATTTTAAATGGGTTAGGTGTAATAAGAAATATAAAGGTGTAATAAGAAATATAACAAGCAATGAGTTATACAAAGCTTATTGCACAAACATTTGTTTTTAATCATTCACTTTTGGTTTTTTAGTCAAATATAGTAGGTATATCTGTGACAAACCCAAAATTTTACTTGAAATTGTCTTTTGCCTTGAACATTCTAATCTTAATTAGTTGCTCTTCGTTTTTTTTTTTGTTTTTTTCCTTTTTTTTGAAAGGAAGTGACCCTTCATGTGATCAGGCTTATATAAAGGTTTAAATCTAAAGTAAAACAATTTATCATCATCACCACTATTTGAAAATCCACTTATATTGAAATTTGAAGGGAAGACTAGAATTTCCTCGATAGTATTTTGAAATTAGTTTTTCACTATGTAAGGGGCTCTTTTTGAATCATCATCACCACTATTTCCGATATAAGTGGGGTCAGCTGCATGGATTCTGCTGTGTCATTCTTGACAATTGATAATTAGGTTTTCAATGGACGCTTTTTTGTATGTGAGAATAATTATTATCATTATAAGCTGTTTTTCTACCTAAGTGGGTTTAGTTACATACATGATCTTGTTTCAGTTATGTCTTCAATAAGTGTCAATCATGTTCATGGTTTTTTTCTGAAGGCTTATTGTCAGGTCCTTTTTGGCCTTCCTCTAGCTTTACTATTGCCTTTTATTTTGTATAAATTCATTCTTCCTAACTGGTGCCATCTTCGGTCTCTATTTCACAACACCGAAGCACAGAAGTTTACTTTCACTTGTTTTATTACCTATGATGCTCCACCTTGAGTTTATCTCAGATTATTTCTTTCTAGTTTTGATTTTTCTCGTTTGATTGCTCATTTATTTCAGCTACGTCGAATTTTTTTTTCCTATATGTTATTTATCTAGCCATCATTCTATTCCATACATCATCGTTGATCTTCTAGTTGTATGATAAACTTTTTCCTTTTAATTTAGTTGGGATTCAACTATTATGTAAGATTTTGGAAACCCAACATTATCTTTTCAGTAATTTGAGTCATTTCTTCCACTTGACTGGACTTCTATGTGTAGCATACTAGCATCTTCATAAATTCCTTTACTTTATTATCAAATTTTAATTCTCTGTATAGTATCTTTATGAATTTTGCAAGCAAATTTATAAATAGGTGCATTTTATAAAATCAATACTTACAGGATAAAAAATTTCAAAATTGCAAAAAATGGGGAAGTGATTGCATTTTCGCCTGAATATTTTTTTCAGACATCCTCATTCCATCATTTGTCTCATTCTGTATTAATTTTACTTCAATATCTTTCATATTATAACATTTTCTTAATCCACCATCTCCTTATTGAAATGCTATGCATTGTTTCTTCTTAATCACATTATTTAATCTTAGAAGTTATACTAGTTTTACATTTTTTGTTATCTTTACATACATACATTTATTATTATAAAATTTGTGTAGCGTAGTTGAATCTCATCTGTTATAACCTTCCAACTCTTAATCACTACCGATCCACATTTCCAAGGACGTCAAAAAAATCTCTGCTGTTAATATGATCCAGTGTTAAAGGCTATCAAATGCTTGTCACTTTCTTGAAATTAGACATTTACTAAAATCAAATCATAAGTCACATCGAAGTCAAAAATCGCATCACTTCAAAAAAAAAAAAAAAAAAAAGTAGCATCACTAATCTTGTTCCTTCCTCTATAATCGCCTCATATTCTTTCCTTTTCCACATTCTTGTCCCGGTCTCTTACTATGAATATCTTCCCTTAATTTTGTTCTTTTTTTCCTTACTAAATCATTCATTATCATTCCCTAATTGTTTTTAATTTTATCATCTAATCGGGCTTGTAACTTATAAATGCAAAATGATATTGATTCAAATAGAAGGAGCACTCTTTGTTAGCAAGAACAAAGATGGTTCAAAGAAGACGTTCAAGTTGAAGGACATGTTTCAATGGAGTTCATTGGTCTTTTATAAATGGGGCAAAGAGTGGCCTCTAATATTCTTCGTATGAATTAGGAAAGCTTCTGGGAGCTTTGTTACTCCATTGAAAGTAATGATAAAAAGTATGGGAGATGTAAGCCAAGTTTCATTACGTCTGCATCAAGAGCTAACTCTCTTGGTTGACATGGGTGAGACACGAAACTTTGTCTTTAAATGCAAAGTTTAGATGTGGAGACTTAAACTGGAGGAAAGAAGTTGAATTAAGGATCTGAACTTTCAAACATACCCACTGCTGGCATAGCCAAGCCACTAACGTTTCTCCATGTAAATTAAGAGCCTTAGATGATGGACAGTTCTCCTTTTCTTTCTTCACAATTGTACGTATGCAAAGCTGGGTAGCTTGGTGTGTGAGTGAAGCCCAAGGCTGGTCTTTGTGAGGTGGAGCACTAAATAATAGTAAGTGTTTGGTGTTCTAAAGGATATATGTGACTGGAATGTTGACTCCAAGGATCAGATGGTGCACTTGTTGATCCTGATTGATGAAGTGCTGAGCTTATAGGTGGGATTCTAAAGAGCGGAGGTCCATTTGTTGCAAAGAGCTATTGATGCTTGATTCTATTGAGTAAAGAAAGCAGCAGTAAAAGGGAGAGGGGACTCTTAGGAGTTATTGCTAGGTTGACATGTCACTCTTAAGGAGCCATGCCTATAGTCCAGTCATTGGGACAGTTAAGAATTTATTCAACTTAAATCCACATACATTGCTATCCTGTAACGGAAGCATTTACATAATATCCTAGTGACTCATAACAACAGTTATAAAATACTCCTAATACTGTTGCTGTTACTTATGGCGTTAAACTTTGTTAAGTTGTCTCACATTTGCACAAGCTTGGGTCTTTTTAAAAACTAATTCAGCAAACAATTAAATAGAGCCATCTTGAAACCTAGCTTAACATTTTTCTAGTGCCTCAGTGGTAGTCATATGAAAATATTGAAAATTGTTTACAAAAACCTATGAGGGCTTGAAAGAATGACTGAAATGGTTTGGAACCATGAACCCTTTCTATGCTTGGGATTTGAGTGATGGGCACTACAAGGCTATTTTGTCTCTTGCATGGGCTCTTGATTGCTGCAATGATGCCAAATTATTTTGAGTTTGACTTGTGTTTTATGCACTTTCATGTACTGGGCTTGATTTTCATCATCTGTTTCTTGCCGAGAAAAATGAGTAGTTGTAACATGGATGTGTTAGAATTGAGATGGTCAAAGTCTTCAGCTGTAGTTTTTATCATCCCTTGTGTTATTCAAAAATTTTTATGATGCTTGAAGGTTTTTTTGCATTTTAAACATTCTACGTTTGTGCATTTGCTGTTTAAACCCCGATGTTTGCATATTTGCATTTTAAATTTTCAATATTGAAACTTTTATTTTGTTGCATTTTAAGCCCTGGGTGCTAATGATCTTAAAAAGGTTAAAAAACAGGTGTTATGATTACTATAATGATTAAAATGCCCTTCTTAATGCGAATGAGCTCTACAACGTTATGCACTATCAATGTACCATACACCACACTTCATCTTCCTCGATAGGGCACTGTGGTTGCCACCTAGCAACTGTTCACCAGTGATTGCTGGATGACAAATGCCGCAGATCGGACTCAATCACTAGGGTAGCGCTAGCATTTCAATCACTTGCCGCTGGTTGTCATACCAGATTGCAAGTCCAGTCACCAAAAAAAGCAAAAGCTACTGTTGATGGTATCCGCCCGACCACCAATCGGACCTGACCACCCGATCAACAACATCAAAATGTCATGCTGGCATCTCCTTCAATGTCGATGAAAAACTTGCCATGGAGAAACCTGTCCCGTTGCTAGAAGAACCCTTTGACGACATCGTCGTTGTTTGCCTCGTTTTCAACATTGCTTGCCTCAAATTTGGTGAAACTCAGCACCAACGGCCACCATTTTCATGGCCAGCCATCTCTACATAGTTGCTTTGGCAAGTAACAATAGTAGTTTGTTGTTAGCAGGGAGAGGATCAATATGTAACATGCCAAATGGAATGATGGCAACATGATGGTGGTGGGTTCTATGGATTTTGCAAAAAATGATTGGATGGGCGGGTTTCTGTTGTTGACAGGGGATTTTGTTGATTTTTTGTTGGATCTGAGGAAGTTGAGGTTGTTCTTAGGCATTAACTTGTGGCGGTGGGGTTTCTGGCAATACGTAGCTGTGATTGATGACTAGAGAAAATGGATTTTTTTTTTAATAGCGGGGAGAAAATTGATGTGATTATACAAAATCTATATCCATTCATTAATTTCGTTGTGTTAGTGGAACCCATCACTGCATGGATCTGCATGGATACTCATCGATGTGATTTTTGTTGTTGGAAACCCATGTTAATGAAATTTTGGAAATGGATACCCATCTAAGTGAAATTTGGAGCATGAATACCCATCTCAACATTGATTTGGGAACAAATATGGGACATGGATACCATCTCAGTGAAACCCATCTCAACATGTATACCCAGTGAAAGCTGCATTCCATCACAAACCAGTTTCTTCATTGCCGGCTATCAAACTGCAAACCCATAACTTAGTGCTGTTGGTGCAAATACCATAGCAGCAGTTTAGGGAGACGAGGGCATTTTAGTCATTCTATTAATACTAACCCTGATTTTAGTTCTTTTCTGACATCTTTAGCAGTCGATGTTCAAAATGCAACAAAATGAGAAATTTGAGGTTTTAAAATGCAAATAGGCAAACACTGGTTCAAAAAACAATAATAAAATTAGAGGGTTCAAAATGCAAAAAATCCCAATTCTTGATAGCAAAACACTCCTGTAGGAATGCTACCCACTTTTGTTTTGCGGATGTGATTTATTTTTAGTATATATATATTTTTTATAGTTTCAAATGGTCAATATGCTTAATAGTCCCTTTTAAGAGGATGGTCATCAATATTCATTTCCATCTATTCCTTTTCTGTATTCTCTTTTTTCCTTTGTTAATGCTATTAGATTATGGCTTAAGACTGCCTTTATTTGGTCACTCTAATACATTGGTTGGCCTCCCACATACCTGCCCATCTGCTCTGTGCTGCTGCTTTGGGTGCAATAAAGGGGTTTTGCAGAGCCAGTGTTGAAAAATTAGTACGCTACTGTGTATGTGATGAAGCCTATACCTAGAGGGGTTTCTAGGTGGAGGTGGAAAATTAATATGATTCTCGATGTGTGTTTGAACAAATTTCAGTAACCTAGTGAAAAGGAATCTCTTGATTTTGATCACCGTAATGATTAGTGACAGTCATTTGGAGTAACTCTTGATATTTGTGTTTATGGCATAGTTCTGCTGTGGTGTGCCACAGTAGT
Organism: Annona squamosa; assembly: GCA_035584095.1. Classification (NCBI taxonomy): domain Eukaryota; kingdom Viridiplantae; phylum Streptophyta; class Magnoliopsida; order Magnoliales; family Annonaceae; genus Annona; species Annona squamosa. The sequence goes on along the minus strand of JAXCLR010000105.1, from coordinate 24,315,008 downwards.
GTTAATGTTTCAGTTATAACATCCTGCTACATGTGCTGCTGCTTTTTCTTTTTAACTGGGCTTCAGACATTTTGCCCTGTTTCCGTTCCTGGTTATTGGCAAAACATTGCACCTGCTACTGTGAACAGATGATCATCTTGGTCATTTGTGCCACTTTGTTAGTCTTTGCTTCATGCTTTGTGCTTCAATGATATTTGTGGTCAAGCAAGACTTCCCCAGTGATGTGAACCTAATGGTGCACATATTTGTCATCAGCCATGTTGTTTCTCTTAATAGCTGTCATCTTTTTTATCTTTTTATCAACCATTTTTTCATCCTTACAGATCCTGGTATGTTGTTATTCCTAGCTAACAGGAAGCCCTTAGACTGTGCCCATTGTCTATCATTTACTGATTGGCTTTTCAATCTTGTCTTGGTATTATGAGAAGTCCATCCTTGATCTCTGTCTGGTTGGTTCTTACCAGGCATGGCTGAGTCCTTAGCAGTTGGTGAGGCTATGTGATGTAGTTTTGTATCTGGAGGCTTTTGTTAAAAGCCTGAAGTAATTATGCCATATTTTTCATCCAGTTGAGTCTTTGGCAATTGTTCTAGCAGGACTCTCTGGAAAATAGTTATTTCCACTAGACATATAACAGATTTGGACTGCTGATCGTATGTGTACCTTGGTGTTACTTCTCATATAATCCTTATGCTGATCTTCCTAGGAACTTAACTGAAGCTGGTCAACAGATTAAGAAATGAGTGCATTTGGTGTTAGTGAAAATTAGTTAAAGCAACCATGTCGAAAGTATTTACAAATCTCTTAGACTGACTTTATTGTCATTTTTCATGGCAAATCTTCTCATTTTCAAGCCTGTCGGAATCTATCCTTTTAGGCCTCTCTGTTCACAGCAATACAACTAACATAGTAGCCATGTGTTTGCTTTATTTGAATGGTGACTTAGCAAGATAAATGTCATTTCTCATTTATTCAGATTTTAATTCTTCGTAAACGTTCATCATCCTCTTGGCCATGCATACCCCTACTGACGGTGATTCATGCTCTTTCTCATCTCATCTTTCTCGTCTAATCTTACGAGTCTGAACTTCCCTTCTTCATCCATTTATTTCTTAATTCTTTTGGGCATGCACACCACTTTGAGCAGTGGTCCATACTCTATATGCCGCTCATCTTGTCTTCAAACTGTCATCTATCTGCTCTTGCTTCTACTGTTTCCACTTCCTTGTCAGATGAGGGCATATGCTATTGATTGGGCATTGACGACCACCTAAACTGCTGCTAGTTTTAATGATAACCAGGACAATCTTGTTGTGAAATGCACTTGACAATTTTATGCAAATACCAACAAATGGAAGTTGAAATTGAATTGCATTTAAAAAATTTAGAATGTATTTGAATTCAATGAATGTGAAAACCTCTTCTATGCAGATTATTTTACAAAACAAATATTGAGTTGACCTGAATTTTCATGGCATGATTCATGTATGTATTGCTACTATTTTAACTTTCATGGAACTTGGTTTCTCCTATGACCTGTTTTGAGTGTAATTCTGTTAAAATTTCCTCTTATGGCCTCATGTGCTTTGTCTATCTGCTCGCTGCTCCCATTTTGGAAAGAGGAAAACAAATTCTGTTTATTGTGCCAAATACATTATATTTTACGCACGACTCTCCAGTTCTGCTGGAAATGAGTGATGTTGGCGGTTATTAGTAAATGGACAATGCTTATTCTATGAAGAAGCTCTTATACACATGCAACTGTATTCTTTACATGTGATTCTCCAGGTTCTCTATTTATTTCATAGCATCATTCTTGTGTCAGACATGAATTGTGGGCTTCACAACCCTGAAGAGGCATATTAATGACATTCTTTATGAACTGCATGCTAAGTTGGTTAAAGTCTTATTCTCTGAAGTAATTTGGTGTCATCCATATTTCTTCTCAAAGCAATTTAGGTATAATTGACTTTTTTTAATGTGCAAGAACTCCAGCTGAATTCTTCACATAGTGCAGGCATCTGATTCTAATATTCTTGTGTTTTGAATTTGTCGTTATTAGATAAACTTACTCAACTTATTCACTTATTGTTCAAGAACTTGGTTGGAGATTTTTTATGACTTTCGATGCACATCACATGCTTGCATTTGGTTGGTACCACTTCTATCAGGTTCTTGCCATTTTCTTTTTCTTAGATCACTTCATTGTGTTGTATTCTAGATTGCCCCTCCGTCTTTCTAACTTAATGAGCTAGAAAGTGATGGACATCTCTTTCCTTGATATCAGATGCATGGCTTCTTCAAGTAAACAATTAAATATCTCAGCAAGGCAATCAATAGACATGCAAATAAATATCCCAGTAAGACAATCCATGAAAGCACAGTTTTGAGAAATGAAACTATGGTCTATGTAACTCAGTGAAACATCTTCCAGTTTGATTCTGCAGCGGAAAAGTCTATTTCAGTGACTCTTTGCTTTATTGTTTCTACATAATTTTACATTGTTGATTTCTTCCTCTGACATTGATAGACCATCTCCCAAATTGCTCACTAGGGCTGCTGAAAGCAGAAATACCACTACTAAAACTGGCTCATCTTGCAACGCGGGGTGTATGGTATTGATGGGAGACCAACCACCATCCTTCTGTGGCTTGTCAATCTGCATCTATTGCAGCTGTAGTCTGCAGTTCAATTGACAGGGAAAACTTACAGTTAAGAATACAGGAAAACTAATGCTCTTTCTTGCTTAGATTTCCACAATTGGAGAAGAAAAAATACCCCAACTTCACAGCTGATGCTGGTATCTCTTGGTTTTGTTGCTGTGGTTGGCTTAGTTGGAGATGAACAGGTGCATGCATCTCCTCCATGATTGCAAAACCACTTGGATGAAAGAAGTTTCTATTTGGTCCTCCATTGGATTCCCTTCTTCCGTAAACCTAGGTTCAGCAGTATTCTATCTATCATTTTAAAAAACTAAAAAACTAACAGTTTCAAGAATTTGTGATTGGATGTCTAAACAAAGTACCTTCATACACAATTCTGTGTTATGTTGGTGGAGGAGGCTTACCTTCTTTTGCAATTCTAAATTTTCTTGTTGCATGAGGTGCCCCTGGAAAAGAGGATATGGGTATTAGCATTTTCATGCTACTAGTTGGTTTGAAAATAAAGAACTGTAAAGTTGGATGCAATTATTTAGAAATGACCTTTCGGTTTAGTTCTTGAATTTCATCATTTAGAATTTGGTCCTGCAGAAGCAAAATTTAATGTCAACTGTAACAATTTGTTTAGATGTTTTCATGGAACGATAAACAATAATCATTGCACCTGACAGCTGTTTTTACCTTCTTCATTCGGATGCCACGTAAACTCATTTCCAACCTATTCTCCAAGTGCTGGATATCCTTCAGACTCAGTCCTGAAAGGTCTTCTCCCATCAATTGCCTGTCATTATGACAGCTAGTTAGTCATTGTTGTCAGAATAATCATCATTAGCCCTTTCACATCTACCTAGGCTCCATTCTGGCCAACAAACTTGGATTATAGGGCAACATCTTTATTTATCTCTCTACTTTTTAAGTATCAATGTGAAAAATGTTAAAAGTAGAAATCTCGTAGTACGCTTTCACTAATAATCTTGAGTCCCTTAGCTTTTCCATTCTTCTTCTTCTCATTATTAAATCTGTACTCCGTTTTACCAGCTTAGAATCTTATATTCTTAAGTGTCGATGTTAGATTTACTTATCCATGATCAATGGGAAGAAATATGACCTTAAATGTTCTACCGTAAATAAATCTCTTCTGATGATTCCTTGGCTTTTTGTGGTTCCTTACACACCTCTAATGTAACCTGACATGCTTTGTGATTTTTTTCTTTAACAATGAAGAAACAATATCTGGTTTCTAGAAGTCAATTATTCTCTTATAAGGTCGATAAAACCATGTGGAGGGTTTATATTTCTTAATCTAAATTGTGTCGTGTATGTTTGCATCATTCCTCAACCTTTGTTTGATTAGTCTCTAAAAATTGTAATTTGGATTAAAATTGTTTCTTTGATATTTGTGTTGTTCCTCATCTTTATTTAATTAGTTTCTATCAAAAATCTGTAAGACGCCTGTCGAATTTAATTTTATAATCTTTGATGCAGTCTTCTTTACTTGTATAAATAGGCATGGACTGCATTGTGGTTCTTTGCCTCCATTTGCATTCTTTAGATTTGTGGAACAATTGTTCTCTGGATTGGAATGGGAATGGGATATGCATCGAAGATCAAAGGTCAAGTTTGAATAGTTCAGGTTAGGGTCGGCCTGAACCAAATTGCACCTCAGTTTTGGGCCTTTCTTTCTTTACAGACCAAAATTTCACATTCCTATAATATTACAGGGCTGGCACGATTATAATGGTAAAAAGTCAAAGGTGTTGTATCCGTAGAAAATAAATGCCAACAAGATTAGAAGATGATACCGGTGGTTTTCTTGCAAGTGTTGCAGTTGTTGCCTCAAGGTTGCTGCCTCCCTTTGCCAGAACTGGAAATCACAATCGACAAAATTTATCATTTGTAAAATGCAGTATATATGTTTAGCAAGCAACATAATTATATTGATGAGACAGTTCTTTTTAAAAAAGTCTTTCACAGTACATGTTTATTATCCCACTACCAACAATAACTTTTCAGTCTTAAACGTAGAATTTCTGAGTTCTCAATTGTCAAACTTTCCATGCATGTGTTTGCTAATTATTATTATTATTATTTATCCTGATCAATACTCGTTGATTTACTTGTTGATTTGGGCATGTTAAACAAAGGCCTAAAATGACACCAGTTAGGAGATTTAAGTTGATTCAAATTGTAGGCAACAAAAGCATGAGAGAAAGACCCAAAATAAAGGTAGATAGAAGTAATCAAACGAGATATGAAAATGTTGAAGATTACTGAAAACATTGTTCATGATTGTAAAGAATAAAACAACAAGATTTGTGTAGCTAACCCTATAGGCAGGATACAGCTTATGATGGTGGTGGTGGTGGTGGTAATGGTGATGATGTATCTTTATTACAAATTAATATGCATAAACCAATTAATAGTTTCTTATACCATACATTAAACTTCTTGGTCTTATTGTTGATTTAAGGAACCAATTTTGACTTGAAGCTCATTTGACCTTACCTTGACATGGGCAGGTTAGGGTCAACCTTAAAGATTAAACCTAGTTGTGAGTGGAGTAGGATGTTTACAAAATAGGGTTAAGTAGTGTTGACCAAGAACCAAATCAAACAGACCCAAGTTGCACCCTTATTTCTTGTATGGTATGATAAATTTTCTTTTGGACATTAGATTAGTAATTTTCATACATGTTAAAAGTTAGTTTTCACCTAAGTGAGGTTAGCTAAATGGATAATGTTGCATTTCGTCAATCTTGAGTTTATGTCCTTATTAAGTGTAAGCATATTCATATTTTTTCAACAACATAAAGTTGCTTTCAGCCTTTTCATTGTTTTGTTATAATCATCTATGATAATAAAGTCATATCTCAAAACTATGGCCATTTTTGGTCTCTGTTTTACTCTTGTCCATTTCAAAATTCTAAAATCTCGTATCGAATAAATTTTTTAGATGTTTGTTAACCTTTAATTGCACAACATTCTACTCTGTTTCTACTTAGTAAAGCATAGATGGTCTTTTTGCTTTTGTTTTCCTATAAAAGTTTTCCTTTTGCTCCATTGGGCACGTGAAAATTTTGTAAAATTTAAAAAGCTCAATGACATTTCTTTTGAGGGTGCAGCTTTTTTTTAGTTCGGTTCTTAGTTGACCTTGTAATAACCCTATTTTTAAATATTTTACCTTACATAGGTCACCGCTATTCAAGATTGACTCTTCCCTATACATGTCAATGTCCAGTGGGCTCGTTTCCAGTCAAAATCGGTTCCTTGGAAGTAATAACTAGAATAGAAAGGAGTGTTGTAAAAAATTAATTATTTATTGATGAATATCGATTTATAATAAATAATCAAAAAGAAAAACAATGAACCTATCCTAACAAATACAATCCTAGAATAGTGTGTAAATAAGAGAGCATGAGGAAATAACTCCAATAAGTAACATTTCAATATGTTCTCTATGTTTATGACATTTGTTTGGGTCGGTTCCAGGTATCAAAGACACGAGAAATGGTTAATCAAAGTGGAACCTGCACTTCCCTGTGCATGGAAAATTTGAAACCTATCTTATCCAAAAGCAAGTGGTTTTAGGTTGCTTGTGGGAGTTTGGTACTCCTTTTCCTTAACTATTTGTCTCAAACATAGTCATTTTTCATGTTTCCTATTCAATGATTTTAAGGAGTTCCTCATTCATACATTTGTTGTGTTAAAATTATATTCTGTATATTCTATTTTGTTTTAACTAATTTAAAGGTTTTAGATTTTGATGAGTAGAATTCTGCAAATTCAAATTTTGAATTCAATATTCCAGTACTATCATTTATGAGTGATTATCTTCTATGATACAAGGAGCTAGATTGTTCTTTTAGGATTCAAGTCAACGAGAAATTATCTTAGATAATTCAAAAATAAATGTATATACAGTGTATATCATAAATCGCTTATAAATATAAGGTGATGATCTCTCCAACTTTTTAGTGAAAGATCATACATTTTCAATTTTGTTAGATTCTAAACTAAAGGATCTTACCATTCATTTTACTTCGATTTACTCATTTTAATTTATTTATTAAAACAAGTTTTTTCCAATTATATCGACATTGTTTGATTGTTATTGCAAATATGCTCCCTTAATTTGGAAATTACAAATGCACCATTTAAATCAATGGTATATATACATTGTTAGAACTTATTCCAATTCGTTAAAACAGAAAATGAAGTTTCCGAAGATTGGCTCTTCTTTTTGCTTTCTAACCCTAGCCATTGGTACTTTTTATTGGCTCTAAGGTTACCCCATCTTGCCAAACGACTCGACTGTCCAAAGTTTGATTGGGGTTGTATGTTTGATGAGCTATGGCATTGAACGTAGCCTTAGTTGTCTATTTGCTGTTATTTACAACATATCTTCAAGAAGGGTTTTGCCATGAATTGTGGTGGCCTAGATCTGTAATCATCACTTGGCATAAATTCTATTAATATCTCTATTTCTTCCTCAGGCTATATGCCAGTGGCCTCATTAACACTTAATTTTTTGGTTGAAAATTGAGTTCCTTTTGATGCAACACATGTTTGATTGCTAGCCGAAGCCTCACTAGGTAGGATTTGGTCAAATGAAAAACTAGACATGGAATTTGAGACGCTAGTTGGTGGGACTAAACCTGTGCCACAACCTTACCATACTTCATCTCTCTCGGTTGCTTTTGCATTATTACCACACCAAATTTTGGTGTCCATATCCTAGTGGCCTCTTAGAGTACGCCAGCTAGGACGTTTGGATGTGACTTCTTGAGTGCCATCACCCATGGTAGTGACGATGTCAATGTGTCCAACGCTAGCATGCAAGTAGTTGCAATCTTGATATTGCTAGGTTGTTGTGGCAAATGTATGTCAACCTCTACCTCTAATGCTCTCTCAAGGTCTTATCCATCTAGAAATTGATTGGATAACTTAACTTTGCATTGGAGCTTATCACCTCCTGGCTGGCAATGACACTTTGACTGCGAACAACTATGTAGTGGTATCAATAATAGAAGCATATAGAGACTAGTATGGTATCTTATATAAATAAAAGGATAGGTGAATGGGAGAGTAGGAGTATTTCCACGCTTTTGGTCTCCAATGTCTAAGAGTTAGTGTAAAGGTGGGTGTTTCATTGTTTGAACAACACAGTTCAAGTTGATGGTGTCAATTTGAGTTTGAAGAATTGTTAGCGACAGTGAATAGAGGAGCAACAATGGTGGTGCCAAGGGTGTTGACTAGGGTTGTAAGGGGATAATAAGGGAACATTTGAAAATTTTGAATTTTCTCTAATGTTGTGATGAATAATGTGGTATATGTGTAAAAAAAATTAAAACTAATGTATCATGTGCAATTAATCCTTAAATTATCCATGAGATCTAAGTTTCCAGAACATGCATTTGTATTCCTTCATAGTAGGATTCTATTCACCCAAGCTAAGGATAATTGTTAAACAAAAATTGAGACTTCCACGTACCACTAGATAGTTCACATATTGTCGCATTGTTTTTAGACTTTTAAAGAGGAAAAGCTCAGTTTTATGCGAAAATTCTTATGAAACTACATTTTCTATATTTGTTGACTTCTTAATGTTATTTGGAATAGTTCAAGAGAACAGGGAAATTGAGAAAAATTTAACACATAAGATTCAAGTAGGATGAAAGAAATGGTGAAGTGTTTTAGGAATTTTACGTGATTGCCGAGTCCTAATTAAATTAAAAGGAAAATTTTGTAAGATTGCGATTAGACTATTTATATGCTTTATGAGGCAAAATGTTGTGCAGTTGAAGAACAACATATCCGTATAATGAGTGTAATAGAAATGAGAATGTTAAGGTGGATGATTGGTAGAACCAAAAAAGATAAAATTAAAAATGTGGTAGTCCAAAAAAAACTCAAAGTAAGGCTAATAGATGATAAAACGATGGAAAATAAATTAATAGGGTTTGGTCATATTAAACGGAAGCCTAAAATGACACTACTTAAGAGGGTAGAGTCTATTGAAATAGGAGGTAGTAAGAGGATGAAAGGAAGACCCAAATAGATATGGGCGGAAGTAATTAACTAAGATATGAAAATATTAAGGGTTATTGAAAATTTATTCTCGAAATGTCAAGAATGGCGCAATAGGATCCATGTAGTTGACCCCACCTCGGTAGGAAATGACTTATGATGATGATGATGATGTTGAAGGCTTAATGTCTACACTGGTAGTTTAAGACTAATGTTGTTAGAACCAAATTGGTGAAGAAATTGGTTGTGTTCAAACTTGTTTAACCAAAGCAAAGATGATAAATGTGGTTTAACCAATTCAGGTAATAATGTAACCTAGTAGCATAAATTTGTGGATATATATGTGAGGCGATATGTATAATTGAAGGATATTTGAAATTAAAATTACCACTCCTCAGATTGTGTGTGAATGGAAGATAAGTCTTTTTAAATTTCATAGGCAATAATTAGTGCACATGACCAAATTTTTGCAACAAAAAATAGTAATTAGTATTTCTTCCAAGGTAAGATTCTACACAATTGTCGTGATTTTTTATTTTCCAAACTGGCTAAACTGGGTTCAATTACTTTGAGTGGTTCTACCCTTTTGAATCAGATGGGGTGCAAACAAACCAAATTGGCCATCGGTTCTTGATCGAACTAGTTGAAATGGTAAGTATGGTCTGCTTCTAACAACATTGTTTAAGATAGGAGATACAAATTGGGTCAACACGCATTATTTTTTTGAGACGTAAAACAATAAAATTTCACTTGTTGTAAGTAAGGAATTATACAAGCACAATGGAATTAAATAGGCTTGAGGTGATTTTAAGGACATTTGTCGAGTCAGGAAAATAATTCAAACAAGATGACACAGTGAATTAATTGCCTAGATCACTAGGAACAGGGGTTGAGTGTGTGTTAGTTTTGGTGTGTTGCCAAAGCATCTTACTACAAGTCATCTTCCCCAACTAGAAATGCAGTGGCAGAGCTACGTGGAGATGAGGAGGTGCAATTGCCTCCCATATTTTTGAAAATTGATAAATTTTATTTGAAAATTTAAAAATTATTTTAAAACAATATATTTTTATACATTTGCCATCCCACTCCATAACTATATTTTGCCCCCTCCATATTAGTATGCCCCCTCGGTCCATAGGTGTTGGCTTCACCATTGAGATAGCCTTGCTTGTCACCTCATGGTTGATTGTTGGCATCGCCAAAACTAGAAACCTATGTTGATTTCTATTGCCCCTTTCTTCTTTATGCTGATTACAACCCTTTCTACAAAATCCAATGTTGGCAATTGTTGATTTGTTGATCAGAGCTGATCAAGTGAATGAGAGCATGAAAATCTCTTGTCAAATGTCGTCTTCATCTTCATAATCTTCGTTAGTGATGGAAACCTATCAGCAAGTCAGCAAAAATCATCTTTAAAGTTGCCCGTTGCATGATTCCCAACCCTACCCTACCCATTTATCGGTTTGGTTCTTGGTATACCCTACCCTACCTATTACCCATAGGGTTGGCTTCGATTTTGGTTTCAAATTGGTTTCTTTAGTACTTAAATACAATATTTTTTTAAAAATATTTCTTTGTTATTTTAAATAATATAAGTGATACTCATTGACATTTTAAAATCACAAGTACATGTGCTATTGTTTACATTATTATATTAAAAAATATAAAGTATAGACCGTCACAACCTAATCATTAAAACCATTAATATATTACAATCACAATTCACAAGCTTATTTATAAAATGCTTTTGGAAGTCAATGACACACACATAGACATATATAACTGAACTTTTTTTTTATATATAGACATATATAACTGAACTAGTTTCCTAATTCACAATCCACAACTTCACAAGGCACAGATTCATTTGAATTTGCATGTGCTAAAATAAGTGTACACACAAGATGTTATAGACAAAATGTAATGCATACTATATAATATATATTAGATACATATATAATTATGTACCTAATTAATTACCCATATGAGTACCTGTGGGTTAGTTCTATGTATCCAATGTATTTACCCTACCTATATCCTATTTGAGGGAGTATGTAATAATTTGTACCTTATTCATATCCATGGATAATATTTTTCTACTCTACCCTACCCAAATTAGTGTCTAGTCAATGGGTACTCATAGGTACCTTACCTAAGTTGCACCCCTTGGTAGAATAGTCGCCGAGTATTGTGCTGTGCAAAGCACATGCGCACAATAGGGTAGGTAGCAATTTGTAATGCATAGATAGTGCGCACGACAAGTTAGGCAGTGAGATGATGCAACAAACCAGATGCACAATTACAATATGTCGCAAATTATCAAATTTGCAATCGCGGTTTCAATATAGTAAAGCAATGTGGGCAAGAACGCAAGAAGTGCAAGCCTTTACTCCACTCTTATAAATAGGGGAAATATCAACACATAAATCACAACAATTTATCTATCTAAGGCATCGAGATGAGATGTGTAAATCTTTTGCACCTCTGAGGAGTTTCAAGGGATGAAGGTCAAAGGCATCAACACTCAAAGCTGTTCTAGATTTGTTTTTTGTTCTAGATTTGCTTTTTATTTTAGATTTTCTGTCAGTTCTTTATTTAAGGTGTAGCTTGATTCTTTAGTGGTGGTTTAGTTTTAGACTTTTGTAATTGTTTAATTCGAGTTTCTTTTAGTTTAGACTTTTAGTGTCTATATATGGATTCAATCTGATCTTGTCATTATTCTACACTCTTTTATAGTGTTCTTAACAATAAACATCTGTTGAAAGATTTTGGACTGCGATCCCATGCACCGGGTGCACTTATCTTCGATGCATCTGGGTGCAAATACCCATTTTTTAATTTTTTTTGAAATTTTTTATGCAATTGTTAATTTAAGTGTATTTAACATGCGTATTAATTTTTACATTGTTGGAGATTTTTAAATATTTATTTTAGATTTTTAAAAATCAGTGACATTTTTGTAATTTGAAAATACTAAAGCTGCCATTGATTTTAAAAAATCCAAAATAAATATTTTAAAATCTCCCAAAATGGTAAAAACCGATACACATGTTAAATACGCTTAGATCAACGATTTTTTTAAAAAAAAATTTTCAAAAAAAATTAGAATTGGATATGTTTTTGTTTTCTTTTTTTATGCACTGACTTTTTTTTTTTTTTTGACTTTTGCAAAAAATAAGTAAAAGGGAGTGAAAAGAGTAAAGTATGGTGGAGTTCTCAACTCTGTTCTTTGTTCGATCTTTTCATACATTTGAGATTATTATTTTCTTTTTTTCTTTTCTTGTTCAGTTTTTTTAGCTTGTTTAGTTTCCTTTCTTTAATTTTTCTCATCGCTTTCTTTAGAAAAGATTTAACTTTAATGACTTGCTTTATTCATGCATTATGTTTGCTTGCTTTATGACATTTTTATAGCAAATTGTGCAAGGACAATTCATTTCACGTTAGTTAGGGTTCACTTATTGTGTTAAATATTTGGTACAATTACTTACTATATCATTAATAGAGGTTGGTGTCTAATACTAGAGGTTTCAAATTGGATTTATTATTATTTCATTAGGTCCTTGTAAATGCAAGGGGAGCCTTCCATGATTCCACCTCTTACCTAGCTATCCAAAGGGTGTAATTATAAAATTTAATAGAACCTTACTGAATTCTGAGTACTTGAACCATTAACACCTGCGAAACATGCCTATAAAAATAAAGAATATAAAGTCTATGCAAGGAAGGTCTCTACATTTTGATTTGATTGACCTAACCTTCAAATTGAGAGATTTCTATGTTAGGCACAAAAAGCATAAAAAGATTAAATGACAAGAATCCTACACCTAAACATCCTACACAAATTAAGAAATACTTTGAACCAATTCTAACTCTTCCTCCCACAATCAATTACTTTCAAACCTTCAATTTTTCAGAAATTTTCTCCACAACCAAAAAAAAAAAAAATAAATAAAAATTCTTCGATTATGCTTTGAAATTGACCTTTTCTACACTCTCTTAAAGACAAGGCCAAATATTGTTTAAGTGCTTTAGGCAAATCCACTGCTACTTCATTAAAAATGCGGTTTGAATTTTTTTAATGAAAATTTACTCTATAGGCCAAACTAATGCCATGAGAAGGGTAGTTACTGGATTTACTGAAATACGGGTGAGTAGATTCATGATTCATGGGAAAGGTTGAAAGAGCTCTTGGGAAAATGTCTACATCATGGATTATCTAAATGACAAATAGTGTATAAAATATAGAGTGAATATTTGATTATTATAGACAAAGATTGAAGGAGATACATCAAGTGATAATGATACTTATGACCTATTTGAGATGCCCAGTAAGAATTTTATTAATTTGCCCAATTGTCATCATATGATAGAGTTGTGAGACCATCTAAATGAGCTGAGCTTTATGAAGTTAAAAATTGTGTAGAGCTAATTCAAGAATGCACATAAACATTGTTGTCCAAAAGTTGGTGGTGTACCTGTTGGCCTAAAAGCTTGGCGATGTGTGTACAACCTTTGATAAGTTCATATCTAGGTGTGCATACAACCTTCAATAAGTTCATATCTAGGCCCATCTTAGCATCTTTAGGAAGCTTGTGCCTCGTGTGAAAGTTTAGCCCGCCTTGTGAGTGAATGTCCCACTACATTCAACTCCCACTTTTTATTCAAGAACCAGTTCAAGTTGCGCAAAAATTTTCTTAGCCTAATTATGATTTGTTCTCAAACACCTACAATTTGTTGGAGGATTCATCCAAATCTTGCTTAAAAAATCTAGCAAATTCAACCCTGTATAGTCAATCCCCTAACTCAAGCCCAAAGCTACCCTTGCACTTACCAATTCAGTCCAACTTTCTTGAGAATATGTATTTCAGAGGACCACAAGTGCATCTTTTAGCCAATTATCTAGCACTTTAGCTTAATTACTAACCATCTTCTTGGGCTAATAACCTAAAATTCATGTAACTCCAATGGCTGATTTTCACCTAACAACAATCCATTTGCATGTTGGAAAACAAAATAGGTTAGCTAGCAAAAGCCACTTTGTGGAGAGAAGCAAGTCAGGTACTTGTCCAACCAATTGTTGATTTGATAAATTAATCCTCAGGCTTTCATCCTCAACCGGGCCCCTTAGTATAGAAAAATCCATAGGTGGTGATTGTAAAAGCAATTTTAGCCTTAAAAAGTGGTTAAATTCTAGAGGATCCATATGCGTCACTTATAGTTGGGGAAAGTTGCTCTAGTAACGCTTAAAGAGTGCAAACTGACAACAAATGTATTGAGGTTAAATTATGGGAGATGTCTTTATCAAAAGGAAAAAAAACTAGGGGAGATAAAAAGGGGAGGAGACACTTGATAAGGACCCTAGGTATCAATTCAAAATTCCCTTTTTAGGTATTTTAGAAACCAAGGCCATTAGCAATAGAAACTGGCCCAAAATTAGATGATAGAATTGTTCAAACAAGTTCACATTAATAGTTCATTTCTTGATGCCATCAAGCATGTGCCATCTGCTACTAAATTCCTCGAAGAGCTATGCAACCAAAGGGGAACCTCGTTTCATACCCAAGAAGATCATGCTTCCAGTCGATATTAGTGCAATAATCTTAGATTAACTTCTCCAGTCGATACTACCCTCTCATTTCTTATGAATAGGAGGTATAACTTTTGATAAGGTAATTCTAGACTTTGGACCTAGTGTTAATCTTCTATCCACTTCCAGTGAAAAATTTGATATTGAAGAATTGAAGCCCACATCACTACTTCAACTTGTAGATTGGTTAGTGGTGCTGATTTAGGATGTCATTAGAAGGTTAATAAATGTTACTTGCAAAGGACTTCCTTATCCCGAACACAACTTTATTTCAAGAATTGAACTACACTTTGATTATTTTAGGGTGTCCATTCCTTGTTATGGTGAAAGGCAACATTTATTGTGAAATTGGTATGATAGGCATTTCCTTTGGCGGTTAGAAAGTGAGGATGAATGTTTTCAACGCTTCTAAATGCCCAGACCAAGTTGAAGGTTGATACGTAGTGGACCTTGTTGACGATTTGCTAGACTCTAGTATGGTCCTTGTACATTGATTCCATAGAAGAAGTGGTTGCCCTATAGGATTCTTCCCATTCTCTCAATCTTTGGTCTAAAGCCGAATCTTTGTCAACATTGGAATTTGAGCCAATACTTTATTCTCTTGAACTTCCTCCATAACATCATGGACTTCTTCAAATATTCATTTTTAAGGCCCTCAATCAATCCTTGTTAGGATAGTAACTTGTAATCTTATTCCAACTTGTTGATATCTTTAAAGCTTATAATGGTGCCATAGGTTGGCCGGTGGCTAATCTCAACTGAATTAATCTATCCAAATGCGTGCATCATATCTCCACATCTATAAATAGGAGTATGTTAAACCAAGGAGGGAGATGAAAAGGTGGCTGAACCTTAACATGAAAGAAGTGGTCAAGAAAGAGGTGGTTTTGTGGCTCAATGTAGGTATCATTTAGTCAATCTCGGATAGCAAGAGGATTAGGGGACGTTCGGTGATACATGACCATGGGAACCATGGTTTTCCCAAGGTATTTGGTTTCTTAAGACCAATCATTACTCCATAAATTACACTATTTTTCCCACTTTTATCCCTACACTCCAATCATTTTCCCTACCAACTACATATAACAAATTTATTTATTCCAACTATACCTCCTATCATTTTTTATCAATCACACATTTCTCAAAATATTCTCCTTCTTATTTCCCACAATTTCCCACAATCCCACAATTTTACATATTACCAAACGCCCCCTTAGTCCAACTCAAGTAGTACCTAAGAAATTTGGAATCATCATGGGAGCAATGATCAAATTGAAGTTATACCCACTAGGCTAACCATGAGATAAATAGCTTTTATTGGTTATTCAAAATTGAATGCCATGATGAAGAAGGATCATTTCCCTCTCATTCGTTGATCTCTTGGAAAAGTTGGCCAACCGAAGTTGTTTTGATTTCTTTGATGGGTATTTTGAGTTAATTAGGTTGCGATCTATCCAAAAGATCAAAAAAAATCTACCCAAAAGATGAAAAAAGACCACTTTTACATGCCTTTATAGACATTTGTTTTTAGGAGAATGTCTTTTGGATTATGTATTGCACTGATAATCTTTCAAAAATGCATGATCTAAACCCAATTGGGGAAAATTGCAAATTAATGATAGTTTTGATGATTAACAACTTAGTTAAAATGAATTAAAGCTCTTAAAATTGTTTTGGGTTGAGTGCATGCAAGATAAAATTCCAAAAAAATAAAATATATCAGTGCAACACTGATGAAGTCACACATTGAATGGACTTCACTATGCAACTTGAGTGAAGTCAGTAACCAAGTCGACTCTAGAAATGACTTCAAGTGAGTTTTAGAGAGAGTGCAAATAGGAAGAAGCTGACTATATGTGAAGCCGCACTCAAAGTTGACCCTGCATGTGACCTGGGTAAAGTCGCAGTCCGAGTCGACCTCAACTATGAAAGGAAGAAGATGAAGACTAAGTCTCTGGAATACATCAAATTTGAAGTCGCAAAGCCAAGTTGACCTCGTGCCTTAGGTCGACTTCGATCATGACTGGAGAAAGGAAGAAGATGAAGACAAGTCTCTGGAACACATGGAATCGAAAGTTGCAAAGCCAAGTCATCCTTGGACCTGGGTGAAGTCACATCCTAGGTTGACCTCGACTGTGACTTAAGAAAGTAAAAAGATGAAGAAAGGTCTCTAGAACATACCGAATCTAGCGTTGTAGAGCCAAGTCGACCCCGTATGCGACTTGGGTGAAGTCGTGTCTCAAGTTGACCTCAGTTGCGATTTATGAAGAATCTAGAAGACACGAATATTTGGAATACTTTGGAATACTTTGGAATGCAAAGTCGAAGTCCAAGTCGATCTCGGCATGCAACTTGGGTGAAGTCACACTCTAAGTCGACCTTACATTTGACTTAGAGAATATTGAAGTAGACGAGCCAAGTTTTGAAGCCATTTGAACCTAAAGTCCTATTCCAAGTCAACCTTGACATGCAACTTCAAGTGAAGTTGAACCCTAGGTCTATTCTAACAGCTTCTTCAGAGTATAACAGTCAAAAAATCTGAACATTGGCACACTATTGCGCCACCTACCACAAAATGGACATGTTTGGTTCAAGGCTTAAATACCCCAATGTGAACAGTATGCGAGGTCAACTAGAGAATTTATTGTGCTCATCTTGTCATTTTCAAGTATTAAAGGCGATACATTCAATATTAAAGAGAAGCTATGAAGAGAAACTGTTCAAGCTTCGTCGAACACTTTTCTCTACAATATTTAAGAGCTTGCTGTGCCATATTGTTCTACACAATCTCTGTAAAGTGTAAATTTTCTTTTATTGAATATGTTTTTTTGTTGTTGGCTTGGTGTTGTAGACCAATGCTAATTAATTGATACAAACTGGGTTTTTGTTGGAGCAACGCTCACCAACAGGTTATGGTTGTTTGTCAAGTCCCTTAGAGTTGGAACCTAAAAGAGAATGTGGGCTCTAAGTTATATTATGAATCCATAGGTAGAACTTAAGACAACAAGCATGTGCTTGGAAAAGTGAAGTAGGAGGATTGCCCAACCACTATAAATCTCGATGCTTATTATTAAGTGCTTGCTCGTGTGTGTTTATTTTCTCTATCTCTTACACAATCCTTGATCTGTAATTTCTAGTGCAATTTCATTCTCTTGTAAGCAATTAAAAAGGGATTGACATTTGACTTAAAAGACAATTTTTTAATAACCCAATTCATCCCTCATCTCTTGGGTTAAGCCAATTAGACGGGACAAAGACATGCTTACTATGTTCAGATGGTTGATGTATTCTTTGATGCATTCATGAATGATTTTTCATTTCTCAGATATTTGTTTGAAAGTTGTCTTTGGAATTTGAAAAGTGTCAAATAGGTGCATGGCGACAAATCTTGTGTTAAGTTGGGAGAAAAGTCATTTCATTGTTTAGGAAGGTATAGTTCTTGGCCATATAGTCTTGGAATGTAGAATAGAAGTGAATGAGTCCATAATTGATGTGATTGTTAACCTTCCTTCTTGAACTTTACTTAATCAAGCTAAATTTCTTTTGGGTTAGACTAGCTTTTCTCTTGACCCTTGACAACCTTACTAGCCAGAGATATCTTATTTCACATGTATGAATCATTCATTCTAACATTTGTACTGAAAGAAGCTTTGAGCAAAGTCCTAATTTCAAACTTTTGATTGGTTATTGCCATTTGAAATAATGTGTGCTGGTTTAGAGTATGCTATTGGTGCGGTTTTGGTATTAAAGATGGCTAAGTGTCTATTTGTAATGTATTATGCAAGCTGCACACTTGCCTAGCCCAAATGAATTATAACATCACAAAAAGGGATTGGTTATAGCCATGTTTGTTTGGAAAGATTTCATTACTCTTGCTTTGGGGCTAAAGTCATTATTTACTTGGATCATTCGGACCTAAGACATTCTTTATCCAATAAAGAAGCAAAATCTAGAATTACTATATAAATTCTTTTACTATAAGAATTTGAACTTCAAATTTGAGATAAGAATGGTTCTCAGAATGTAGTGGTCGATCATCTCTTAGGATTGTCATAAAAGAAAGTAGACTCATGAATGCTTCTTTTCCTGACGTACATCTCTTGGCCATTTCCCACACATCACCACCATAGTTTGCAAATCCAATTATAAAGTGTGGGACATTCCAAAAAGTTGGTTTGAGTATGAAAACAACAAATTCTTCTCTCAAAATAAGTGCTACATTTGGCAGGATCTAGAACTCTAAAAATTTGTTTTAGCCATATTTCTGTTTGTTTCCTTGGAAATTACTATCTTGGTGGGATGAGTCATTCATTGTTGGCAAGGTGTTTTCTCATGGTGCTATTAGAATCCTTGATCTTAAGAATGAGAATACTTTCACGGTGAATGGTTAATAGATTAAAACACACATGGAGGGGATTTCTGATGACAAAATCATTGACAGTTGTAGACTGTAATTTTCTATGATTGTTTTCATTTTAGTGCTTGAAGATAAGAGTTGGTGATGGTTGGATAATGGCAATGCTTCGATTTGTTTCCCATCAACTCCCTAGATTGTTTCTTTCCTTATATTTTGTCCCCACGGCTACGTGCTCTTGTTAATCTTTTGTATATGCCGTTAGCTATTCAATATGTACAATGGCATTTTGAGTTGTGTTGGCGGGTTGATCAATTTGAGTGTTTCACCTTCCTAAATTTAATAGGAGCTCTTTTTAGGATGGGCTAAGTTTTTATATAATAAAAGTAAGAGGGAAAAAAGTGTAAAAATTAGAGAGCATTTGCTAGTCCCAGCAGCGAGTTAAGAAGAAAACAACTAGTTAAATTTGCAAAAATTTCTTTATGACACAACTGAAGTGTAATGGCACTTAAAAGGTTTCACTTGCACACTAACTGGTAGGTATCAAGATGACAAGACTGTCTTCTTCTTATCCAATTTAAGTAATCGTCGTTATCATTCAACACTTGCCAGTTCGTTTGTAAGAAAATGAACAACATTGAAATAAAAATAATCCTAAAAATTTGTTACTGGATCTCGACACTGAAGAAATGCAGAGGCTTGTGTTGAATTGTGAAAAAGAAAAAGAAAAAAGTACGAGGATGAAGAAAAAGAAGAAAGGCTGCTTTATTGTGCATTTTACCTAACCTGTGTAAGTTGGACAATATCTAATCATCTGGTGCTTCCTCTTAAGTAGATCACACGAGTACTTATATGTATGTCATAAGGAAATTTTTACTCACATGAATATGTGAAATTTACCTCTAAAGCTTACTGCTAAAAATAGTAAACAATCTGACTTTGAAATTTTCTTGTACGCATTGATAAGAGACTAGCAATGAGTAAGTTGGAGGGTATGATAATTCACATATTTTCAGAATTTTAATAAAGAAAAGCTCCATTTAAATAAAGGTTTGATAAATTTTTTTTGTAAAAATGCATTTTCGTAGAACTTTTATATTTGTTGAAATATGAATGTTCGCATGGGCATTTTAAGAGGGTTAGCATGCCTATGTTCTTAGACAAAATGATTTGATTTTATTTGTCATAAATATAATGGAATTATACTAGTACTATGGAATTAAATAGGCCAAAGATGATTTGTGGACATTTGTTCATCTAGCTAAATAATTCAAATGAGGTGACAAGATGAATTAACTATAAGGGCTGTGCGTTCATCAGTTTCAGTGTGTTGCTAGGGCACCATATTGTAGTGCATCTTCCCTAATTGCATAAGCAACCATGGTTGCTATCCCATGGCCAATCATCGGGGTCGTCAAAGTGAAAAATCGAAACCAACCATTCGACCGGTGACATAAAAATGGCTTAGCATATGCTACTTCCGCAATCTTTGTTTCCTGTTCCTTCTTCAGGGCTAGCAGCAATTCTTGCAACAATACACTATGCCAGTAAGTGTTAATCTGTTGATTACAGCCGATGAATTGAACAATGACATGAAAATCACATGCCATGTATCTTCTTCAGCTTCCGCATCAATAGTGAGAACTTATCTTCAACATCCTCTTTAGTGCTGAAAACCCATTAGCGAATCAACAATGATCCTCTTCTACCACTGTGTAGATGAATGTCAAACCACCATGTTTCATCGGACATTAGCCGTATTTCCTATCGTTGGCCAGAAATGGAAGGGAGCAGCATGCTGCATAAAGCACATGTGCTAGATAAGGTAGGAAAAAATGTGTATTGCATAGGCATTGTACACATCAGGACAAGCAATGTGCTAGGTAGTGCAGCGGAACAGATGTGCAAAAACAATGTGCCTCGAATTAAAGCGAATTTGCAATTGCAGTTTTATTGTAGCAAAGCAGTGTGGGCAATAATGCGAGAAGCGTAAGCATTCTTCCCACGCACTCCACTCTTATAAATAGGGGAAATGTTAACACGTCAATCACAACTATTAATCCATTGAAGATTTAACGCATTGAGAGGAAGACGCTTGACCATCTTTGGCAATTTGTAGGAGTTCCAGGGGATGAAGTTAGGCATTGGCACTTCCCACAATTCTAGATTTGTTTTCTGTTTTAGGTTTGCTGTCAGTTCTAAATTTTCCTTCAGTTCTTTATTTAATTTGCATTTTAATTTTTAAATGGTGGTTTAGTTCTTGAATATTTGTTTTTAGATTTTTTGTTTGAAATTATTTTATGCTTTTTTGCTTTTATTGGAAGTTGGTGATTAAATCGATAGTTGTATTGTTCTTAATGACAGACATCTATTGATGCATCACCACTGCTTCAAATTTTGCTTAGATGGAAAATATTGTGGAGTTACGCATGAGATCAAAGTTGCATAGACTTATTTTCCTATTTCTTTGAGTCAAGAGTCCTCTCATTGGGAATGATGGCTGAAGATAATAATGGATGCCTGAATCTGTTACTGGAAATCCTATTCCTATTTGGCCTTCTAATTCTTTCTGTTGTCTAGAACTTCATTCCTCTCTGCATGAATGGCAGGATAAAAAAAGGATCTTGCATCTACCTGAATCTCTCATTGCTGGCTTTGTCACTCAAAAATTTCGACATGAAATTCATTTTCTTGGAACATTTTTCCATGGAAGGATCTGAAACTTATATTTCTTCTTTCAGATGAATGTGGAAATGGTACTCTAAGTGAATTTGATACATGGTATTCTAAATTTTTGAACTCGCAATCATAGTGGACACTAAGCTGGACCTCATCAAAGTATTTTCTTCGACAATTTTTTTTGGTAAGCATCTGGAATATGCATTTCTTGTTTCAGATGAATGTGGAAATTGTACTCATGTCCATTTGATGTATGATCTTTAAAATTTTAAACGTGCAGTCATGGTTGACCTCATACTAGACTGCATCAGAAGTGTCAAGCTAAAAGCATCAATGCTGTTACCAACACTATGCTGCTGGTTTGAAGAAGTAATTTGTGAAGAATATTTAATAAGAGGCTTGGCAGCCCACCATATGCGGAATATCTTTCATCTGATATAAACTACTAATTTACCCTTAAGTGATGTTCATGAAATGAATGAATAGAGGGAACTGTAGATTTGAGAATAGTGGATAGCAAGACACACCTAACTGGAGGAGCGGAAGATTGATCAGGCCCAAGAAGAATTCTGCACCCTAGTTAGAAATGTTTGCCTCTGGTCAGCCTACTTTCTGAGCAGACCTGCATTACAGTGATAAGAGATATGAGTGGCTATGAACTGATTATTTGGATACGGAGGGTTGATTTGCACATATAGTTGCTAAAACATACCATTGGTAGCTATGTATTGCTTGAGATCGACCTTGGATGGGACTAATCCAACATCTGTACAAGTAGGTTTAGTAGCATTTGGTAATTCTCTAAATTCCATTAAATAGATGACATTAACAAGGTAAGAATGAGTAGCATACTGAACAATATTGTTGCTGTCCAACTCTTTTATCTTTATGAAAGGATATCTGAAAGATAACTGGAGTCCTTGTCAGCTACCTTGCTTCTAATGCATCTGTTTACTGCTAAAACTCAATTAACTAGTCTAACAAATAAATAGAAGCATGCTGAGATGCCTGGAGCAGGACTAGCGGAATAATGGATACCTTTATCTTCCTCATTTGCAGGTGCTTGGTGGATAACCTTTCAACTGCAAATGACCACCGAAGCTCTCATTCATTTAAAAATATCCAGAATTTGCTGCTGTGCTAATCCTCTTTGCTGATCCTCTTCATCTTTAATCATTGAAATTGGAAAATCATTTGTATATCAACTCATGGTCTTCACATTTGTTATCAGCCCTCGTGCATATCACTAATAACGTCAACATATCCATGGGTAATTCTTTTCTTTTCTGACACTTGGAGATATTCCCTCCTGAGATTCGTCATGTGCTAGCTAACTTGCTTATACCTTTTGATTCCCAACAGTGGACAAGGCCGTGGATCAACGCAATCCTTTCTAGAGTATCAGGGTGATATTCAGTGATAGACGAATGCCTGGCTTTCTTGTATGCTGGCCATCCATAAACCTATGCCAATCAGGTGTTGATGCCCGTACCTGTTAACTTTATGTTCTCAAGCCTGATTGTGTATACTTCCTCATTGATGCCGTATATGGATCACGTCCTATGTAAATTATACGAGATTCGGAAATACATTCCTTATTTGTATATATAGCGTTTCTGAAACAGCATTGACTGAATTGCATTGGTTGACTTGTGGGTAGAGCCATTACCAGGTGCATTCCTACTGCTTGATGAGCCATGTCAGAGCCTAAGTGGATTGTCTTCCCGAGAAAGAGCTGGAATTGGGCCTGTTTGACCGCTGTGGCTGTTGAGCTTGCTAACCATCAATCTCTCTGTTAAATTTCTGTTCGAAAGCCTGATTGTCTATCATTCCTCATTGATGGCCATATGCTGACCACTTCCTATAAATTATACAAAATTCTGAAATACATCCCTATTCACATATACAGTCTTTCTGACACAGCATTGACTGGATCACACTGGTCGACTTGTGGGTAAAGCCATTGCCAGGTGTGTTCCTGCCGCTGGATGAGCCATATCAGAGCCTAAGTGAATTGTCTTCTTGAGAAAGAGCTGGAATTGGGCATGTTTGACAGCTGTGGCTGTTGAGCTTGCTAACCATCAATCTACTAGGTATGACAAGGGGTGCAACTAGGGCTCATGGAACTCTGAGTTTTCCTCAATCCTAATTCTATCTATGAAACTTAAACCCTAACCTAGCTTTATTAATAAAACCTAAACCCTAACTTAGTTTGTGAAAATTGGGTTCAGGTTGAGTTCTGGGTTGACAAATTTTGATTTGACTTAAAAGTAACAAGTTTAAAATAACTAATCTTTTTAGAAAATTTGGTAATATATAATGTATTTCTAGAAGAAAGTTTAACCTTTCAAAATAAGATGTAGGAAGATTAATTTCTTAAAAAGTAAATAATATAAATATAAAGATAGATGGAAACGAAAATAATATAATTTCAACATGACAAATATGTTTTCAAACATAAATGTAAACAATATAAAATATATAAATATGAAATATATATATATATATATATAGGGAAATGATCCAGTGCATGCGACTGCACCGTGCAGTCGCAGCACTGTGGGCACCACCTGATCATTTCCCATAAATCCACCCTACCCATTGTATTTATAATTGTTCACTTTATTACCATACTAATTTTCATCCAAATCCAACATGTGTGTAGTCTCCATCTTAAAATGGTGCAAA
>JAXCLR010000105.1:24264031-24290916 GCA_035584095.1 Annona squamosa | reverse complement strand
GGATAAATGAGTGTATAAAGTTTCATTACAATCTAATATGTGTGGGGTCCATTTTACAGCAGACTGCACAGGATCGGTTCCCATATATATATATATATATATATGTATATGTATATATTATACTCGGGTTCAGCAAGGCGGTTTTGGGCTCGACCCGGCCCAAGCTGCACTCCTAGGTATGATATTTTCAGTTTCATGCTGATATGTAGTTAGCCCCTCTTTTTGACTGCACTTTATTTTCTTGCTGGAGCCTAGACATCTGCTAAAACAAACAACTGAAAGCTAAATATGAATGTGTTAGATAATTCAAATCATTATCCATTTGTAAAAGTTTTTTAATGATGATTGTTTCTTGAATTGTCTGAAAAATGTTAAAATGATATGTGGAAAGACGTTTGCACATGAATGTGTCGTCAAATTAATCTATTAGTAGATTGATGTGTTCTCTAGGATATGCAGTGGCAGACATGATTGCAACTGTATCTTGTGGTGGGTATATTATGGGAAAAGGTGTTTTCAACTTTGTATCACTGAATGAATTTCTGGTTGATATGTGTGTGTGTGTGTTTGAGGGAGGGAGTGAGGGAGTGAGGGAAGCTATTATTGATGATCAGAGGAGGGTTTAGATCACCTGACTAAGTATTGTTAATGATCAGAGGAGGGTTTTGTGTGTGTTACTATTTGAATCCTATGTATTCTTGTTTTCTGCTTTTGTTTTACAATGTTATTGCTCTATATTATTAACTGATCTTTCCTGTCTCACGTGTTATGTCTTGGATTAATAATATGTTTCTTCTGATTTATGTTGAAAATTTGTCCATAAATTTCATTAAATATACCTAAAATTGTGCTTCAAGAAGTTCCTTTGCATTTTACCTTTCAAATTTTGATGTTACATCATTCAACGTGGTATATCTCTGGCCCACAAAAACTTTATTCTTATCATCCTTCCAGTATCTTTAACTCATTATTCTTTAAGTGAGGGTCCTACATTGTATTGTAGACTCTACCCCTTGCAATATCAATTGATTCAATGCTGATTTACTGCTTGATCCTTGATCCTGCTGCTTTTGCAGATGATAATTTTTTAGGTTTGGCATTTCGGGTCACTCAATTTAACATCATGGAATTTGTCTCGTGTTATTGTTTGATTGAAACAGCATAACTCTAGAAGCAAGACGATTTATATAGTTTGTTTTCCGGCCTTTCCAGTGTCTTTAAATAAGGGTGTTACTTGGTTCTGTACAGTCCATATCTTGCAATATCAATTCTGGTTTTACATTCAGATCTGTTGGCCCTTGATCTGGCTGCTTTTGATGTTAATAAATTTTTAGCTTTGGGGTCTTCAATGATCAAAATGAATATAGTGGTATTGTTCTCATGTCCTTTTTTGATGTAAACAACATAACTCTGGAAGCAAGATGGTTTAATTAATTTGGCTTTTTGTCCTTTTCAGCTAACAAATGCTTCAAAGGCTACCAAATGTGTCAACCAACTGGACCATTGTGCAACTTCCACCCTGTCCACCTATGAGATCACATAAAGAACACATGTAATTTAGTATTAATAATTTCTAGACATCTGTAACAATGGTCACTTTCTCCACGTGGCATTTTGTATGGATTGTATAATGTCCTACCTTAAGTACAAGAAGAGCACAAAAAGGCAAGAGTAAGAAAACTCCTCACAAGTTTTCTTACAAACGTAAAAATTGAATATATCACTTTAACTTGCGGACCATTTTACTGATTTAATCAGTCCTATGGCTTAAACTTTTAGGAGTTGTGATATTAATAATGACCTAGTAACTCCTGTTGGTTTCCCATTCAACATATTATGTCATTGCATATCACAGGTCTTTCTCATCATGGCATTGACTATGGATGTGATTTTTTTACTGATTTTAACAGTCCTATAGCTTAGATTTTTATTACTAGTTTTTGCTAACAAATAATAACCTAGAAATTCCTTTCAGTTTCCTATTCTCCGTATTCATTGCAGATCACACTGCCATATATTGCCGTGATTTCCAGCCTTTGTCTGTGCTAGTCTTTGTACTGGAAGTGCACCAAAGCAATTGGGGAAAGCACATGACAATAAGCATGGCTTTATTTGCGAAAGGTCAACCATCTTGCTTCCCGGGTTATGATGTTTGTTTCAGCCAAGAACTTCAACAACCCATGAAAGAGAACCTGAAACTTCATTTCAAAATTTCCATTGAAGAAGATGCTGAAGTCTGGTTCTGTTCATCATTGCCACTGATTGAAAGTTCGATGTAGTTTGATCAAATTTTCATTGGTGCTAGTTGCCAAGCTAACACAGCGCTCTTCGTTCAAGCTAGGTAAAGCCAATGGTAAACTGAAGTTCCCATTGGAGCTTGTAACCAAGCTAACAAAAAGCTTTTCGTTCCAGCTAGGCACAGGCAATGAGAAACTGAAGTTACCATTGGAGCTTGTAATAGCTCCTACAGTATTATCTAAGCACAGGAATCTGTAGTTCACATTTGAGCTTGTGATAGCTCCTACAGTATCATCTAAGCTCATTTATGATGGTATAGTAAACTATCATGTTACTCCATGAATTAAATTTAAGAATTTTATGAGTGAATATATTAGTCTGAGATCCGAACCACTTATGTGTTATTTCTAAGCAGAGTTCAGTTCACATGCATGACAGTCAAGTGCAATGCCCATGAGAAGTCTGCTGAATACAATTGTATAACTTCTTGGAGATGCGTATGATGAATTTTAGTATCTAGTATAAAAAAGGTCGATTTGTCATTCATCACAACTGTGAATAGAAATGAACTTGAATCACTTTATGGTTTGACTCAGTCAGCATTGAAAACTCGTCTGTATTATCTAAAGGATCAGATAGCAATCAGCAGTATTCTTTGTAATAGAATTAGAGCAGAGTATGGCATATAATTTGTGAAGGCTTTCGTCTGTTATATCTTCGGTCAAAAAGAGTCGTCATCTTTCTTCCATTATAGAAAAGAACCAAGCGGAAGGGGGGAAAAAAGGAAAATGAAAATCATACCAATATCTTAAATCATTTAGCTTGCCAGAATTCTGAAGGAATATTTGAACTGGTGGGTAAGTATTGATATGATCATCTAGGGTGTGCTTGGTTGATGCAATGAAGTAATTACTCGAGAAAATTTTAAATCATGAGTTTTTTTTTTCAAAGTAAAAAATTTAGTTCTTTTCGTTTATATTTCTGCTACAGGTCTTGATTATGCTAAAAATAAAAGTTTCTTGCTCAGTCTTAATGCAGGGGATGGATTTGCAGGGGTGGGAAGGGTTGAGGAGAGTTGCTGAATACTGAAAATTTTTTGAAATGGTTATATCGACTAATAATGCTCATCATCAGTGGTGCGCAATGGATTTGGATTTGTGTGTGTGTGTGTGTGTGTGTGTGTGTGTGTGTGTGATTTCTGTTCATAGTGGAATGCACTAAAAAATAGCAAAGCAAATAGGATCACGCAATGAAATGCTAGAAAGCTTACAGAATGGCCTGGAAAGGAAATGCAGTAGAAACTAGAAAGAGACCTTTACTTCCGATGTGGAGTTCAATAACTGCTGTTCCTCTTTTGCTTTCTGGTAGCGCTCAATTGTCGACCTCATGCTGAAAACGAATATCGACATCGTCGTCAGATTTCTCTCGTATTCATTGCAGAACTGAGAAGTATGCAATACAAGTGCAAGAAGCCTATTACGATCACAACCATGAATCATAGTGGAAATATGTAGTGCTCTTGCTTGGGGCTGATTAGCGACTATTCCAGCACAACTACACATTATAAATTAATGTGGCCAATTCATGCTTCTTCAGTTTTCTTTCCTCCATAGAAGAGGGTACGACTAAGGTAGAAGGTGGGATTTGTTGCCACAAATATCTACTTTGAAAGACTCAGATGACTTGATCTGGAGTCGCATCTTGTATTGATTTAAGTAATAAATTACTGTGTTGGTGCATCAAGGACCAATGGAATAGAAGTTAAGAAGCTATAGACGAAAGAACAAGCATAGAAGGGATAATAATTGTAAACAAGACTTAGTAAAAAGCAAGTAGAGGTGAATTATTGAAATAATGTGGATGATGATAGAAGTGATAGATTTGAATTTAGAAAACTTAAATTTGGCCGAGTATGTTTCATATCGTCACATATATATATATATATATATGTATGTATGTATGTATGTATGTATGTATGTATGTATGTGTAAAAATACATACATACATATATATGTAGCCGTTTTCTTTTACGGCTGGACGCATAGGGGTAGCCATGCTTCCGGCTCAAAAATATGTTTTTAATATTTTTTTAATTTTTTATGGACAAGTAAATCTAGACGTATTAAATTTATAAATTAAGTTTTACCATTTTTGAATATTTTTAAGTATTCGTTTTGGATTTTCAAACAGTGATATTTCTGTAATTTTCTGACACCTTTGCTATGAAAAAAATTAAAAAAAATGTTTTTGGGCAGGACGCATGGGTACGCACATGTATACATATATATATATATATATAATCATTGATTTTCAGATATGGCTCATATACATATCCGATTGTGATGAAAATTGATTATGGTAATAAAATATATTATTCTAAATACAAATCTATTACAAAGTAAATGACCGTAAAGTAAGCTGTCATTACTGTAAAAAGATTCTTCGTACAATAATTACAAAGCAAATGGCCAAAAAGTAAGCTGACATTGCTAGATTTTATGTAATCATTTATCAATATATAAACTTTATAGCAAATGTTTTACATGTTGAAAAAATCACTTTAGAGTTATTATTTACATCAAATTATTTTATTACGTTGAATTTGTATTATTTTCAGATAAAGACTATACATATCTGATTGGGATGAAAATTAGTATGGTAATAGAATATATTATTCTAAATACAATGGGTGGAGTAGATTATAATTTGATAATTATGTGGTGCTCATTTCAATGATGCTGCACCTGAATATTTCTCTGTGTGTGTATATATATATAACCCAGCCTAGGACCTAGTCTGGCACGTCTATTGATATTTCTATTTTCAGGAGTTTTTGAGCATGCTAGTTGAAGTCCTTAGAGATTGTTTCTGCAGGCCTCTAATAATATTGTTGAAGTCACGAGAAAGTACAAAGTTTGTAGACAAGATTGAAATGCTTTGGACACGCACCAAATAATCTTTTTTACTTTCTTATGCACGGCTTATGTATCTGTTAACGTGTGTTTATTTATAGGGGAGTGAAAAATGGAGAATGAGAATGAAATGGATATGATAGGGATAAAGCGGGTATAAAGAAAAAATAAGTAAGGTAGTTATATGGAAATATACAAGAAAATGATTCAAATATACGGATAGAGATGGAAAAAGTAGAATGATAGATGTTGACTACTGCATTCTTATTTTCTATTTTTCAGTCATCTTTAAACAAATACACGTTCAATGATTTTGTCGGGCGTTGGTATGATGGGAAATTTCGGACAATGGTGTAATTGACTTGGAACATATCATCCCAACATAGGTAACCCTTAAGTAGGTGGGGAAACAACTTTTGATTTTTATGTTATCATCACCATTATTAAACTTAATACATAGAGAAAAACATAAGATAAACAGTTGAATTGGCATCCACTTGAGTTTTTGTAAGACAGTCTTCAATTAATACAAGCCATTTATTATACTCAAAACTATCAGGCCAACTTCTCTGCATCCTTTGCATCAACCAAAACAAAACAAAAAAAAAAAGAAAAGAAAAGAAAAGAAACCAAGCCATTTATTATACGCAAAACTATCAGGCCAACTTCTTAGACATCGGCTGCATGCTCCTGGGTGTATATACTTATTTTTTTATTATTTTTTTGAAATCTTTTTCATAAACTTATTAGACCAAGTGTATTTAATCTTTCAGTAAATTTTTACCATTTTTGAAAATTTTTAGATATTTATTTTTTATTTTTGAAAATCAGTGACATTTTAGGTAATTTTAAATTACTAAAATGTCACTGATTTTCACAAATAAAAAATAAATATCTAAAAATTTCCAAAAATGGTAAAAATTGATACATATGTTAAATACATTTGGGCTAACAAGTTTATAAAAAAAATTTTAAAAAATAAAAAAATAGGTGTACTCGCCCGGGAGCATGTAGCGCTGCACGCTCCGAGGAGCATACAACCGAAGTCCCAACTTATCTTCATGCTTTGCATCAACCAAAACGAAAAAAAGAAAAGAAAAGAAAAAGTAAAAAAAAACCTCCTCCGCACCGTGTCCTAGCAAAGTGAATTAGAGGGACACTGCACTTAGGCCTCATCTTGATCATTCTGTGAAGCTTAATGCATTCATCAGGTTTATCATCGTATTTTTCTTTACGAGAAGAAAAATAATCTTAATTTAAGACTTGCATTACTCATGAAATTAAAAATCACCTGGAGTGAAATTAAATACATTGAAATTATTTATTTAATTTAACATCTAAATGATCTAAAGTATTCATTTTACTTAAAAATAATGATTGTGCATGATTTCCTACAAAATTTAGTGCATTGGTCAAAGTGATTGTCTAAATTTTTTATGTATCTTTTATACATTTTTAAAAGATATGGCCCAAGAAAAAACTCCAATTGATATGATTGTTGGCATTTTAATAAAACTAATAGTGTTAAATACAATAGTCTGAATGAATTTTTGAATTTGACAGGAACTATCAAGATGGGGCACAAACCAAGGTGGGATGAAATGTAATGAAATTGACCTCTAATTGGGTACACTGCGTTATTGCGTAATACCGTAGTTAAGTCTATCAGAATTGAATGAAGCTCATTTTGATGATGAATTCAAAATGCATTCCACCTAGGACATTTGTTATCATTTGCTTAAATAAGAATTAAGTGGCGTCAAAGTCAAATACGTGACTTCCATCTAAAGACGTAAAATTAACAAAATAAGTGATTTAAAATATCATTCTTGCATAGAGAAATGATTATGAAAAGTTTTATAACATTTTAATATATCTATGAACGTATAAAAGTATTTTTTTTCATAATATATATTTAATTATACGTATTTTAAAGCCTTTTTGCTAAATGTATCTAAAGCCTTTTCCAGCTCAGTTATGGTGACATAACAAATTTTTAATGACATGAAAATCATCATCATCCAAAGTCATTTCCTACCTAGGTAGGGTCGGATGCATGAATTCTGTTGCGTCATTTTTGACTATTTAATACTTAATTTTCAGTAATCTATAATATTTTCAAATATTATTTATTTACTTCTAGCTTTATTTTGCAGATCTTCCTCTTGTTCTCTTATCGCCTTCTACTTGACTAGACTCTATTTTCTTAACTAGTGTCATTTCAAGCTTTCGTTTAACATGAATAAATCATTTTAATCTGTCTTATCTCATTTTATCACCTATTGGTCTCACTTCAAATTTTCTCGGATTATTTCATTTGTAATTTTATCTTTTCTTGTTTTATCACTTATTTGCCTTAACATTCTTATTTCTGTTATATTCATTATGTTCACATGTTGTTTTCTAATTGCCTAACATTCTGTCTCATAAAGCATATCGAGTCTAATCGCAGTCTTATAATGACATGAAAAATCCAATATGAAATTATGGTGACAATTGCCTCCCTTATGTGAGATCTAAGTTGTCAGTAGGCCAAACCTCTTTTAAAAAGGCATTTTCCCCTTTCATGTTATGTTTTCTACCCCTCTATTCTTAACCTTTTCCTCATTCCTCTTTGAAGATCATCATTTTGGAGCATCTAAAATCATCAACATGAAAAGTATTACTTAGTTCCACAATCAAATCAGGCTTAGCTTATTCAAATGGAAGCTTGAGAGATTTTTGTGGGAAATATGTTGGAGCCAGGTAAATAATTTTCTCTTTACTTTTTTTTTATTTTCTACTCCTCCATAATTATCCTTTTTCAATTAATTATTCACATATTTCTATAAAACTATGGTATATTTCAATCATTTTTCTTAACTTTTTATATAAGTATTCTATCGAATTTAACTTTATGTGATATGATAGAGGTAATAATGATGATTAAAATAGATAAATTACTTATATGGGTAATTGTGTAAAAATATATATGCTTGTTAAAAATAAAAAATGTTCAAACTAAAACTTTTGAATCTAAAATTTTTTTTTCTCCACAAGTATCCTACTTTTAATTGTTTCTTCACATCTTCTTGCACAATTATCATACTTTTTAATAACACAACTATCTATGTACTTAATTTATTTATTTTAACTTTCCTCTTTTTACTCTATTTTTTTCTATTTAGAAAATTTTTATATCAAAAATTTTTCATCTAAATGTTTCAATACTTTCTAAACACGCCCCAGATGTATTTATTTATTTTATTCTTGTTATACAACTAGATAACTGATATTACAATCAAGTACATTCATAATTTTCACAACATAGAAGAAATTTTTTTTATAAACCCCCATCACTAAGGGTAATTATAACCCTCACAATTCGAGGGGACTATAGTAAAGTTGCCCCTCTACAAAGGGGATTCAAACTTTGGCATCCCACCTTTCGGGCGCCAGCGGTTACTACAATGCCACAGATGTCATAGCCTTAAAAGTATTTATTCTCACCAGTCGTCTTACAATTTTTTTAAAAAAATGCATATATATATTTTTGGATTTTTAAGCACAAGTATTTTAAACATTTAATAGTTGAAAGTAACTAAAATACTTATGTATTTAAAAAGCTAAAAAATATATACATATCTCATAAAAGATAAAATTTAAGTTGTATTTGGGACTTAATAAAACTTTTGGATGAAAATTTTTTGATATAAATTTTTTTTTTTGAAATGGTAGAAAATGATGTGATATGATAGAATTAGGTTAGTTGTATGAATAGTTGTGTAGAAATGATTGAAAAGTAAAGTAGTTATATAAGAAGATATAAAGAAATAATTAAAAAATAGAATAATTATAGAGAGCGAAAAGTTTTAAATTGAAAAATTTTAATGTTAAACAAATGCATCCTTAGTTTATAAATAACACTTAGATTAATAAGTGTATATAAAAAAGTAAAAAAATGTTATTTGGCCGTAGCTAACGAATCAAAAAGTTAGCCCAGGCCGATTGATATGACGAACCCAACTAATCAAAAAGCCTACCTGCTTCTATCCATAGATACAAAAAGACTTCATGATTTCAAAAAATTAAAATGTATTTCCTATTTCCAGAGAAATACATCCAATGCCACGCAAGTTGCATGTATGCTTGCATTTACAATGTTCCACATGAAGTCGCCCATCGTCGTTCTGAAGTCCTCGACCATGCTCAACATTTTATTAAGTCGTTCAAAATAGTGTTATCAAAACCAAATCGGTGAGCGGATTGGTTCAAACCCATTTGACCAGTTTTTTCAAACCGCTTGTAACCATTAAATTATTATTATTATTATTATTATTATTATTATTATTATTATTATTATTATTATTATTATTATTATTATTATATTTGACTATTTTATCTATATATTAAATAAATGTTAATAAATTTTATATCTTAAATGATCCAAAACTGATGAATGGATTAAATTTTTCAATGTATTCCAAATATGCATTGATTATTTATAAATGTGCACACAACTTTATAAAGATTAAACTTTTAAAATACCAATTATACGAAGATTCATTTACAAATCAGCCTGATCAGAAGCGTAATGTTTGGAATCCTATCCCACCACTACCGAAAAAACAAAGAGTAGTCAACAAGTTTACGTGCAAAAAATACAAAGCGGGGTGGAATGCTTTCTACATTGAGTAAGGTGTTGGAAATGCAAGTGGGATGGATGCCTTCTACATTGAGTAAGGGCACCCAAATAATACAGCTAATAATTAAATAATCAACACGTCCTCAAAGAATGTTCCTTTGACATGGAAGGAATAAAGGCTATCAAACAAGAATAATTAAAGGAGAGTGGCAACGTCTTTGCCATCTATAAACAGAATGGACCTAATTAATATGGGATCAGTCCAAATTTGACAAACGAGATAACAACTTCGGACGCTACCCAAATAGAAGAGGTAACTGTAAGCATGTCATGAACACAACAGGGGAGGTTCTGGGATGTAGCCGGTCGTTTGCGGCCAAAATTACAGTTGGTTGCGTATAATAGTACATCCAACCTCAACACTATTTGCAAATGGATGTATTTAAAAATGTTTTGGCTGCAAATAGCATTACGTGAAATTAATATCAAAGAAATTGTTGCATTTATTCATATGCCATTGCTCACAAGTAGCAAAATGGGCAACCACTTGTACTGTTGCATACAAATATTTGTAGCCTGATAAAGATTTGATGCAACCAAATGCATGTTTTATGCAAAAAAAAATAAAAAAGTATCGCATTTACTAAACTAAAATTTGTCACAGTGTAACTTAAATCAATGTGAAGAGAAGAAGAGTGGTAGATTAATACAAAGGAGAGAGTTCACGTTTATAAATTAATAGTCTTATGTTTTCAATTATTTTTATAACGTACTTCTGTATTCTACTAGTGTCATCATATTCGTAGATGTCAATTTGTTGTAAAATTTTCAGCAACTACTCTATTTGACTCGTTAAACTGTTGTTTACTAAAGTTAAGGAACTTGTTCACAATTTCATTATCATGAAAAAAACTCTTAATATTTTTAATTGAACACTTAATATTTTAAACTGAACTCTTGGTGATCATTAGAGATAATTCAATAGAAAGTTTTCACTTCTTAAATTGAATCTTCTAGTCATCGGAATTATAAGAATTATAGTGTCAATTTTTTAGCATGAAAAGTTAACTTTAGGTCTAGATAACTGAATAAGAGTAGAAGATACTCATGACCTATAATATGATCCATTCACTGAAAGAATACGAGACAAATGAAAATGCAAAAATAAGTAGGAGTTAACCATCATAATTAAGTCACATTAATGTTATAATGTAGATAAACTAATATATGCAATTTCTTAATCAATATTAATTAATTAGAAGTAAAATTTTATAATATCATGCAAGTAATTATTATAATACATAATTTATGAATAATTTCAATAATAATTATTCATAAATAGCATTACAAGTTAATAAATTTTGATAATTAGCTGATAATATAGAAAGGCAAAGATATCCTACCTCCAAAAAAAAATATTCCTACTTAAGAAATTCCTTTTTTTTATAGAGACCTATTTAATAAATTCTAGCTAATCATTGACGTTCAATTAATATATCAAATCACAGGCACATATAACTATAATTTAATAATATATAATACAATTTCTATTATGAACGAAAATTAATATTTTCTCTACTATCTGATGACTTTGAATACCAAATATTTGAGATTTCTAAGGCCACTAAAATATGAAGATAATCTAAAATTATTAACATAAATTACTTAATAAAATTTATAACGTTAATCAACATTTTATGTACTTCAATAATAAAAATAATAAATAAGACCATATACATAATTCTGAAAATTAATAAATTTAAAACACAAATTTACATGAGTTAAAAAATGGGAAATCCCTAACGCAGGGAGGTATGTGCAAGTAGCCCTTTAAAAATACTCATTTAAAATATAATTGCAAACCAAAATCAAAACTAGCATTGATCAACGCTTGTATAAATTAGTATTATATAATTATATTAGGTCATCAAAATTAGCGAAACAGGTCAAGGTTCATATCAAAATAGAAGTCACAAGTGCATAGATATTGGTTCATCGCTAGAAAACCACAGAGAAGAAACATTTTCATTCCAACATCGACCCCCATCGCTGTAACTGAGTCGCCTTTTCACAGCCACCGGCCGGCGATCATCAGTCCAAAGATCGGAGCCATATCCAATGACTACCAATCTTTCTAATGTTAGCAAGCAAAGATGTCACACCAGTTCTGCAAACCTGACGAGCTAATCAAATCATTAGTGTTATCACTAATGGATAAAAGGAATCCATCTTCTCCAGCAAAATTAAAGTTGGCGATGCCGTATGTGATCCTAAATTAGTATCAGCAGCGTGCCTGAGGTGTAGACGAGATCCCCAACCGTCAAACAATAGACCGAGCCTCTATCAACATGCTTTGCTGCTGAAAGCAACCTACTAATCATGACATCCATGGCAGACTCCCATGTGGTGTATTCTGTAAATTTTTTGAAATGAGAAAAGTGATGTAATATTATAAAGGTAGTGATGTGGAATAAAGAGAATAAAATTAAAATAAATAAAATAATTATATAGGTAATTATGGAGAAATGATTGAAAAATAGGTACTTGAATAGGAATATGTAAAATATATATATATATATAT
The DNA here is from genome assembly GCA_035584095.1 of Annona squamosa. Taxonomy (NCBI): domain Eukaryota; kingdom Viridiplantae; phylum Streptophyta; class Magnoliopsida; order Magnoliales; family Annonaceae; genus Annona; species Annona squamosa. Next base: position 24,278,561 of record JAXCLR010000105.1, on the reverse strand, counting down.
ATAATATTTATAAAGATTAACAAGTTTTAGATTGACCAATTTATGAAAATGCCAAACACAGCCATACGCTTGTATATTACTATTTATGACAGTTAGCAGCCACGTTCATCAGCCATGTTAGATGTGCCAATTTGAGCATCCAGTTAAACACTCACCACATCCAGAAACACTTGCTTTCCTTTTTTAATGAGATTTTCACTTACCTTGAATCTATTATCGTAATTATTATTGAAGCCAGAATGCTAGTGATGGTGAAGTGTGAAAAAATGCAAATATGCCTACAACATACACATTTACTTCGTATCTTATACCTATCAATAATACCCATCAATAACAAAAGATTTCAAGTAGGAAAGAATTGACAAGGCGACTTAGATTTTGCTACGACATGTTAATTTTGTACAAGTAGAAGTGTGCTTGAATTCATTGCTAACAAATCAATAAAATATGACTGAGAACATTAGGAGTGAGAATATGATCTAGACAAGACCATGTGAGTACAAAGATCTTCTCTTTCTACACTTCTCCCTCTGATATATGACTGTGAATAAATTTTTTTTATTGGTATTGTATAACATGATATTTGACATTACAAATCAAATGCATTCATATAAGAGAACGAGATTCCCCTATCATTAGAAGAGACAAAAAGCTCATATCAAATATTAAGGAAGACCAAGCTCTCGCTTATACTCATAGGAGACTAAACTCTCACCTATACTTAAGGGAAAAAATGACCAAAACTCCTATTTATAAAGGTTCGTGACTCCTATTTGCAAAGTACTTTCTCCTTATTAGAACTGTAATATATCTTTATACCATTGAGCTTTTTTTAACTTAAATCGATAGAGTTTTCAATTTTAGACCACTTTATAGGATCAATTCAAACAATATATTCAAAAAGATTCAATTGGAAGGATAGGATGCTTCTAATCTTATTAAAATAGGTTAATTTTTGGATCGACTTGACTTTATATGATAAATTCTAAAAGATTGATTAGGGATCTAAATATATTTAAATGTTTTTGTCTATTGAATTTAAATTGTGATGGCCTTTGTAAGAAGATGAAGAAAGAAAAGTTATAGTCTATTGCTAATCCATTGTGCTCCACAAGGTCATAAAGCTTACTTTCCTTCTTAGCCTAAAAACTAGGGCTCTTGCATGTATCCTCAGTGTGTTTGCATTCAAGGATCTTAGGTAAGCAAGGGCAAGGAAATCAATGCCCCATTGAAAGAGATAAATCAGAAGAACAAGAATAAGAAACTAAAATAAGAGCAAGGAATTAAAAAAGTATTAAGTTGATGAAATATTGCTAACGAAGCCTAGCTCGATTGGTTACAACACATGCCTGGGATGGTTGGGACATCATGACTGGGGCTTGACTCCTATAAAATGAGAGTTTCGTCCCTGTATATAGGAGTTGTGATTGGTCTCCTCCTTGATAATGTAAGAAAATTTGTAATGATTCATAGGCTTGATTTGTAAAAATTAGATGAAAACGAGCCAGTGTAAAGTAAGACTTCAGATAGAACAGTTAAAAAAGCCAATGAAATATTACAATATTACATTTTTCTATAATTTAAGGCATATAGATAATTGAAATATTGGGTAAAATATTCATTGCATAATAATTTGAATGGATGCTACCAAATCAATGGACAACTATATTGAACTAATCCTTAATAAACCTTGATCCTGCAAGGTTGCAGGATTGTGAGTAAACCGTTAGAATCTAAAAAACAAAATTTTTCTAAAATAGGAATGTTGCTCACGTTTTATGTGACTCATCTTGTAAGGAACATAGATTTTTCTGATGCAGAAGGCATCAACCTTGGTGATTAACACCAAGATTTTGGAATCTAGAAAAATGAAGTTCAAGTGCAAAATCGCTGCTACAAATTTATTTTTTTATAACATATTTAATTGCAATGTCCTTGTTAATAGTCTAATGCTTACACTCTGAGGCAAATAATTGCACCTTGTTGCCTTTGTTGACTAACGGCACAGGCAATAGAATGCAACTAAATTTAGTGCACAAAAAATTTGGTGTAGTGAATCCAGGCCTTGTAATGGAGAAAACATACCATGCATGATAAGAAGCTCAAGCATTTTACAATCCAGTCACCATGAGAGAGAATAATGTAATGAAACAGACAACAACCTGATAACAAGTAGTATTAAGCAAATAATGTATAGACTAGAAAAACGCCACTGCATGGTGTGATTAATAATATCAATCTCAAGAAATTGGAAGAGACTAAGGGCCTGCACAAATGGTTATTGCTTTCCCTTTCACTGTTTTATTGGTTGTAGTTAAACCTCATTTCATTTACCAAACAAGATACCATAAGGTAAAAGTAGCACATATATGTGTAGTAAAAAGACACATAATTAGAATATCAATATAGTAAAAGAATAAAAAAAGAAGAAGAAATATTTTGAGTAAAGAAAGTAAATATCCTTATAGAAAAAGAATATATATATCAATCCAGAAAAAAATAAGAATACTTATAAAGAAATGTGAACACAAATTAACTTAATTAATTTGCTATTCCAAAAGGCTAAAATAATTATAATGCCTCACGTTCTCTTTTACTGTTTCTTTTTAGCGTTGCCACCTTTCAGCAGCGTATAGGTGGAAACCCTGGTGTAGGTAGGTCCAAATCTCAAGACTGGTTTTAAGACTATGATTATTTCCACGAACACTAGGCAACAACATCCATAGTTCATGCAAATATGAGATATCCACAGCAGATTACAAATTCAAACAAATATTCAAATTAAAATAGAGAAAACAAATTCATCAGAAAAAAATAGAGAGAACGAGTCATGGAATTCTTGAATTAGAAGTTCATATATTTAGAGGGGAAAAAAGAAGAAAATTATAGAAGTGAGGAAATGGGTGTTCTTCGCTGACCTGGAGCTTGCAAAATCATAGAGCTTCCCTGTGCTCGAGAAGATCATAAGACCAACCTCAGCATCACACAAGATGGCCAGCTCTTTGGCTTTCTTCAGCAGCCCAGTCCTCCTTTTGGAGAAAGTCACCTGCCGGCTGGTCGAATTGTCGATGCGCCGGATCACTATCTTTCCTCTCCCCATCTTGGGCTATTTGCAGCTTTCCTCTTCTTCAAAATTAACTCGAGAGTCTTGAATCTGGCAAAGACAGAAAGAAGAGAGTTTTTTCTTCATCGAGAAGCAAAAACAAGAAGTGGGTAAGAAAAACAATTGAAGGAAAATGACATCCTCAGAAGAAAATTAGATCTAGGAAGATAGCAGTCGATTTCAAAAGACCTGAGATTTTGATTTCAGCTAGAGAAGGAGAGAGCTTCTCTTCCACCTTTGTGCATCTTGGTTTTATAACACCAAGAGCAAAACACCCAGTCGTTTTTTTTTTTTTTTTTTTATGTATATAAAATAAAAAAAACTTTCAGAGAGTATACTCGCATGGGAAGGTACAAAAGAAGACGTCCAGACGATCTGAACCGTTCATCATATCACCAAGAGCACAATTACCCTAAAAAGATAGATTATAATGAAACTCATGACTTGAAAAATATAGATAATTTAATATATAACCTCCAAAATCTTAAACCGATGAAATTTTTAAAATTTACGGGGGCCACCTAATGATCCGATTAAACTTCTTTAGGTACAAAATTCTTTCCCGTAGGACAGCATTCACTGGTGATGTGGTTGATCATTAACGCGTGTAATTTTTATGCACGTACGGACGTGAGTGTGTAAGTTAGCGGACGGGTAGGCTGGAGTACAAAATGGCATGCTTCCATGTCTGATTGGATGGGTGGGAATTTTTTATTGGTGTATTTTTGAATTAGAAATCAACGAATAGATCGCCGACACGTGGCGCTGTGATTTCGTCGGTCTTAGGTTCTGCTGGGGATCGTTTCTTGTTTAGTCTTGGGAGGGTAGACTGCGACTTCCGTCCCTCTTTTGTCCTATTGCCCGATGTGCTGCTAGCTGGCTGCTGTCATGATCCGTCGAAGCACGGAAGATGATGCACATTCATTAAAATGGTTCTACCATGTTAACACTTAATATTACCCTCATCAATGTAGTGTGCAGCAATAAAAAATTTTAGAAATTAAATGACTTATTAAATATTTTAAAGAGTTATATATTCAGTTTATGGGTGTTTGGATATATAGAGTGGATGGAATATCAAAAACAGAGCTAGCTAGTAACGCTATAAGAAAATTCTAAAACTAGTGAAGAACTCACATCCCTTTTAAAAGTTAAGTATCAACAAAAAAATCATACTTCTTTGCTGTTGTTAAGTAATTTAATCCATTTGAAAAAATAAAGATATTATCAAAGAGGGGGCCAAAAAAATTTATTTTTTTAATTTTTTGTAAACATGTAGAATTATGTGTATTTAACCTATAAATCAATTATTATTATTTTTGAATGTTTTTAATTTTTTTTTATTCTTAAACGCAGTGGCATTTTCATAATTTTTGTAATGAGAATGAAACTCCATAAATAAACTCATAAATAAAGTTTGCTATTAAAATTTCATTCCAAAAAGATATACCAAAAAAGATTCTTCTATCAAAATGAAACAAAATTTATATTTTTGTCCATAAACTCTCAGCTTTTATAAGAAGTAACTTTTAATAATGAATTTGCTTCTTTGCTAACAAAATATCTTTTAGTGTAAGAGTAGAAATTAATAAAAAATAATAATACAATAAAATGAAATATATAATCTATAGAAAAATGATTTATAGAGTTAAGAATTGAAATGAGGATAGGAAACTAAGATTAAACTATGAAATATTAAATTTAGTAAAAAATATTTTATTCCTTAAATAAAATTAATAACTTGCATCTTGTTGTAGTAGTCTATTGGATGTATGAATGGTTGAAGTCTTCACTTTGTTATGTGCGTACACAATGTACAATTGTAGCAAAAGATCAAAACATTCCTAGCATTCCATGATTCATCAATCATCTAATGTTGTTAATTTGGCAAGTCATTATAAATGGAGTAGTTTTAGAAGGATATTGAAAGGATTTTTATTAAACATGTCTACAAAATTTGATCAATATTGCATTTGTATACCTAAGTTTACTGAAATTGCAAATATATTTACAAAATTTGCATAAAATTATAAATATATTCCTTCCATTAGGACACCGTTAGACTTTTTTGTAAAATGACGATGATGCATTTGAATCTAGGTGATAAACTTACAATTTTTCTAAATATTATAGACATATTTGGTATTTTATTATTATATATATATTGATTGGTATTATTTTATATATTTTGACGTATATTATTATTTTAGATTTTTCGAACACATGCTTACAATATTTTCAAAAGTTGCAAGTATTTTACTTGGCTTAAAAGACATTATTATCATTTAAAGAAAATTCTAATCGCATTTTAATGTAAGGGAGATATTTGTAATTTTTTATAAATTTCTGGGAATATTTGTAAGTTTATAAATTTATGGACATAAATGCGATATTGGTCAAACCCTATAGGGATATTTGCAAAAATTCCCATGTTGAAACTGGATTTTATGTCATAGGCGAATATATTTTTAAAAGTAAAATTAATTCCATCAACTATTCCGATGAAACCTTTGCATTTGTGTCCATTTCGATGACTAAATCAAACTCCAAGTCCACCAATCATTCAAGTAGATCCGTTATGTAGGCATCATTAAAAGAGGAAATAAATAAATTCATTTAATTATGTATATAGATATATATCAAGATTTTGAGTATTAAACCAACTTGATGAGGGCTGGGTGAGATTTAGATCATTCCATGAGGCCTAGAACCCTCATCTTCTACTTGGGTAATCTCACCTCATGGGTGAGGAGAGGAGCATCTCACCCCATCAATGATCAAACTGATATTTTGCAAATAGCAGGACACATATTTCTTTGTCCGAAAAGGCGGCTACTACTTTATGTTTGTCGAGGCTTATATGGACAAGCACATTTAAGGAAAGAAATTTCCACTCAAAACAAGACTTTTCCACCAAGTCCTTTTTTGGCATCATAAGAGCTAGACAATCTTTCTCAAATTGCCTATATATTGAATCTTGGACTTTCCTTTAATTAGTTAACCAATTGTTCAAAATGCTTTTACGAGGTTAGGATGATTTCTTTTCCTGATTTCATCCTAGAAAATCAAATATGATATATTATCAATTCCAATTCCAATTCTGGTCAGTTTTGGAATTGTGTAGTTTCTCTCCACCAGGAAAACTATGTATGGATAGTCCATTGGCTTGTTCTCCCGCTTTTTGAGGGCACTTATGCGCTTCTCTATCATCTCAAATTCACTTCTAATTTGCAACAAAAAAATTTTTTTTATCAATAATTTGCAACAAATTTTAAAACCACAGCAAAAAAAAAAAAAAACAAAACAAAACAAAAAAAAAAAAACTTTTGTTCATAGTGCATGTCAGGATGCAACCAGTCAATCCCTCCCTTTCAAACCAAGATACAGCACGAAATTCTGTTCTATAAAAAACCAATTTGATTAAATTTTTATGAGGCAACAATTTTTATCTTATTTTGTCCATTAAATTTTCTATATGTTTTGCAAATCTCATAAGAAGCTGTTGATTTGACGTTCTTTTTAACATATGGACAGAGCAACATCGGTAATATTATATTGCCTAAAAGATAATTAAAGAGAGAAACCAATAAGCATTCAAAACCTAGCTATGCCTGTTCAGCGGTTGGTAAAAATAAAAGAAAAAATTAGCAAGTCTGTAAATTAGTAATGATTACAATCGTTAAATTATAAAGGCAACAGTTAAAAAGTTGATGCTAGTTTCCATCCATCTCTTTAATTTGCTTAGGCTAATCTAAATTTTCATGTACATATAATCTAATGATCATATACAATCAGGATAAAAACATCTTGTTTATGTTTATTTAAAACAAAAACTTTTCAAATTAAAATTTTATCATCTAAAACTTTTTACTTTCCATAATTATCTTGTTTTTGATTATTTTTCACATATTCTTATATAACTACTTTACTTTTTAATCATTTGTACATAACTACTTATACAATTAAGCTATCTATTTTAATTTTATTCTCTTTAATACTTTTCATCACCATCCTATTAGATCCTACCATTTTCTACTAGTTCAAAAACTGTTACACACAAAATTTTTCATTGAAAAATTTAATGACTTCCCAAACACACTTATAGAAAATATTTTTAAAATCTTAACATTTATAATATCCTTTTATATGCATATATGCATGATACCAAAATTCATTTTAATTGAACGTTTATAGTATAAATATTTACATCATTTAAGAGTGGATATAAAACTATTAAAATTTTAAAAAACAAGAATAAGGGCATATTTGGCAATGAGCATCAACTGTCAACTTAAAACTTTTCAATCTAAAACTTTTCACCTTCCATAACAATCATATTTTTTAATTATTTTTTACACTTTCTTATACAACTATCCTATTTTTTAATCATTTCTACACAATTATCCATAAAACTAACATATTTATTTTAATTTTATCCTCTTTACTCCTCATCATTACTCCCATTGTATCACATCATTTGACAACTTCTACTCTTCAAAACTTCTTACCAAAAGTTTTATCTATTCACAAACATACCCTAAATATATCTTATATAAAAATTCTAATCAATGTGAATTTTCACATAATAAATATATGTGCATTAGGATACTATTATAAATGGCTAGATTTTTAAAATATAAAATGCAAGGAATTGGTTTTTTTTAATGTTCATAAAGAGTTGTTACTTGTTATGTAACAACCCTGTCATATATGATCACTATTCATTTATATTTACATAGGGTACAAATTCAGTGTGTCTAGACATAAGTTATGTGACTTGCTTCTAGGCTCTAGACACTTTTTTTCTTTTTCTTTATACAAATGTAAGCCCAAACTCGAAGGGTTAATACACCATTTTTTATATTTTTAAAAATAAAAAATAGACATGGATGCATACATAGTCGCATGTATCTATATTTATTTTTCCATATTTGAAAATATAAAATTTAGTACACTTATCAATCTTACTGAAGCATTCTTTCTGTAAAAAAAAAACAAACAAAGAGTCGCCTATATGTAAATTACATAATTTTGCCTAGATGTACTGATTGATGCCTACTTGTAAGGCAAAGTTGTCCCCCTCTTTGTTACATGAGAGCTGTCTCCCTTGCTAGATCATGAGAATTTATCTTTCTTGTGTGGCTCTTAAGGTAAATTAGATATAGATATTGTAATGGGTTGAGCTTGTAAATATATATGCTATAAAAAATTTTAAAAAGTACGAGAGGAACTTGCGACACATGAATCTCATTGTACTCCAGCATAAGGTATACCTATAATATTTCTCCAAACATATATTTTTGCTGCCAATATTCTTTCCCTGAAATCAGCTTGGCAAATCCGGTGGGCTAGCATCTGCCGCCAAGAAACTTGGGCCATGCCACGTGTAAGCACAAAAGTGGAATTTTTCGAAAGACAGCCACAGTCCGATTGGAATAAAAATAGTCGAATATGTACATATGTGGTAGTCATGCTTTCATTTTTTTTTTCCTTTTCTGGTTCTGCCGGTCGTTCCCAAATTAGGCAAAATGAGAAAATCAATCCGATGCACACACTTCCAAAATGCAAAAGGCACTTCCCCGGGAATAGGTAGTACGGGGGTGCAATCCGAATATATGCTGATGAGATGATCTGGACCGTCCAAGTAGTGGGCCTTCACTTGCCACAATTGTCAATACAGTGGGGAATGATTTAAATTGACATCGGATTTTTGGTCTTCTGTGTTATGTGGTTACGATATTCTCATGCTTTGCTTGTTAAGAGGGGTGGGGAAGCAAACTTCACACTTCCCTGTGTATATCTGTTAATTATTTATTATCTTCTTTTCTTTTATTCTTACCTATGTATTTTAATTATTTTATTGTATAATTATCGAATTTATTTTCACTTGAATTCTATCGTACTGCATCACCTTCGCAATTTTAAAAAAACTTAACTTTTCATCTCCACTCTACCCATGCCCCCAAATCTCTAGGAATCAGCTCCCAATCTGACCCATTTTTCATCCATAGAAATTTAATAAAATTGACGGTCCAAATCCAAAAACTGGCCATGACCGAGCCAGGTATGGATTATATCGAGGGAGTCAATGTTTTTCCGTATTCCCAAGTGTCATGGGTTGGTCGGTCGTTGAAACTGTCAAACCATTGGGCCTTGCATCGGCATCGACACTGACTCTCAATCCGCACTGTCCAAGGGTAAATATTAGAATACGTAAATGCACCCTTTGCTTATTTTATTTTTACAGACTTTGGTAGGATGCAATGAGTGGGAAGCTAATTAGGGCAGTGGGCCACCACTGTTTTAATGGAACAGTGAGCAACAAGGGGACGCCACGAGTAGGAAATGGGCACCATCGGTTAGGGCGCGGGTACCTGAGAGAGGGTGAGTGGCGGAAGAGAGTAGCTTGCCTTAGCAAGGGGAATATAAGCCCCCTTTTTTAATTCACGTCTCAACGAGTAAAAATAGATTTTTAGTATTTCTTCCTCCCCACCTTTTGCAATAGTTTGACACATTAGTTATTCAACTATTTTATTTTTTAAATTTTATCCTTATATTTTAATATTTTTAATTTTCATACAACTACAATATTAATTTTAACCTCATCATATTGCATTTCTTTCTAAATTTTCAAATTTATTCCATTTCTAGAATTTTTGTTTTATAAAAATATAATATCATTTAGAGTGAACATATAACCATTAAAATTTGATAATAACATTAAAAAAAATAGATTGTGCATAAAATACTTTTTGACATGCGAATAAATCAATAGTTTAGTTTTAAAGCTATTGTAAAAGAGAAAAGGCAAGGGGGAGCAGGTTGCATTGGATCATTTCCATTTTCTCTTTGTAATGAAAGCCAAAAATATTTAAAAATCTCTAAAAATAATAAAAATTAATACATATATTAAATATACTTATATTAACAGTTTCATAAAAAAATCTTAAAAAATAAAAAAATGAGTGAAATACACCCAGGTCAATGCACCGGGTGCATATAACTTTGCTACATTATTTCAAGGACAATAATCGAGCGTCCTCGTAATCCTTACATATGTTTTTATATAAACATAGTTTCTAACAACTTTCGTGTGTATCTAAATAATTTATTTTAAGAGTTTATATACAATTAATTGTATATCTAACTTACAATATTCATTTTTAATTTTTATTTTTTCTTTCATGAAAATATTATTCTAAATGTATTTAGTCAATGTACCTTGTTTTTCCTTTTTACAATACTTTTGTGTATTTAATTTTATTTAAAAAACAGTTTCTAGGGATTTTAAGTCATGTTTATCCTTTAAAAACTTAATTTTTAAAAATCATGAATAAATATATAAAAGTATTGTAGATAGAAATACTGCATATATGGATTTAATACACGTATGAAAATATGTTTACCAAGAAAAATAAAAAAGAATATTGTAATTAAGCACATATATAACTAATAGTATATAATTAGGCCTCATATTTTAATAGATGGAGATGTAAATAATACCCTTGCAATTTCATACAAATATTTTAGGTATATTGGCAATTTCATGAAAATTAAGAGATACACCTAAAATATTACTGAAATTATGAAAATAACATGTAAATGTTCCCCAATTTTGGGGATTATTATTTGCCAAAAAGATACTGGTTAGTCCCATAGCTAATTATTATTATGATACCATTGCAAAAAGTAACAACATTTTTTAGTAATAATGAAAAATATTATCACTTTTTGTAAAAACAAAAATTATTTAAATTTTTTTGACAAACGACTTGTTGTTAGGGGCATAAATATGATTGGTCTCAATCCCAATCTAACCAACTCAACCTGATTTATAATAGAGTTGAGTTAAGAATTTTAGAAAAGAATAAGTTATATAACTCAAATTGAACCAGCCGAATTTCAAAAGTGTGTGGGTTAGATGATTGTCAACCCGATCTAACCTGATTTCATATATTAGTATAAAATATAATAGATTATTAAAAAATAGTTATACATTAGTACATAATACATTGAAATATCTAGATATTATTGCTTTGAAATAAAATTATTTAGTAATTATTTTATTATATAAGTCATAAATTAAAAAGTATTTCTATAAAAAGATTAATTTTTATTCTTTTATATAAATTTATACTTTAAAATAGATTTAATTAAGCAAAATGTATTTATAACCCAATTTATAACTCGAACCAAACAGATTTTTATAGGGTTAAAATATAGTTGGGTTAAGGTGTAAAAACTAAAGTTGAAAATAAGGTAGTCGAGAATTGAGATTTTACTGGATGGGTTAAGATTGTATTTACTCCGGGTCAATTTATATCCGTACTTGTTTCAACAGGCTGTTCGCTACGAACGTTGTAACGTCCGGTTGCAGTGAAAAACTACATATGCATGTTAGCCACAACAACTAACGTGGCTAATTAGCCATTTTCTTTTTGGTAAAAATGGACTTGGGATTTTGTTCGTTAGAAATAATGGTTACCATGCATGAAGCTAAGGCTGGTGCCTGTGTTTAAGTTATTTTTCTCAATTATTATGAAAAGAGACTAAAATTTTGATAAGAGTGTCTTTAAAACTAGTAGAAGTTGACTCGGTGCCATAAAACAATATAAATCCACATTCCCTCAAGAGTACGATTAGCTTGCCATTGGAAAGGAAGCTTTTCTGAAAAAGCTTTCCTTCCTAGCTAGCCAGTATTGATTCGTTAACAATATCGAGAATCTAAAGCGTAAGAGATTTTTTTTTTTTTTTTTTTTTTTTTTTTGAAGTAAGAAGGTTCTCTTTGCTGCTTCTCAGCTGCATCAATTTAGTCCTTATTTGATTAAAATATAAGAAGATTGATGCCAATGGCTACATAGCCAAGATTGTACACTTCCATGTATGCTCATTAGCGAGGGAAAACATGGGACAAAAAAGAGTATGGAAAAGTTCATAAACATGGAGGAGATTCATGTGATGTGGTAGAGATTGTGACTCGGTCCTCGAGAGTGCAAAAAATAAGGACAAGATAAACAGTGTTTCATATAAAAAATGATAGAATGATTGAAAGTATAAATAATAATAATAATAATAATAATAATAATAATAATAATAAAGAGTAGTGATCCAATTAGTCTAGGCTAACAATTTCATTTCTTAGTCTGGTCGTAAACAATTTTTTATTTTTATAAAAATGTTATTCCAAGTATATTTAAGCTACTAAGTTAATTTTATAAAAATATAAAAAAATAGGGTTTATGACCCAAGCTGATAAATAAAACTACTAGTACGAGGTAACAGTATCAAAGCTTATGATAAAAAGTGGATAATGTTTTTTTTATCGTGAAACAGTGGATAATTTAGTATGTGACAGTGCTACAAAAGCTCTTATATATAATCACTTTTTTGCAACTTGGCTGCATTTAATAATGTCAGTGGCCAAATTAAGTATTGCTTGCCACCAAATGCGAATGATTATAAGCAATATAGAATTCAGTTGCAAGAGATATTAAATTTGACCATGATTAATTAGATATTGCCACTCTTAGGCAAGCAAATATCTGCAACCAAATGCTTTTTTCTAACTAAATTAATGTATATAGCGAAGAAAATGGTTTAATTTATGAAAATTTACTGTAGCGTAAAATTTTCAAATCATAACGAAGTCATAAAAAGAAATGGAAAAGGGCGAAAAAAATTTTCAATCCTTTTTTGCCATTTACCAAAAGGACCCTATATGTATATCATTTTCGGAATAGTTATAGTTATAGTTATTCTTATTTCTATCTACATTTTTAATTATCATATCATATGGTTTTAACATTATTCATTTTATGATAATTAATATGACAACTATTGATTTCTTGTGCTTTCATTTTTCTATCCTTTAATAGAATACCCCTGAAAAATAATAATTGCTACCCCTTAGAAATAATAATTGCTATACTGCTATGAGACAAGTTAGCAGAGACCACTTTTTCGCAGGAAAATAATAACTGAGAAACGAACCTTTTCAATATAATATACATGATAGACAGCGCGCATCATCAGGGCTCCCAATATACAATATCCATCCCAGGTAGATGTATGCCCCTTTTCTAATTTTATTAAAATTTTTCGAGACACTATGCACGGATCAGATGGAGGATCATTGAGAGCAAGCATTATGATCTGCAAAATATTAATCAAGCAGAACTACATGTTAATGTAGGACTTACTTGTTATTTCTTATTTTCCAATTTAATTGTTATGGTAAACTTAACTGTTATGGCTACAAGTCTGATTATTGATTATTCGTGTAAACCGTGGACTACATAAATTTAAAAAGTGTTAGAATATCTAAAGTGATTTGCAAATATACTTACTTGATTTAACTATAATTACACATGTACCTACTTCGTTTTAAGTATATTCATAGGTATATTTACAAAGATATGCAGATTACGTAGGTATATTTGTTATTTCAAAAAATTAAGTAGGTTTATTTAGTCTTTACAAATATACTCATGTAATTTGTATCTATTTGCAAATATAACTATGTAGTCTACGTATCTTTGCAAATATACAGACGTTGTAACATAACAGTAATGACACCATAACAACTTGAATATATCTACAATTGTAGTAAAACTATGTGGAAGTTATTTGTAACTTCCAAAACTATATATGGTATATTTGCAATTATAGTTAAACTAAGTAGATACATTTGCAAACTATCTTAATATCTATTCTTAAATGATCATGTGGGCGTCATGTGGGCTACATGAATATTCTATTATAAAATATACTTTATTTTCGCTTATGGTTTAAGAAAAGAAGTAACGATACATTGATTAATTGGATTAGCTGGCAATATATTAATTAACCATTTTCTACAATTAACGAATGAATGGAATAGATAATTAACACAATGGTGAATTCAACAAGCCGAAGGTGGTAGTTGCACCGGTGATTATTCTGGATTTATGTTCAAGATAACAACGGTTCGAACCTCCATTAGATTTTTTTTTTAGTACAGCTTATGTCTCCTTACCAGATTGAGTTCGAACCCTCCTCAGTTTTTTAGATAACAAGGTGTTTACGTTTGAATTGGTCATAGGTTGATAATTTTGGATTAGTTTTGAATTTTTCAATTAGAAGTAGCGTGAATTTTTTTAAAAAATCAACATAAAATAAAAGATTTTTTTCCAAATATACCCACTACAATTGACTTAATCCCAGATATAGCGGCTACGTTTCAAAAATTCTAAATATATCCACTACATTTGCATGTAATCCTAAAAATGCCCACTTCGTTACAGATGTTAGTAAATGCTGTTAATGCATTTGTGAAATTACTAATATACCCATCAAATTTAAGAGTAGATTCACCAACCGAGGCTAGCTCGGTTGGTGGCCGACTGCGGCGCAGAAACGCGTGCGCGCAGTCGGTCGAGAGTTCGAATC
>JAXCLR010000105.1:24244918-24261516 GCA_035584095.1 Annona squamosa | reverse complement strand
AATAAAAAAAAATAGGTGTAGTACACCTGGGTGCATCGAGTCTGAATGCACCCAGGTGTACATAATTGGGTTCCATCATGGCCATGGCTAAGGGTGGGATCTGGGCAAATTATCTTGGGTTAGGATACTTAACGAGAACTCATCACGTATAGATGGACTGTAGTATAATTATGGTGCAGGTGAAGACTGCTACAAATTGAGTCATATATATTAAAATATAATAATATTTTATATACAATCATTTATCTATATAAAAATCACACTTTAAATGGTTTAGATATTGAAAATACAACTTTAAACTTGATATTCATATTAAACTATTTTATGGCATTGATTTTATATCATTTTAATATAGAGCACTTACACATGGTAGATTTGAATGAAAATTGGTATGCTATCAAAATAAATAATTCTAAATACAATTGATGAGGTAGATGTTAATTTCAATACATATGAGGCTCATTTTTGGGCGGACTTCATTGTTATTATGATGTAATTCAGCTGCATTAATTAATTTTCTTACTTAACCTCAACCTTATTTTAAAAATATCTTGTTTGAACATATTTTTATACTAGGTCATGGAAAGGTCGTCTTGATCCTCATCTTTCCTCAATACATCTTAAGACAAATTTTACGTTAATATAGAGGCCGAATACCAAGTAGAAAGCACAGATTAAGTATGATAGTTTTAAAATTTTGTATACTTATCCTTCCAAAAAAAGTATATACTTATAGAATATAAAGTTATATTTATGTTAAATTTACAGGAAAAATGTTTTTACCTTTTAGTAATTAGTAAGACTAAAAAATCATTAGTTATAGCAAAAGTATTATTAAATATAGATAATGTAATAAATTAATTAAAATAAGCTAATAAAATATATTTCACTGAAATTTTCATTTACAAATTGAATCAATAATCTATGTTGACAATTCATGTTAATTTTAATTTTTTATTTAGTCTATGTCTTATTTATACAAACTGATTTATGATATTATCATAAAAATTAAATTAGATAATATTATAAAAATTAAATTATAGTATAATTAATCATAGATAATGTGAAAATTTTGAAAGAAAAGAATAATAAGATAAATATAAATAAATATATGTGGGTATAGGCGGGGACTCTTCATATCGTAACATGGTTAACGTACCTCGATTCTGCTTTTGAGTTTAAGTTTGAGTTGAAATTTCCAACCCAATTTCTAGACTAGGTTCTAAAAAATTGATTCGATTTCTCCATGTGAAAATAGGATCATGGGCGAGTCATAAACTTATCTACGAAATTCCCACCTGAGGCCATGGCAGATGCGCATTGTATTAAACCATCTTGGGATCCAAATGATGTGTTGGTGACATAAATAAATGTAGGTTCCGATTTACTACTTTCACAAGCATTGAAATTTCAATCTCAATGATGTAAGCTTTATCCTTTTTTAATTCTTTTTTTACCTTTTGCATGAACGTTGGGCCAAATAAGTTCTTTTTACATATGAAGTTTTGTATTTTTAATTTCTAAAATAAAAACATAAAAATAGTTAAATTTTCATTTGAAATTAAAAAAATTTTAAAATCAAAAATATATAATTTGAACATCAAAAAAGTTTTTCTTAGGCCCACACGTCAATGCAAAATGTCAAAAAATATTAAAAAAATAAGTAAAGTTGTGCAAGCATTGAATCAAAACTCATAAAAACAATCATCTTTTTGGCTACACATAGAGTAACTTTGATTATATATGAGTTTTACTTTTATGAAACTCTTCTTCTATATAATTTCTTTCATTTAATATATTGATGTTTGATAGTAAATTTACTTCATCTATTATATTTAACATAATTTATATTATCAATTTAAATCTTTTTATTTGTCTAATATTGTTGTATATAAGTTTATTTAAAAATGTGCAAAATCAACACAACAAAATGCTTTAGTGCAAAATATCAATTTTAAGTTGTACTTTTAACGTCTCACTATCTAAAATATCATTATTATATAAATAGATAATTCTAAAATATAGATTTTATATTATTATATTCTAATACTATGTAAATAAATCAATGCATTGTTCATAATCTACACATAAATAGATTAACAAATATGACCCATGCACATAATTAACTTAAATAAAAGTTCATCTTCTAATTAAATAAATGATATAAAATACAATAAATTGATTAAATTTTTTATCAATAATTAAAATACTAAAAATAGAAGAGGTTATATGAAACCGCTCCAATGTAACATAGTGACAAAAAAGTGGGACAGTGTGTATTTAAATTGACACTTGTTTGGCTACAACTACTAGGTTGCTTAAGATCGTGGCAGTGAGATGTGAAAGGTAGGTAATTCCTAGATTATTTGCACCCAATTTCATTCGCACTTAAAAAATGATTTTTGAGAGAGTAACTTTTAACTTTAAGCAGCAAATAAAAAAATATTGTATGTAATATTATAAGTAACAAACATTTGTTGTATACATATAGTTTTTACATCCAACCGAAGAATATTTAACACATAATACCATATGTAGCTAATACATGGCCAGTATGTAGCCTGTGCATAGCATGATTTGGTCACTTATGCACTCGTTTGATGCATTTGGATACGTTGGAAGTGTAATTAATATGAGAAAACAGTACGATTTCAGTGTACATCGTCTGCCTCCAAAGTGGGAAAGTGTTTTTAAAACGAAAGCCAGCAGTGGTGAATCCAGCTTGCATCTGATCAAGCCATCACCAAAGATAAAATAGCTCTTCAACTTTTCCATTTGAAATTCTGACAAGTGAAACTCACTTTGCCTTTATCCTCTAAAACAGGAAAGAAAACAGCTTTTGGACAACCGTGATGTGTATATTCAAATCATAGATAAGATTAGATCGTACAAGACGTGATCCTGAGCCTTAATTCGCGTGGGAATCGTGATTTCACGTGTCAATAATCCATTGATTAGCATGCACGTGAAGGACACAGCTTCCCATTCCCTGGTTTGCACCTTTCCTGAGATTGTATATTTTTATTTTTATATGCACCCCATGGTCCACAGCAGTCAGGTCGATGGGAAATGATTCAATGGTGGCAGTTGCACTCTATAGGATTAACCAACCATTTAATTTTCCATGAATAATGAGGATTTGAGAACTACCATAAATTTTGGCATCGTTTATTTAAGGAAGATGTCGAAAACGATTTCCTTCACGAATCTAGGCAGCCCTCGACATTCAATAAAAGTATTCCAAACGATCTTTGAGTAGGTTTCTTTCTTCTTCTTTTTTCTTTCTGTTTTAACATAAATTTGTCACCAGTATAAATTTTGGCTAGGGTAAAACTCTTATTGGTCTAGTAAAGTGGTCAGTGAATGCATTGTCACGCACTCTTCCCAGGAGACCGTACATGGATCTCGTGCATCCACGCCACCCGTTGTCGTCGATTCCAAGGCAACCACAACACATCAGCAGGAAGCTGGATGCACTGGAGCGATGCACTGTCTTCTAGGGCACTGGTGTAAGTTGGAGCCGGTGGACTCGTAATTCTTTCCTAACCCCACTCCTTTTTCTCAGGAACAAAACTAAGGGGAAGTTTGTAAATCTCATGTGGGAAACATGGGAGTGAATTTGTGGGAGCACGGGTTTCAAGGCATATCATTCATCAATCAACCATCATATTTTTCCACTTTTGCCCTTATATTCTAATAATTTTTCCTATCAACTACTTTCTAACAAACCTATTTATTCCAACTTTATCCCTATCATTTCATATCAATCACACAACTTCCAAAATATTCCATTTTCTACACCCATCAAATACCATATTTCCCACAACTTTTACATTACCAAACGTCCCCTAACATTCTTTTGATCTGTAATGGGCTGAGTTTGAAATTTTAACTCGGTCGAGATGGGTTGACTATGGTCCGACCTACCCCTCACGTATTTATTTATTAAATTTTATAAGCATATATTAAATCTTATTATCATTTTATATTAGAATTCTCATATTTTTTATAATTAATTATATCAATAATATGAGAATCAATTTATCCAAAAAATAATACAATAATCAATAAGAGGAATTTGCATATATATATATAACTCTTATATATAATTATATATTAACCTATTTTAATAATTCTCATGTTTTGTTTTAGTAATGGTGTATCTTTTGATAATTAGTAAAATATTGAAGTATATAATATTTAAATTTAGCATAGATGTATCTTTGTGTTTAATAGATATGTAAATTTTTAAAATCATCTTATTTGACTAACATTTTTTACCTGATCCATTGTCCCAAATTTGGTCCGATATCAACTCGAAGTTTTCTTCAGGACCTATTGAAAAAAGTAAGGGTCAAACTGATCTTATCTCAATCCAATATAAAAATAGAGTTAAATAAAATTTTTAAAAATTAGAGTTAGGGTTGGGCAAACCTTAATCCAGTACAGACCGTCCCAATTCTCACCCCTATGTATATGCATTGTTTTAATATGTATCCTTTGTCTAGCCTACCTCTATATTGCCTAGGGATTCTAAGTTGATTCCTCTAGTGCAAAAAATTTAACATTGAAATAATCAAATTATTTGTTCATGAAAATTAAAAAATTAAGGATGTGTTTAAAAATTGATAAAATTTTTGATAAAAAGTTTTTGGTGCAAAAGTTTTTAAAATGAGAAAAATGATTTAATATGATATGGTATTGATGAGAAGTAAATAGAATAAAATTAAAATAAATAGGTTAAATATATGAAAAGTTGTGTAAAAATAATTAAAAAGTACAACAGTTGTATAAAAAGAAGTAAAGAAATAATTAAAGAGTAGTTGTGAAAAGTAAAAAGTTTGTGATTGAAAAGTTTTTGGTAAGAATATTAATGAGGAAAAGGAAACCCTTTCAAGGAAAAAAATTAAAAATAAATTTGTGCAACATAGTTAGACATGTGGAGTGTGTTGGGAAAGTGATAATACTTTCGGATGAAAAGTTTATTTGTATAAATTTTTTTAAAATGAAAAAATGATGTGATATGATAGATGTAATGATAAAGAATAAAAAAGAATAAATTTAAAATAAATAAGTTGATTGTATACATAATTGTATAAAATGATTGAAAATAAGGTAATTATATAAAAAGATAGAAAGAAATAATTAAAAATAGAGTAGTTATGAAAATCGAATAGTTTTGGTTAAAAAGTTTTTGTTTTACATGAACACACTAGCAGTTCATGGAAATGATAACACACACGAAAATTTACATGACCAAGTGGCATTAAGTACCTTATTTGTTGGTTTATAAAATCTACCCTATCCTAATTATAGACGAGTAATTTTTTTATAGTCCACTTTATGAATAAAATTTTTAATACCTAATTCAGTGGTTACCTAAGGTATCATTTCTAAGTTGCACCTATAAAAATAATCATAAAAAATTAATGGTTTAGATATGCTATAAGAAAATTTAGTTTTTAGCAACCATATTGATTTGCAACTAAAAAATTTTTATTCACAAGAAAAATGTGTGGATGAAAAATTCGATGCTTTTATATACCAAAAAATTTTCTTATGATAATACAGTCATGGCTAGGTAAGGAAATTTTCCTTCCATATAGTAATGCTTTGATAACTAAACAATTTAAGCATAAAAACATGAACAATTGGCAATCAAAGTTCGTTTTACTAATTGATAAATGACATATCATCAATTACTGGTAATCAAATTTTAACCATTTGTAAAAGATTTTTTGATTACTTGAAAATGTTTATGTGATACTGGTATAGATAGCAAAAGGAGATCCCATCTTACTAATTATTTATCGTTAGCAACAAACATCGTTCATTGCTAAATAATTTAGTAACACATTATTTTATTGAGATTTCCTGCAAAAAGTGCATTGTAAAATACTTTAGAGATAAATAAACATAATTTGTTGTTGATTAAGACCTTTTGCATTGAATATTTAATCCTTTTACGTTAAAGCTGCGAGTTATTAACAATGAGCTACATTTGTGGCTGAAGTTCTTTCTTAAATCTTGATTCGTGAATCATAAAAAAAAAATCAATCTTGATTCCCGAATGATATCTTGTAGTCTCTCTAAGTCTTATAAGAATGAGGGTGGTACCGGTTGTTGGTTGCCAGGCTGCCTGTCCATGTTTGACTCCCTATTGTGTGTAAATGCGGTACTTATCTCCCTATTGGAGCAGGGCATTTATGGGGGTTAAGTCAGAGCATATTGTCTCTTGACGTAGTAATAAATGAGAGTTTTTTATCTCATCATTTTTTTCTTCTATGTGCTTAGGGGCTCTCGACTCTTATTTCATATGCGGCCGCATGTGGGAGCATCCGTGGTATCAAAATAAATCCCAGGGGCCCATCCATCACTCACCTTCTCTTTGCGGACGATGCTCTCATCTTTACCCGAGCGGACTGCTGGGATGTTCAAAACTTTATGGCGCTACTCCAACAATACTCCAGGGCATCCGAACAGATGGTAAATATTGATAAAACAGCTGTGTTTTTCAGTTCAAACGTCAGGAGCAATCTGAGAAGCCAACTCACCCACCTTCTTGGATCTATGGGCCATGAGTTTGATCATTATCTGAGATTTCCTGCATGGCTTTGTAGGTCAAAAAATGCATGTTCAATGGTCTAAAACAACATATCTGGAACAAAATTCAAGGATGGAAGGGGAGATTTCTTTCTTGGGAGGGAAAAGAGATTCTAATCAAAGCAGTTGCCCAAGTTATTCCGACCTACGCGATGAATATATTTTTTCTTCCAAAATCCTTCTGTAATGAAATTAATGGAATGCTTAGTAGATTTTGGTAGGGGAAATAAGAAAATAAACGCAAAATGAGTTGGGTTGCATGGAGGGACGTGCACATCAAAGTTATCTGGAGGATTGAGGTTCAGGGAACTACACTCTTTTAACTAGGCTCACCTCGAGAAACAGGTTTGGCGTCTCATCTCGTGGAACAATTCGCTATGCCATCAAGCCCTCAAAGCTAAATATTTTTCGAATGAAGACATATGGACATGTCTGACTCTTTCACATGGAAGAGTATCCTCAAGGCAAGGGTGATGATTCGAAATGGTTGCAAATGGCGCATTGGTAATGGGAAGCGGGTGCAATTTTTCAAGGAGGTGTGGCTTGAGGACCGGCTCACCAAAGCGGGCCCCCTTCCATCGTCGATCCCGGATGACGTGGTGGTTGGTCATTTAATAAATTCTGCTGAACACTCGTGGAATATGGATCGAATTGTCGTGGTTGTGGGTGAGGTGCGATGGCGACAAATTTGTCAGGTCTTGCTACCCCAAATTAACGACGAGGATCGACTGTTCTGGACACACGAACCCACGGGCATATACTCTGTGAAATCCACCTACAGGCTTTTGAGCATGACGATAGACAATTCGCCGTCAAACCCGGGCATATATAAAGCAGTATGGAAGACAAAGCTACCAGGCAAAATTATCATTTTTGGATGGAGATTATTCAGAGATGCTCTCTCAACATTGAAAAATCTTCTCAGGAGGGGCATCGAAGTGGATCAATGTTGTTTTTTTTGCAGGACAAAGCTGGAGGACACCACCCACATTTTCAGAGGGTGTCAACATACTCGGGATTTTTTTTGAAAGTTGTAAATGTTACTAACCCTTGGGATACAGTCCAAGATATTTTTAGAAATTTTGTTTCAATGAACAGGTTGGAGAACCTCACTTTCTTTATCATCTACTATTGGCAGGTGTGGTACTTGTGCAACAAGCTCAGAGAAGAGAAGGCTCAACTAATTTTTACCAACATCATCGAATGGTGTGAGGACTATCTTGAGCAGTATAGGAGGGCAAAATCTCTTATTTAGGTGGGGGCGATTGATAGGCCTCTGGTGGTAAGATGGTCCAAACCACCAATGGGGACTCTGAAGATGAACGTTGATGCACGGAAACATGAAGAAAATCATGCCCTGGGTTTTGCAGCTGTTATTCGAGATTCTTATGGGAGCTTCATTGTAGTAAGGGGTTGGAAACCAAGAGGTAACATGGGTCCTCTGTGTATGGATGCGACGGCTTTCCTATTGGGAATCAAATGGGCTTTCCACCTAAGGTTAAGGAAAGTACAGATTGAAACTGATTCTCTCCTCCTTTTCAACTACCTATTGAATGACGAACATATTCTCTCACCTGCGGGGGTTCTTATTGAGGAGATCAAATCTCTCATGTCAGCTGGCCAACAATTTTCTGCTCATCACGTGCTAAGACAAAGAAACGCTGCGGCTCATTCTTTAGCAAATTTTTTATCTATTTCTTTTTTGGATAAACATGTATGGTGGGATAACTCTCCTCAAATCATTTTGGAAAAATTGTATACAGATAATTTTGATAATTTTTTTGGCAATGAATTGCTAGGATCTCCTTATCCATTCCTTCCCTCATAACGTAGGGGAGAGGGGGTATTTCCTTTCATCAAAAAAAAAATTTGTAACATTTGAAATTAGTTATAAATATATACATTCAATTAAAAAAATCTTATAAGAATATTCATTTTTAATGAATCCGTTATAGTTTACCATGGAACTCAAGTTTTCATAAACATTATATTTCATCAAAATTCAAACTAAACACTTCTAGAATTTATTTATGATCATGATTTAATGTAGCCGGTTGTTATTATTAAAAAACTTTCCATTAGCAAGAAAGCAAGTTCATTGCTAAATGTTAGCTTTTCATACAGAAATTTATATGTTGTTGCTAAAAAGATAGTTATTTATTTGTTTTGAAAAAAATTTTGCTATAACTTTTCTACAATGAAATCATAGCAACAAACCATTATTTATGAGTCTATTATTAAATGTCTGTTGAAAAATATTTTTAACAAAAACTTAAAAATTTTTGATTGCTAAAGAGATTATAATTTATTTACTATTAGTAAATAAGGAAAATTTCTTCACAAATAGTCAATTTTTGGTAAGGAATTAAGTTCTTTATTAATTTTAAATTTTCTACAAGTTTTTATATCTTTAATAGACATTTATTTGTGATATAAAAAATTACTTTGATTGAAAGCTTATATATATATATATTCAAAGTAGATATAATTTAAAGCGAATATATAGTAATTAAAAATTAAAATTAAATACATGATTTATAGAAATTTTGGTACATTTGGCTTTTGGATACATATATAAATGCCTAACAATGAATGTTACAGTTTAAAATTTTAAAATGAAAAAGCAATTGACTTTAAAACTCTCCCATTTTATTGAATCATGCCACTTTAATTATCTATAAATCTATCTACATTATTTATAGTACTAAAAATAATTCTATTATACCCTAGGGAATATGAGAACTTCTCTTTACTCAGGTTAAACCATAACATCATTTAATGGTTATACTTTTTAGTTTCATCCTTTCTGGATTTCAATACTGTGTCTCTACTTTCTAGTTTAGCTCTCATTAGGCTTCAATATTAAGCTTGACTCACTAATTAGGTGTCATCCTTTGATCAAGCACTTTAGTATCTACTTGAATTCATCACCAAAAACCTTTTTCCTAAGTTCGAGCAAAGACAATTGTAGATATATTAATGTTTGAAGTATTAGGCTAAATAGTAAGTTAGACCTAGTAGTAAGGTCAATAGAAGGTTAAGCTAACAATGCCTATTTTCTATTGATGTTTGTAAGGGTTGAGCTAAAAATTATAGCTATGGGTAATGTTATGGCTTGACCTAAATGTAGTAAAAATTATTAACTCCCCAAAGGTACGATGAATCCGAGTTAGATATTATGACGGATGTAAATAATTACTTATAAGATCACTTATATAAACTTTTTACCAGCCTATGATCAAAGATGAATAAATCAGCTGAGATGATAATTTTTGATTAATTAAATAGTATAAAATTAAATGTGATGTTTTAGAGTAATTTATTTTCTTGAAAATAATGCTGTATTCGAAACCTTAAGGGGTTTTAACCAATGTTTTAAAAATAAAAAAGGCCATGAATCAATTTCGTGATTGAATCCTAGTTTTTTTTATTCAACCAGTGAGAGCGACGATCGAACCATGGTTGAACTAGAATTTTTCATGGAGTGATTCGCCATCTAAAATCGGGTTGGATTTGGTTTTTAAAACAATAATTTTAATTATTAAGAAAATCAATTTAATGAAGAATTTCTCTAGCGTTTTGGGGCATATATTTAGCAATATGTGATGTTTTGATATTGTTGATGTGACAGCATGTGAATATGGAATTGGCTATTCCTCAAGGCATCAACAACTAAGGGAGGCATCACAAGATTAACAATATAGTAATCTCTACATTTTATGTAGTGTTTGGCAACTGGCACAGAGAAAATGCCAATTTTCTATTAGGGTTGTTGACTCAGCTTGCAAGGTCGCCTCGCCGATTGGTCGAATCCCATGCGGCTGCAGCTCTCTCAATCAATGGGCTGCTGCTTTTCTGCAACATAAGCTTTCTGGTCCCAAATATCGATGTCTTAGATTAGAAAAGGGCTTAGTTTTATGAATCCAAGTAATGACCTAGGACAAGTGTCAAATCATCAGCAAATCATGCAATTACAAGGTAGGCATGCAATCTCATCTTGGGTTTCGAATTTCTTTATAATCCCAACCATTTCTATATCCCTTTATTTGCTAATGGCTCTTCTTTTCTTTATCTGGTCTTTCAAAAAATTTTCATGCACTATGCTCACTGTACTTGAAATCATTTGTGTAGTAACAATAAATAATTTCATTCTAATCAAATTAAATCAGATTTTGATTTATATATAAATCTAAAAAAGGTATCTTCGACGTCTAAACAGTCCACAAAATAATTCTGCACGGATGAATCGCGTTGGTTCAGTGCGGTTGCATAAATGTTTTTAACATTTTTTTAAATTTTTTGCCACGTGTGTGAGCCAAAGCATGAAATTTCCATCTCTTATTTTTATAATTTTTGATTTTATATAATATTATTGGAATCTTAAAAATTATGAAGTCCCTTTTCATTTGTGGGTTGATTTTTGTAATTCAAAATTTTATATAAATTTAAAATTTGAAAATTTTCATAAGTAAAATGTTTATTCTCGGGCCATACATGTGTGGAAAAAACAAAATAAAAAAAATAAAAATAAAAGTAGATCATGCGACCTTGTGCATGCACTAAATTTTCAGTGCGGAAAGGTGCACTAAATCAAACTAAGTTGAGCATATGGATAACCTATTTTATGAGGTATTAATATATTTTAATTCGTGTTTAAATGGTTAACTTTCTTCATAATTAATTGCACATGAAAAATTAAACTTTTCGGAAAATGTGCCCACCGATACCTATAATCAAGACGATTTTTGGTCGCAACCAACGCCGAGGCGTATTGATTAGCATTCAGGTGTCACATGCTTGTGGTCCTAGGTTTGAGACCTGCTGGCAGCGTGAGCTGGTGGCAGCATGAGTTCTAAGTCGTCTGCCTTATGCAGATTAAAGAAAAAGATGATTTTTGGTCATATCATATAAAACTAGCAATGTTCAACCGTCGATTTGTAATTTTATTATTAAAATGGCCCCTCAGTCATCGGTTAGTGGAAAATTTTTTTTGTAGAGTTACACCATGAATTACCTTCATGGGATCCAGATTGCTTTAATTTGAAACCTTGCTCTATAGATACACACTGTAACAAGCATCCATTTTGATTATATTTCGTGGAGTGATTATGAGTGAATAAACACATAGAGATTATACTCGACGCACTAATATTTTGCAAGTAATCCTCTGTTTTTGACGTGGCCAGTCCGATGCATGCTTAGTTGCACTTCGGTGAAAAGTTGACAATGTCAGTTAACGAGTAAGCTAATCCGGGTTGCATTATTTACGATTTCCGCACTTGTAATTGAATTACTGATTCAAACATCTAAATCCCAACCCGGATCATCAAGTTTTGTAACTTATTATGCTGATCAGAAGGGCCGATGTTAACGTAGTATGATTATATATACCATGATGTATTTTAAGCTAAAATATAATATTTATTTTATTTTTATTTGATTTTTTACAATATATTTTTCTAATTGTATCTAATTCATATATCAAGTTTTGTCATTTTGAGAATACTTTTACATATTTATTTTTTATTTTTAAAAAATTACTAAATTTTAATTTAAAAAATCAAAAATAAATATATAAAAATATTGTAAAATGACAAAAAATTGTATATAAATTGAATACACTTAGGAAAATATGTTTATGAAGAAAAATTAAAATATAAATAATTATAAAAATAAGTTAATGTTATATTTTAGTCTAAAATACATGATATATACAATTAAGCTCTAATATTAAATCGAGGAAAATTTAAATTTAAATTAAAGAAAATAACATCAACAATTAAGTGAATGGAAATGAGATAAATGTCGTATATAAATGTGAGATCTATAATGGAAAAATAGGTTTTGTTGTTGATTCATATGCCACTTTTTGTGAAAAGATTGGAAGGATAACGAGTGTTGACCAAGTTATTGAGGATATGCATGAGCCCGAAGTCGGAAGTTTGAAATTAGGTTGAGAGGCCACCGAGATAGTGCCCCAATAGTCCAGCTGCATGGTAAACAAAGGGGACATTTGGTAATGTATAAAATTGTAAGATTAAAAAAATGGTAGAAAATAGAAAAGAGAATATTTTGATAAATGTGTGATTGATAAAAAATAATATGATGTATAGGTGGAATAAATAAAATTGTTGTATATAGTTGGTAGGTAGGATTAAAAATAGGAAAAATAGTGTGATTGATAGAGTAATGATTAACCTTTGAAAACCAAATACCATGATTTTCCGCACTTTCGTGTTAACAAACATGCCCAAAATCCCCGCGCGCCGGTTCAATATCTAGCGAGTGCAGGTGTATTGTTGCATATGTCGTCCTCATACGGTTATTCACCGGATGTTCTTTCATGAAAAGAGTACATGTAATACCAGATGTTATAATGCATATAATACAAATGAAAAAAAGTTAAAGCATTTCTTTTGTTGATTTTTTTCCTTAAGCACATCTTTCTTAGATGTTAGGTTATCCTAACACAATAAAATAACAAAAAAAAAAAATCAAGAGTCAATTCCACAGTAGTTTCATACCTAGCTCGTTACTATTTATAGAAACTTTATTTTTGTTATTTTTAACTATGTGTCAAAATTAATTTTATTAATACCATAAGAAATAGTTTTATTAACTATTAGTTTTATCCCTAAAGAGCAGAAAAGTTACTATAACAATCTGTGCTTTTTATCAGGGTATATTTTTATATCACATCTTAATCGATATTACGATCGAGCTCTTAGACGATTTTTATAATTTTATAAAAAGAAATAACATCCCAAATATCAACAATAAAAACTATAAACTATCAAATATAATGGGGGAGACAAAGCTTCCAAAGTATTGGAACCGGAAATCAAACCCGGGACACCATCCTAACAGATACCAAGCTCTGACCACCTACCCTAGCGGCAGGTGGTATGATAAATTGTACTTTGGTGCCGTTGCTGAATATATTTGGCAGATATTGGTAACAATGTTGTTCCAGTTAAATGAAATGTATTACTCTGATTAGAAGGGCTGACATTAAACCGTGGAGAAATTAAAATTTAAAATAAAGAAGATAACATCAACAATTAAGGGAGTCAAAATGAAATAAAAGTGGTTACAAATACGAGATCGATAATGGAAAACTAGGTTTGTCGTCGGTTGATACGTCAAATATATACTGTGAAAATTAAGAATCCAAATCAAGAGTATTTTTACCACCACGATGATCCATGAAAAATTCACTTCATTTGTTATATTTAAGATCATTTTTAAAATTAAAAGACTAAATTTCATCTGAATAACAAATGTGCACAAGGTACATTTACTTATTATATAGTCATATGTAAAAAGTACTTAGATTCATTTACATATGTATTAGAGTATAATAATATTTTATAAAATCATGCATCTAATTTGTAATAATATATTACATTGATTACAAGTTAAAAATATAATTTTAAAATTAATATTTAATATTAAACTATTTTAATATATTACATTGGCTACATGTTAAAAATACAAGTTTAAAATTAATATTTAATATTTAATTATTTTATTAGATTGATTTTATAAATTTGTAGATGAAACTCATGCATCATGAATGATTTTCCTATCAATTATTAAGATGACCCAAAAATTGATGGTGATACACCTAAGTGGGTATAAAAAAAAATGACGTCTACATTGAAATCATCAAATGTTTTAATATTCGAATACTACAACAAATTTCTTAAAATGTAGCGATTAATTTAACTATATACACATGAATAAAGTTTCATTTGATGTTATTTAATAAGGCCAATCAGGTTCACCCACGTGCACTTAGCGCAAATACTTATTTTTTTAATTTTTTTGAAATTTATTTTTCGCAACTGTTAATCTAAGTTTATTTAACTCATGTATCAAAATTTACCCTTTTTTGGAGATTTTTAGATTTTTTTATTTTTAAAAATCAGTGGAATTTTAGCAATTTTAAATTACAAAAATGCCATTATTTTTTAAAAATTCAAAAAAATCTAAGAATTTTCAAAAATAGTAAAAATTGATACACATGTTAAATACACTTAGATTAACAGTTTTATGAAAAAATTTTGAAAAAATTAAAACAAAGTCCAATATATCTAGGTACACTAAAGCTAGATGCACCGGGGTGCATTTAATAATATCTATTATTTAATAACAAATATGAAAACCAAACTAGCCGTGCAATTATAACTAAACGTAATTATTTTTAAAAATTTATTTTATATAATATTATATATCGGGCCTCCTTCTATTTAACCGGATTATATAAAAGTGGTTCCATATAACTAAATTATATAGAAGTAGTTTCATGTAACTAAGTTACATAAAAGTGGTTACATATAACTCTCCAAATTTTAAGATTTTGATGCTTGGTAAAAAATTCAATCCTTTTATTATATTCAACATCATTTATTTAGTTACAAAACCAAATTTCATTCAAATTTAATATATGCACAGGTCACATTTGCTCAAAATTAAGTCTATTTATGCATAAATTAGGGAAAATGCTTACGTCCATTTACATATATATTGGAATGCAGTAATACTTTATAGAGTCATTTATTCATCCAGTAATGATATTTTAAATGGTTTAGATATTGAAAATATAACTTAAAAATTGATATTAAGCATCACATCATTTTATTATGTTGATTTTATATTTTTGTAGATTTAACCCATATATAGTGATATTAGGCAAATAAAAGGATTTTTATGATAATATAAGTGACATCAAACACAATAAATGAAATAAATTTTTCATCAATCATTTAAATGTAGAAAATGGAAGAGATTACACAGAAGCCTCCTTAATTATGTATAGCTAAAATTTGACTACAAATAACATTATATTCACTATAAATATTTGCTAGTCATGTTTTATCATTATTCGCAACCAAACTTACTTTTGTTATATGAGTATATGTTTACAATTATCTTAATTAATATTACAATTTTTTTATATGAGTATGTATTAACAATTATCTCAATTAATATTATAATTTTTTTATTTGAGTTTTTATTTACAATTATCTCTAATTAATATTACAATCAGGAGATATTCTTACAATTTTTCAAATAATATCTTAACACAGAACCTAGCAGTAATTCCTACTTAATAATTCAGTGGACGCTTCAATCAAAGAGGAAGAAAATGTTACCATGCTACTACTAGGATCACGAGGATTCAAATCTGGTAAAACGAACTGCATTTAAAATTTTTTTTTAAAGTCTCATTGAATTTATAATAATTTTCAGATTTTCATGTAGGTCCGCCCATATCTGCAGGGCATGGATCTCATGCACTTTCATTATAATTGTTTTTTGTTTTTTTCCTTCTTTTTAGGAATTTTTTATTTGGCCTGATGTCTCATATTGAGACGTGCGGGGATCTAACCTCGATATGTGGACCAAGTTTAAGTATAGATGGGTTGCAATTTGACAGCTCGAGCTGAATATATGCATATATAATCGCGTTATATTTCTAGCTAGCAGATATCTTCTTTGCCAAGCTTCCTTTACTGGCGCATTGGAAGATGGATCTTGAGGTGTAAATAGGGTCGGGTTCACCCTGAACCCGCATTAACCCGAACCGATTTATATCATGGTTGGGTCGATGCTTTGAAAAATCGGTTTTTAAAAATCAGGTTCAACCCGACCTGATTTTAAAATCGGTTTGAACTGGGTTGGGGGTCGGTCGACCCGACCCGACCCATTTTTGCATATGCATTTTTCTTGTTAATAATAAATTTTTTGATGCTAATAAAAGTTACCAAAAAATGCACCCTCTTGTAGTATTTGCTTGCTAATATTTACTTTTTTAAAAAAAAAAAATTCCTACCTTGTATCCTATACTCTCATTTTTGCAAATTAAAGTCTATTGAGTAAGGAAAAATATATGATAATTATGTGTTAAAAATAAAAAATAAGTTTTTAGGAACGAAAGATTTCATTTTATTTACTTTTCATTCGAGCTCCTTATTGTTTTTATAATTATC
>JAXCLR010000105.1:24221436-24236590 GCA_035584095.1 Annona squamosa | reverse complement strand
TATGATATTTATATTTTTTTACACAAATATTATATTTATATAATTTGGGGATTCTATTAGATTATTAAAATTTTTTTTGTAAAATTATTTTGAAAAATAACAATCTGCATGTGCACAAATTCAGTTGGTCCGCTAGACCACTAGCTCTCTAATTTTTGTTTGTCACGACAAATAATGTACTGTGCATCACCCTCTACGGATCCATCGCGACAAATGAGACACTGTGCATCACCCTCCACGAATTGCAGCCGAACCTAGCTGGCAGCCGCACCCTTGCCTCAAAACCCACCAGCCATCGGCCGTTGGATCGCCGATCAGAACAGATCGATGACTCGTCGAGGGCTTGCTAACCGTGATGCCTAACTCACCGGATAGATCTGTTCTCCAATTGCCTGAATCTAAAAAAAACTAACGCTGCGAGTTTTCTTCTCTTCTGCCGGTCAATGTTGCCATTGCCGCTCGAACCCACCCGCTTCATTGCTGCAAAGGAATGTCGTTGGCATCAACAATTCATTGGCAGCGCGTCGTCTCCTAGGCGGAACCTGTTATCTCAGATCTCATCATGTCGTCTCCACCTTCTCCATCCCGCTGGCTTCCAAGCAAATCCGGCTAAGCTCCACAGCAAGTCAGAAGGGAAGGGAGAAGCAGAGCATGTAAAT
Source organism: Annona squamosa (assembly GCA_035584095.1). Classification (NCBI taxonomy): domain Eukaryota; kingdom Viridiplantae; phylum Streptophyta; class Magnoliopsida; order Magnoliales; family Annonaceae; genus Annona; species Annona squamosa. Next base: position 24,235,931 of record JAXCLR010000105.1, on the reverse strand, counting down.
GCAAGAGAAAGGAGAAGCATGGGGATGGAAACGAAGGCAAGGGAGAAGCAGAGCATGGAAACGAAGGGGAAACACATTTTCAACTACTGAAAATGCCCTGTGAAATCAAAGCCGTCGATTCAATATGGACAGTGCAGATGAGGCTTCCTACGACAAAAACGTAGGAAGCACTTCCCATGGGTTGGGCCTCATATAAATATACTTTTTTTCCTTTCTTCATCTTAAATCATAACGTGAGGAAAGAGTTATTAACGAGACACTAAAACTTTTACCATAAAGGTAAATTTTAACAATGTGATTTTGAAATTGAAAATGAAAAAAAATCCTAAAAAGCCTTAGGCAATAAAAATTTGTTTCCATTGCGGTACGTTTAAGATTAGACAATTGGGCCAAGTGAGCGAATAGTGAAGTGGGTGGTTATTGTAATTGCATGCAGGAGGCTCTAAATCGTGCCAAAGGCCACAGGGCTTCGGCGTCTTGCATTCTTTGAACTTTTTTTTTTTTTGGCATTTGTGATTGGTTGTTCCCTACTTAAGAGGAAACTTGCTTGTTGTTGGCCACAAGAATAAAATGGCCTATACATTTAGCACGTGTGATTCAAAGCCAGTTCTTAACAATAATATCATAGCTACTGCTTATTAAATCAGTATCCCCGTATCATCACCCATAAATATGACTTTCATATAAAGACACCATTAATTTTTTCCAAATTAATATCTGACGCATACTTTAGTCCAGGTTTATCATTAAAAACACAGAAAATTTTTACGAAATTTGCGTTTGTAATTGCTTGAAATATAAGGAAAATGTGGGACCCAGTTTCACACCTGCCGAGCCGGGCTCTGCGACCCATCGTCTGCATCACTGGGTCGGGCCTGTCGGTCTTGGCGACGAGTCAGGCGCTTGCCTGTCGCTTCTAAAATTTCCACGCAGCGAAACGTTCTTCCGCCCAGACGCAAGAAAGACTAGAGGAATCACTCTCCTTCGCCCCAATACGCTTCAATACCATCCGAGGATCCCACATCCAAGTCGGTTTTGTTGCTGATTCTTCCATCTCCGTCGAATTCCTTTGTCTGATCTCCTCCGGATTCGTCGGATTTTCGCAGGGGCTCCGAGATCGATAATTCCCCTCTGAGTCATGGCGATCGCTTCCGAATTTACCACTGTCGTATGCAGCCACTGGTAAATTTCCATTCTTTTCTAGTTTTGTCCCCCAATTCTCTCGAAATCTGAGGACTTGAAGACCCCGGGGGAGTTACGAAGTGCCTGATTGTTCCGTTTTCCCTTTTTCTGTGAATTAGCCTTGATTGGCCTCTCCTTTCCATATCTTATTGATTGGAGCTTGTTTTGGCATTTTGTTGGCTATCGTTATTATTATGTAGATTTTGGTTGGCCTGGGTTTTTTTAAAATAAAAAATTATAATTAAAATGCAATTTCTTAGTCTTTTCGTTATCGAATATTAGATTCTGGAGAGAGAAAATTGATACGGTTAATGCGGTGACGTGTGCAAAATCCAGGCGTTTGATCATCTGGGCATGCTGTTGACGTGCCCTGATGAACGTCAGACGTTTCTTTGCATATTTTTATGTAAATTCAACAGTTTGCGGAAAAAGATGGCCAATAGTATATATTTTTAGCTGTGGCTTGATTTTCTGGCTGGTCCGGACCGTGGTATGTTTTGTTAGTATATTGTGTGAGTCATGGAATCCACCTCGATGATTGTCTTGTCGACATTCTTTGCAATGTTATAGAAATTATGTTTCTTATCAGTATCTTGTGGATTGGATGGATTTGGTTGGTCCTATTGCTATGTTAGCATGCGATTGTTTTAAGATTGCTTTTGCTGGACTAAATTTGTTCACGTCCATTAATTTCATAGTAAGAATCAACAGCTTTCATTTTTCTGTGTTCATACTAATCTGTTTATCCATCTTAGACATGCCCTGCATGTACCGAGCAGTGGACAGCAGCTTTGGAAATTGAGGTCCCATAATGTTTTCATTCAAAAGCTAGAACCATCAAAAGCCAAATCATTATCATTACCATCAGCATTATCGCTGTCTTCATTGTGCTCTTCTATCTATTGTTTGGAGTTGGCTGCATAGATCCCATTATGCCGTTTTGTTTTATCATGGACTGAGTTGTTGTATTATTAGGCTTTAGACCAATTTTATGGCTGAAGTTAGAGTTGGCAGCGTCTGTTGCAGTTTCTCTGTCCTGTCTGGTCATCCGCAGGAGGGATCAGAACATCTTGTTGGTAATTAGGTTCTGTTATCATAGTCACCTGAGCATGTTCTTGGGGATGACTTAAATCTATACTATGGAATGCAGCAAATTTGTGCTCATAAGTACAAGTGAAATTTTTTTTCAATAAGTACACACACATATATTTTTTATCATGCCCCAGTCAAATATTGAAGTGGAGAAACTCTAATAAAAATTTTAGTGAATGCTTTTTGTCATCCTTTAAAATAAAATTCAAGCAGTTAAGAAAATCCGTTAAGTGTCTTTGAATGGAGCCAAATTGGCAAACAATTAAGCATGCTTTATAAGGGCAAAATGTAATGGATTTTCTACAAATGGTTATTTTTCAGTTTCTTCAGGCCTTTGGTCAATAGTGAGAACTATTTGTCATGCCATAAATAAGTTGGTTTAGCTATCTAATGGTTGGTTTTGATCTTATATTGAAGTTTACCAAAAAAATTTTTGCAGAGTCCATCTGGCTATGCTTGTCTAGGTGGGTCTCATTAGAGGTTACTTTGTTGGTTCCTATCTGCTAGACACATGCAATGGTATTGTTGACACGTTGATGTGGTCTCTTTCACCATTTCAAACATGCTATGGTGTATCCAACAATTTTCTTGCAGAGAACAAAGGATTTTGTTATGTTGTCCAATCAAATTAGCAAGCACAATTCTGTTGGCCCACTTGCGTGGGACTAGTAGACTATTACATGATTGTTTCTATCAACAAGTTCAGCAAAGCCAAGGAGCTAGAAACCATCGAAAGGGTAGTAATTAAACATTTGTAAGAGTGGCATACCTCAACAAAGCCACAAAGCCAAGGAGCTGGAAACCATAGAAATGGTAGTAATTAAACATTTATAAGAGTGGCATATCAGCATATTGGACATAGGAGAGCACATTTCAAAACAGCACAATTTTCAGAAGGTTTTCTTGTTTTTCTAACATGTACATAACAAACTGTGAATCTTTCTGATTACAAAGCATGGAGATTTTGCTCCCTCTGGATTCGAGTCCAGGTCATCACGCATGCACGCAATGGTGTGAAACACTGCACCATGTGCTGGTTCACCAAATTGTGAATTTTTAATTCTTTTTCTTTCTGCTTTTAGTTTGGTGCTTCTTAACATTAAGACCTCATGGATCTCGTGTAGTTTTGTTTCGAGATGCACCACTTAGATGACTGCAGAGTTGTTTTGTAGCTACTAAATCTGGGATTTGTTTCCAGTCCCTTTTTATGGAAAGACTTCATTTACTTCTCTGTTTTGATTTCAGTGAGAGAGATGTCCCTGCTCCAAACATCGATTTACATTATGCTCACTGCTCCCGCAATCTGGAACGATGTACTATTTGTGGAGATATGGTTCCAAAAAAGCGTGCAGAAGAACATTATCTAGATACCCATGCTCCGGTATGTTTAGCTTATTTTGTACTGTTTATCTTATCAGAATTTTATTGTAGACACTTCTAGCATTTTTTTTTTTTTTTTTTTGTCCATTGTATTTTTTTCAATTTTTGTATGTGACGCTTGGATTGTCTTAACAATTAAATTATTGCTGCTATCTTTGTGGCATGGTCTACTTCTTCCATGATTAGAAAAAAAAATTCTTTCTTTTTAAAAGACCATTGAGTTATCAAACTTTCGTGGCTTGTTCATGTACATGAGGCCGACTAATGGAAGTGACTCTACGTAAGGCTCCTGCTGCATTCATTTGGAAATTTTAACACTAAGCAAATTCAGCAATTCCTGAAAAATAATGTAAATTTAACACAGGAGATTGTGGAGGAGAGAATTAATAATCCTCTAGGATTGAGACAATAGTGTTATTGGAGTGCTGAAATGATGTGTTTCTAGATAAGATTTAATCATTTCTTTGGAGTGAGATTTATGGTTATAAAATTTCAAAGTCGCATGATTCCATGCTTTGAAAGTGACCACATATCTTACTGAAATTTGGTTTACATAATGATGATAAGAAATAGACATCTTTTTCATTGACGTAGGAATTGATTTTGTGATGAGGCAGGTTGCTTGTTCCCTTTGCAGTCAGACAATAGAGCGTGAACTCTTGGATGTACATAAAGGTGAAACTTGCCCCCAAAGGATTGTTAGCTGTGAATATTGTGAGTTTCCATTGCCTGCAGTTGATCTCTGCAAACATCAGGTAGAAAATTGTTGATGCCAAGCTAACCATAAGTTTTCAAATGTTCATTACACAGTTTGCCTGGATTATCAATAAATTTATTTATGATTTCAGGAACTTTGTGGTAATCGGACAGATCTTTGTGATCTTTGTAACAAATATATCCGACGCCGTGAAAGGATTGAGCATGACATCCAACTTCATAGCAATGTAGAAGGTGTTGCTGACATTTCCAGGTATGTCATTCTATTCTATCCTACAAAATGTTCTCTACTGCGCATTTTGTGAACATCTGTGAGGACTTAGGACTGCCTCTCTTTCTCGCTTGTTTCTTGGTGGTCTACTATGGTCTACAATTGAGCCAGGTCATAGTTTGGCAACTACGGTGTGCAAATGGCTGATGGGCATTTATCATGAGTTACATTTTATTTCGTTTATATTTTTTATGCCATTATTTTGTTTTTTTAGTAGTGTTGCACTATTTTGACACACAATAAAATTTCTTTAGAATTATAAAGAATTTCTTGCAGAAATTTGTTTTTTTTTTTTTTTTTTTTTCTTTTTGACTCAAAACTGGATTGGAATGTTACACCACATTTTTGGATATGCGTGAGCTTCAATGGAGTTAGGTAATTTGCATAATGCTGGTGCATCATTTTGTATAATTATGGATAAAACATTAATAGTTATGCTAGCTAATGGTATAGTCCAAGAGGAGTTTTGCTTCTATAAAACCCTACTTTTATGTAATCGAATCCAATTTTCCCACTTTGATGATTGATGGAAAATCTGCTTTATCCATCATATTTAGCCTAATTTATACTGTCTTGGAAACCTTATCTTTTGTTCAGTATCATTGTGCATGGGTCCTATTTAAAAATGTGTAGAATCAATATAATAAAATAATTTAATGCTAAATTTCAATTCTAAAGTTGTGTTTTTATTATTTAAATTCTCTAAAATATCATCATTATGTAGATAAATGATTCTGCAAAGTATTATTATGTTCTACATATGTGAATGAATCTAAACATTTTTCATAATTCGCTCATAAAGCAAATGTAGCCTATGCATATCCTTGTTTTGGATGAAACTTGGTCTCCTATATAAATACATGATGCTAAATAAAGTGGATGAAGTGAATTTTCCTAGCAATCAAGGTGGGAAAAATTGATGGGATTGCATTGAAATCGGTTCTATTTCACCTAGCTGCATAGAAGCACGACTCCTCAAAGAGTTCGTAGGAACACATGCAAATTGCACTATAAGCTGCACGCCTGTTAGCTTTCTTGTTGAAGCAGTTTGTAATCATATCTTCCTTTCAGCATCTTAAAAGACCAAAGGCAAGCTTTATGCGGTGTACCATCTGCATATAAACTGATTTCACTGCTTCTGACTGTCATTGATGATAACAATTTCTCTGTTTTGAGGTAATTCAGATTTCGGATGAAGATTTTTTGTGTGATCAATTGGATAGAAGATAAGTTTAATTATTAGTTCTTCACAGATAAGACTTTATCTTTATTGAGCCCATTCACTTGAAGACTCTGTGATCAATGGGATAGAAGATGATAAGTTTAATTATGGCTAGAATCTGTAGAAGATGATAAGTTTAATTATGGCTAGAATCTGTACAAGGGTTATTTTTTAGAGTGAAATTATCGCCCTCACTTGAACTCCTTCGCTGAGCTGGTATTATGGGAGTTGTTTACTACTTTAGCTTTGCAATGTTATAAAACAATGTCTGAGTGGGATGCCTATATTAGTGTACCTTTTATGTTTTTCAATTCAATCTAATGGGCAGCAGGCAACTGTTTTGTCTGGTGATGAGCACCAGCACTGTTGCACAACTGGAGAATTGAGCTCATTACTCATGTATCTTAGCCTACCAGGGGAGAGAGGAATGTAAAGCTAGAATTTTTAAATTTTATTATTATTATTATTATTATTATTATTATTATTATTTTTTAAGTTTGGAATTGAATTTCAAATGAAGTTTTCATACCACCTTGGTGAAATCCATTTGAAAAATAAAGCTGAAAAAAACTTACCACAAATTAGCTGACAGAAAAAAGTGTCCAGGCCCCGGGATTTGTTTGAAATGAAATTTTGGGCTATTAAAGTCTGAGATTAATGTTCAACTATTAATGCATGAACCTATATCTTTTCCTTGAGGAGGCTTGAAGCTGGATTATCGTGAAAGTAGAGCAAATTGATTAGTAGTAGAAGGCTGACAGATGCTGTGGCAGTAGTATAGGTTGATTGAGGTAAAGCTGTAGTTGAGCAAGGGACTATTGTGCCGTGTGGCTATTGAATCAGATCCAAGAGTTTTGTTGGAATTTATGAAGAGGAAATTGTGTTTCAACTACTTAGGATAATATGATTTTGGCTTGGAATTTTTAATTCTTTTGTTTAGATCTGTGTGCCATTTCCTCTTAAAATTTGAGAGTAATGTAGAGTTTGATACTTCTGTCAATCTTACATGCATTGCATTGTTATCTTAAGCAACAATATGGTCACCCTGTGTAGACGTAATAGTCTTTCTGGATAAACCTTGTCTAATTAACTATTACTGAATCGTGATATGCTAAACCTTGCCCTCTATAGAAACATTGTCCTCCATGCTCCTGTTTTTGGGTGATACTCGAAGCATAAAATTTGAATTATTTTAAACTTCTTGAATTGCTTATCTTTTGGACCTTGCTCAACAAATGGAGTGTGTGAATGAAAAATTAAAATTTTCCTTCCTATGGTGTGTATAATTAACAATACTTTCTCAAATGAGACTCAACCTTGTCAACTTCTAATGTTGGTGCCTGCTTTTTGAATTTGAGAAGCGATTTCCTCATTCAAATATGAAAATGCTGTGAACTCATATAATCTATACACTTCTAATTTCACTTTCAAGTCACTTAAGCTGTAACTGACCTTGTTGAGCAAGGTATGCCTCTTGGAAATTTTTAAATCAGGATGGTTGGTATGAAGTCATGCAAAACAACTGGATGTTTCTCCTCTTTAACTGGATGCAGTTGCTAGTTTTTTGCTTTGTTAAATGCTTTATGTCCAAGGTACTCTTCCAATTAGTTTCCACAACAAATCTGTGCACTGATCTATCAATTGATGTTTGATATGACATGGAAGGGATGAGAGAGTATCTGAAAGGGAGAGAGGCGATCACCACAGAAGGCAAGCACAAAATATATCCCAGAAGCGCATATGGGCTACAATCGCAATAACAGGAGTTGCTGTCCTAATTGGTTCAATTTTCCTTCAGAAAAGAGTTGATGCACCTCAGCAGCAATAACAGTCACGAAGCCCATTTCATTATTGTTAGTCTCCAATGGAAGTTTCTCTCTCTCTGTCTCTGCAGCATGGAGATAACCTATGTTACCTGAGCACATATGATGCTGTAAGAAATGGACTTTTTAGATGTCAGTGATGCTCAGATAATTTCTTGTTCTAACCAATTTAAGATTTATCATTGTGTGATATAATATGTGTCGTTTTCTCGGTTACCAAATTTCTCCCTTGTTCAGCTTGTTGGACGAGATAGAATAGCACTTATTTGGACGTTCTTTGGAGTTTTTCATGATGTGCGCAGTTTCTGTTAACCAAATTTCAGTACTTTCTGATAAATGAAAGCATGTTAATTTAGATGCTGCTGCTGCTGGGTAATGTGATTTAATTGTAAAGAGAAAAGAAAGAAGGAACTCCTTCACTCAACATGAAGAGGAAAATTTGTGGGAGAGATCAATTTTCGTTATGTTTAAAATAATTTATTTTTTTCTCCTCACCTTAATATTTATTAGTAACAACTTTGGAATTGTGAAAATCTGAATATTCATTGTCCGAGTTTGTAGATTAATGAACTCACTAACCTTGATTAAACCGAACTACAGAGCAAGCTTGCCATTTGACTATGCCATATTATGATTTAAGTCAAGCCATTTTGTTAATCGGGGTTCTGTTTTTACTTAATAAGCAGAAGAGATTCTTTTCTTTAAAAAAAATTTCCATGTACATAAATTGTTTTAAGAAAATTTTAGAGAACCTGTGTTAATTTAATTGCCATTTCGATTTGGATATAAAACTTATAGATTTTTCTCGTCTCCGAAACTCGTTGCAAATCTTGTGAATTCAGGATTTTGTTATGTTATTATGATAATTAGCTGGCCCTCTCAAGCTATTTATCAGTGTAACTTGCTGCCGAAGAAGATGAAGATCTAGGCTTGTTTAGGCAGTTCACAGCATACGTTCTCATGCAAGATTTCAGTATTTTTATGTTTTGCAGTGGTACCCGTGTCACCACGTTTATAATCCAGGTTCAAAATATCGAAGGGTGTTTCCATGGCGTCATCAGCCTATCAATTTTCCAGTTAATCTCTCTTTCATAGCCACGTTATCTTACCTTGTAAGGCATTGGGAATCATTTTCTTATTATATCTGCATGAATCACATGCTTCACTGCTTCAAGTAAAGTCCTCTTTCTAAACACCCAATAAAGTTCCAGTCAGTGTTTCATTGCTTCTAATAAAATCCTTCTCTTTCTAAACAACGACTTTATCATTTGATCCAATAAAGTTCCAGTTAGCTGTGGGTGGGAAAAGTTAGCGTAGATCAGATTTGATAAATATGAATAATCCTCAGATGGATTATTAAAATGGAAAGATGCATTGATCAACAGTGGGAAAAGTTAGCCTTGTGAAAGATCATATCTTTGTTGTTGTTCTTGTTCCTAAGGAAACTAATTGTTAAAGAACTTCTCCAGAAGTATCCGTTTCACACGCTCCCATTTTTATTTATATATTTATATTTGTGTTCAATTCCGCATGAAAACCGTGTATCTGGTACAGCTAAAGCCCTTGGAAATGTACCCACCAAATAGAAGTGTATCGCCATTTACTTTCCCGCCCCCCCCCCCCCCCCCCCCCCCCAAAAAAAAAAAAAAAAAAAACAACAACAACAACTATGGATATGCATGTTCCTTTCCCTGCTGACCTGTAACTACCAACAGACAGAGAATATTGAGGGAGAAGGGAAAGTGACATGGTGATGTGATTTGTACTCTCTGAACATAGAGATTGATACACTGGCAATCACAAATGGATTATAGTCCTCTATAATGGGTTGTTACTTAGGTAAGTAACGACTTGCATACTTTTAATTTTTAAAATTTTTTTGTGGGATGTCCTATAATTAGTTAAGATACCAAAATTTACTTTCAATTATTGTATATAATTTTTATAAGAATTCAAAAAAAAATTGACACCCTTTCCACTCTCCCGTTCTACACGAAAAGTTGTTAAATTTTTTAATTTCGAAATTTTATATAATATCCAACAATCCAAAAATCGCAAAATTTGATGTACGAATTAAATACGATAGCTTGCATAAAATAACAAAAAAAATTTTTAAATGCAAAATACATAATAACCCATTGTACAGGATTATAATCCATCAGAAACATGACAATTTGGCATACACTTCTTTATGCTATATCAATTACACAAAAAACCCACCACCAAATGACCAAAAATTGCCACTATGCAACTCATGGTGCCTGTATGGTATCTCGTTTACTGCCGCAGTATCAAAAGTCTCCTCTTATAATGCATCTTTCCTACCAGCCTTTGATACCACGTTATAATGACCAAAAATTGCCACTACTGATCAGAACAGCAGCTGAATACCACGTTATAATGCATCTTTCCTACCATCCTTTGATAAGTGAAGAACATCCAGCTACAGAGAATTCTGTCCACCAAACAGTCGCAAAATTGGCCAACTGTTGACACCACTTCACCAAACTGTACATGCTTGCAGGTCCCTTTCACATTCAATTTCTATATGGTCTGTATACTTTGGTTCATTACACGTGAAAACCTTATATGTTCAAGCCAGCATTTGGATGGTATAATGTTGGAAGTTGACAGTTTCTCCTCTTCTTGCGGTTAAGGCAGCAAAATCACTGTGCTTTCCATAGAGCTTATCCGATCAAACCCAAGTGTACACGACCTTCCTAATGTACCCATCGAATAGACGTGCATTATCACCATTTCCTTCCATGTCAACATGCATGTTTCATTCCTTGCCAAGCTGTTACTACCAACGGACCAAAAGTTTTGGGGAAGAAGAAAGAAAAATGTAATTTGGTGATATGATTTTTACCTGTTAACATTCCCTGGAAATACCGCAATTTGGTATATATACAAAATCCGGCTTTTCTTCTGTGAAACCGTTTTCCATGTGACTTTACTTATTTTCACACCCTGATTGAATCGAAAATCCTTCATTCATTATATTTGACATAATTTCTATTTTTATTGTTATGGGAACCGTTTTATTTTCTAGTATTATTGTATATGACCTTATCTAAAAATAAATAAATCAACGTAACAAAGTGGTTCGGTATTAAATATCGAAGTTGTATTTTTCACCACTTAAACTGTTTAAAATATCTTTAATATATGGATAAAGATTTTATAAAAATATTGTCACATTATAATGCACATGTGAATATATTTGAGTATTTTTCATAATTTACATATGAATATATATTTTAAACAAGAGGAGTGATCAAGTGTGGTCAGCTTCACCTAATTTTTTTTGTTCTTTATAAACATGTTCATTATATATTTAATTTATAATTTAAGTTTCACCAATTTTTAATATGTTTAGATTTTTTAATTTTTAAACATAGAGGTATTATAGTAAATTTTACCTATTGATTACAGATTAATTACACCTAAATAAACAATTTTTTTTAAACGGACTTGTGGCTGGCCTAAGTAGCCAACCAATTACTTAGGCTGGCCAAAGGTTATCACCCTTCTTTAAACAAATGTAGCCTATGCAAATATTTTTTTTTCTTGATAAAAGAAGAATTACTCTATCCCTCTTCCCTTTTCATCTGAAAAGGATTAGGGGAAGAGTAATCCCCGCAATTCATTGCCAAAAAATTGTCTTTACAAATATTTCCAAGAATAGCTTGGGGGGGATTACCCCACCAAAACTGGAGATCCACCTGAGATCTCAGAACCAGTTCAGCAAGGGAATGAGCCACTATATTTCCCTGCCTCAAGACATGATGTACAGAAAAAAATTGTTTCCCCCTAAGGATAGTCTTAATTTCAGACACAATGAAACCCACTGGAGAGGAGATAGAGTCAGTTTTGGACAAAAAGTTGCATAAAATAAGCGAGTCCGATTCAAAGTAGGCGTTGGTAATGTTGAGCTGAAGTGCCCATTTGAGCCCCAACACAAAGACAGTAGCCTCCATGAATAGCGGTTCCGTCACACCATTGAGTCTCCAGCCCCTAGCAGCAACGAAGGATCCCAAAGAGTCCCTGATAACTGCGACACAAGCAAAATCTGACGTGTCCCCTTGCCTTCGCAAGTCCATATTGAGCTTGACATATCCCGCTGGCGGTTTGCACCATCTCGTCACCAAAGATCTGTCCAGAACACCCGACATAGATAGAGTACTCGCGTGTCGATGCTGATAAAGGAAGTCCACACACCATGCCAAAATACCTGTGAACCTCGGTTGCATATTCTCTTCCTTGAGTTTGTTCCGAAAAAACCATACCCGCCAGCAGCACAAAATGAAAAGAGTGAGGTCCTCGAGTCTGTTCGTTGTTATAAGCAATGTAAGAATCTCCTGAACAGATCCCTCCCGATTTAACAACCTAGCCGCCTTCCAGCAGATCCCCTCCGTCTTAGCACATCTTAAAAATAGGTGGTTCATGTCTTCCACAACACTTCTACACATAACGCACAGCGGGTCAACCATGATACCCCTATGGAGAAGATTTTGTAGAGTTGGGAGGGCATTATGGATAAGTCTCCATCCGAAAATGATGACTTTACTTGGGAGCTTGAGTCGCCAGATGGTCTTATAACATTCTGCAAATGCAGTGGTGTCATGGCCGCAACACAGGAGTCTATAAGCAGATTTGACAGTATAGCATCCATGTGGTTCGTGCTTCCAGAACATATTGTCCTCCTCGTTCCCCTGGGAGAGGGGAATCATATTAACCTCCAGCCATCTAGTCTCCCCAGCCGCAGCCAACACCCGGTCCTTGTTCTAAGATCGAGATCCGCCCTCAATAAAATGACAAACTGCTGCATCCACCGGGATGGAAAGCGGGAGAGGTCCCGCCTTGATCACTTTAGAATCCAACCATAAATCATCGAAAAACTTCACCCGGTTACCGTTACCAATCCTCCACCTGCACCACATCAAAATCTTGTTGCGAGCCTTAAGAATGCTACTCCAAGTAAAGGAATTAGAAGGTTTCGCCATACATGTCCAAATATCCGTATTTGGGAAGTACTTGGCTTTAAGCACTTTGTAACAATAGGATGAATTAGAAGATGCCAGCCACCAGACTTGCTTGGCGAGAAGGGCAAGGTTGAAATTGTGAAAATCTCAAAAACCGAGCCCTCCCGACCGCTTAGATTTACAAATATCTCTCCAAGCAACCCAACTCATTTTCCTTTTTCCTACTTTCTCTCCCCACTAGAATTTACTAAGCAAGTCGTCCATATCTCTGCAAAAAGATTTGGGTAGTAGAAAGATGCTCATCGTGTGTGTTGGTATAGCCTGAGCAACTGCCTTGATAAGCACTTCTTTTCCTCCCCAAGAGAGGAGCTTACCTTCCCAACACTGAATGCGGTTTCTGATGCGTTCTTTGAGACCCTTCAACATTCCAGCTTTAGACCTGCTAAGCCATGCAGGTAGACCCAAATATTGTTGGAGATCGTTCCCACCCGCTCCAAGAAGATTGATCATCACCCTCCTCGATGAACAATCCATGTTATTACTATAAAAGATCACTGTTTTGTCGACATCGATTTTCTGGCCCGAGCATTCCCCATATTGTAACAACATGTCCATCAACCTTTTGACATTCTCCTCATTCGCCTTTGTGAAAAAGATTGCATCATCCGCAAACAATAGGTGAGTGATCATTGGGCCTTGCGAGCGCAATTTGATGACATGAATAACCCCATTCCCCACTGCATGACGGAATAGGGCCGAAAGCCCCTCCACACATATTAGAAATAAGTATGGAGATAACGGGTCCCCCTGCCAAAGTCCCCTATGGGGTTGGAAGAAAGTAGATTTGAAGCCATTGACATTGACTCGGTAACTTACCGATGCTAAGCAGCTCATTATCCAATTAATTCACTTTTGGCTGAAGTTCATAGCTTCCATCATCTTTTTGAGGAAGGACCATTCAACCCGATCATAGGCCTTTGACATGTCTAGCTTGATCGCCATCTCATGCTTACGCCCGTATCTGCGCCTTTGAAGAGAATGGATGGCCTCGTAGGCTACAAGCATGTTATCCGTGATGAGCCGTCCCGGGACGAATGCACTCTGCTCTTCCCCAATAATATCATTAAGAACCACCTTCAATCTGTTCGCCAGAACCTTCGCCAGAATTTTATAGATTACATTGCAGAGGCTTATCGGTCTGAATTGGGATAAGGTCTGCGCCCCAGCCCTCTTAGGAATAAGAATGATAGTGGTAGAATTGAATTCCATAATGTGCCTATGCCGCGTATTAGGATTGCTTTCTTCCATAAAATCCCTACGCCAATTGACAATATCACCTCCCATAATATTCCAATGCTTTTGGTAAAACCCCACTGACACCCCGTCGGGGCCCGGAGCTTTCGTAGGGCACATGCTTCTAATTGCAGCTACAACTTCCTCAATCTGCAGCGGATTTGTCAGAGACTGTCTTTGATTATCTGAAATTCTTTTGGTGATTACGTCATCCACCCATGGTGCCTCTGGGGGACCAAATAAGGAGAAGATGTCAGAGAAATGCTTTACCGCCATTTCCATCAATTTGTCCTGGTCCCTAATCCAGACTCCATTGCCATCCATCAAAGCTTCAATTAAGTTTGTTCGTCGCCTGAAAGAAGCCACACTGTGAAAATACCCAGCGTTCTTGTCTCCTTCATGTAGCCAGTGAGATTTCGATCTTATTCTCCACAACTGCTCTTCGTCTTCAAATAAAATATTAATTTGGGCTTTAAGCTTTCGAATGGAGTCATCCCTAGCATCACATGGTGGCATCCACATCATAGATT
>JAXCLR010000105.1:24209901-24221336 GCA_035584095.1 Annona squamosa | reverse complement strand
TTCCAATTTGATAGCTCAATCCCACACCTCTTGAGTTTCCATGATAGCGAAGCAGCTGCAGACAACGCCTCCTGGGTTGTGGAATCCCAAGCCTGATTAACAATTCTGATGGCCTCTCTATCGCGCGCCCAAAATAACTCATATCTGAACTCCCAAGGTGGTCTCTTCCTTCCCGCGTTGGAGTCGAGAAGCAGCAATACAGGCCTGTGGTCAAAAGTTGGAGCCGTTAAGTGATGAACTTTTGCAATAGGAAACATATCCATCCATTCGCGATTTGCTAACCCCCTGTCAACTCTGACTTCCACCATTTGGCTTCCCCTTCTGTTGTTGCTCCAAGCTATAGTCGCCCCGGAGAAACCTATGTCAAGCGGGCTACATCTGTCCAAAGTGTCGCAAAAAAGGTCCATTTGGGCTTGTGGACGCGTCCTCCCGCTAGCATATTCGCTTGGGCCCATAACCTCGTTGAAATCTCTCATCCCGAGCCATGGAACCACATTTTCAGAACTTAGCTGTGAAAGGGTTTGCCAACTCGAGTGTCGCTGGCCGGTCTCGGGGTGGCCATAAAACCCCGTGAATCGCCAGCCACAAAATTTGGCATCAATATGGTGGCGGGAATAACTCTGGATGCATACCGGTTTGTCGTTGTTCCATAGGAGGGCCAATCCCCCCCTTCTGAACTCCGGCTCCACAGCAAAACAACAATCAAACTTCATACGTCTTCGAATGCCTTCCATCTCTCTAGAAACAAATATTTGATTTACATAAGACTTGCTTTTTTTTTAGCTAAATAAATAATGGTAAATATAATGAATAGAATAAGTTTTTCATCAATAATTAAGATATAAAAAATAAATGGGCTAGATCAGACTACTACAACCCCATCCCCTACTAGTACCATTCACACTGGGGCCAAAATCTTGTTTCTTTAGCATATCCAAATTTAAGTTACTGAAAATATAACTCATGGTGCCTCCAGAATAGCAAAGAAAACCAAAGTGCTTGAAGGCATTCAAGGACTTATGTAGTGATATTCACACAAGTCTGACCTGACAACACCTGTGTGATGCATCTTTTAATTTCTAGCTATGAAAACTTTCAGGTGTGAAGGACGTCCAGTTGCAGAAAAGTCTTATGTATCAAATTAACAATCACAAAATGGGCAATGTTGCCACCGCTTCCTCAATCTTCAAACCAGGGAAGAAAAATGGAACCCCTTTATTAGTATTTCTCACTGCCTTCAAGTCATTGCAGAAGTGTTTTAAACTGAAATTGATGAGGCATAATTTCGAAAACGAAATAAACTTCGAGGTTTGTAGTTAGAACAACTTAAACAATTAAAGACGAATTCACACGGGCTATACCGAAGGAAATGATTACGTTGCTGACTATTAAAATGATATAGGTGAGTATGTTCAATCTTGTAACTTGTGAGGTGCAAACAGATAAATTCACCTCAGTTCTCACGTGCAACGATTGCGAGAGGGAAGTTGAGTGCATAGACTCAAAATTGGCCCCTCTTTCTCTTCCTCTCTCTTCTCCATCTCACAGAAATCCCAAGTTATGGCCAATTTCTTTCTTCCTTTCTCTGCGATCTTCCGCCGAGGAAGGTAATCTGCCCCATTTTGTCCCTTTCTGTTCATTTCTATACTATCTTGTGCCCTCTCTCTCTCTCTCTCTCTGTCTCGCGCGCGCCACCCCCCACCCAACAATCCCAGAGCCCACACATCTTTGTCAAGGTATTAACCACGTACTGCAGTTTTGGCTAAAAATTGATCATTTAAGCATTTTAGCCTCGCTATAGGATAAACCTAAATATTTTTTTCGCTAGCTATGTTTCTTGCATAAGTTGTAACCATCAGGCAATTCATGCCAGCAAGTTGCATGTAGAGCTCCAATATAGGCTCTCACTTTCACCCACCAAACCGTTCATGCCATCAAGCTACTTATAAAGCTTGTTGTGGGGTGCATACTGAAGACCATCGAACCAGTTCTCTCTCTCTCTCTCTCTCTCTCTCTCTCTCACCTCTAGTCATGAATTTCTCTTTCTAATCCATGTTCTTTCACAAAACCGAAAGTTCAATGCAATCTCCAAGGACTCTGAGCATCTGCCCTGTCCTTCTCTTCTCAATCTTCTTCCTTCTTCCCTTGGCATGTCCTCTTCAATTCAAGATATCCCGGTTTGATGCCAGCGAGAAGAACATCTTCTATGAAGGTGATGCTGTGTCCTTCAATGAAGCCATTGAGCTGAACCGGGCAGACTACTCATGCCGTGTTGGCCGAGCCACTTTTGCTCATCCACTGCACCTCTGGGACCCTGCCACAGGCAACCTCTCTGACTTCACCACCCTTTTCTCCTTCACCATCAACACCCTCAACACATCTAAGTATGGCAACGGCTTCGCTTTCTTCCTTGCTCCTGTTGATTTTAGAATCCCACCCAACTCCGCCGGTGGTTTTCTAGGACTGTTTAACACTACCACCTTCTTCTCCACCTCCAATAATCAGATTCTTTCAGTGGAATTTGATTCTACTGCCAACCCTGAGTGGGATCCTCCAACAGAACATGTTGGGATAAATGTCAATTCCATTGAATCAATCACACACATGAATTGGAATGTTACTCTTCATGGTGGGAATGTTGGGAATGCATGGATTACATACCATGGGGCTACCAAGAAGCTTAGTGTTTTCTTAACTTATGAAAAGAATCCTGTCTTTCATTCAAGGGCTAATCTTTCTTATGATATTGATTTGAGAAAGATCTTGCCTGAATTTGTCTCCGTTGGATTTTCGGGTGCAACAGGCACGTATCAAGAGCGGCACATCATCCATTCATGGGAATTCAATTCAACCTTGTCAGTAAATGATCCAAAGAGACAACTGAAGGCTATATGGTTCGTGTTGTTCGCACTTTTATTGGGTGCTATGATCAGTGGTGCAGCTTTGGGATGGATGCTTGTGCATAGAAGAAAAAGAATCAGAACAAAGAAAATAGGTATGAAGATGATTAATTTCACCTCCATCAATGAGGATTTGGACAGAGGGGTTGGACCCAAGAGGTTTTCTTATGAAGAACTGGTCTCTGCCACCAACGACTTCTCAAATGAAGGGAAGCTTGGGCAAGGAGGATTTGGAGCGGTGTACCGTGGCTTCATGAGGGACTTAGGCCTGCAAGTGGCAGTGAAGAAGATCTCTAGAGGATCCAAACAAGGCAGAAGAGAGTACATGACTGAGATCAAGGTCATCAGCCAGCTGCGCCACCGCAATCTTGTCCAGCTCATTGGATGGTGCCATGAACACGGTGAATTCCTGCTTGTCTATGAGTTCATGCCCAATGGGAGCCTTGATTACCATCTGTTTGGTGAGAATAGCTCCCTCACATGGCAGACGCGATATAAGATCGCTGTGGGGCTGGGTTCAGGGCTGCTCTACTTGCATGAAGAGGGTGAGCAGTGTGTGGTGCACAGAGACGTCAAGACAAGCAATGTGATGCTGGATTCAAGCTTCAACGCGAAGCTTGGAGACTTCGGTCTGGCCAGGCTCATGGACCATGAGCTGGGGCCACAGACGACAGACCCAGCTGGAACGCTTGGATACTTAGCACCAGAATGCATCAGCACAGGCAAGGCCAGCAAAGAATCAGATGTTTTCAGCTTTGGGGTTGTAGCATTGGAGATTGGCTGCGGTCGGAAAGCTCTGGAGCTCATAGATGGGGAGTATATGGTGAGATTGGTGGAGTGGGTGTGGGAACTTTACAGTCATAATAGGCTTCTTGATGCTGCTGATAAGAGATTAGGAATGCGTTTTGATGGGAAACAGATGGAGCTTTTGTTGATAGTGGGGCTGTGGTGTGCTCATCCTGACCCTGGTTTGAGGCCTTCTATTAAGCAAGTGATGAAAGTTCTCGATTTTGAAGCAGATGCACCTGACCTTCCAAACAATTTCCCAATCGTCGTGAATCGGACACCGTCATTCCCACCTCAGATTCCTATTCTTTCATCTCAATCTTCTATATCTTGTAGTTTTATATCTACAGGGCGTTAATATAACATGGGGGTGGACTGGATCAACTGCACCTATAAAATCTGTAGTTTAGCATGATGGAACATTTTCTCTTACTAATGGATCATGCAATTAGATATTTGGAAATATGGGTGGTAAGAATCATTTCGGTATGTACTTGTACAATACAAGGTGGATGGCCTACTATGAGTAGGGTTTTTATCAAATGCACTCGATGCACTTAGCCTCAGTGTGCCTTGGTATATATAACCTATTTTTTATTTTTTTATATAACCGTTAATTTAAATGTATTTATCATACCTATTAAGTTTTGACATTTTTGGAGAGTTTAAAATTTTTTTTTGGATTTTTAAAATCAAGAACATTTTCGTAAATACATATGTTTTAACCAAAAAAATTTAAAAATCTTCAAAAATAGTAAAACTTGATATATATATATATATTAAATACCTTTAGATTAACAATTATATAAAAAATTCGAAAAAAAAAAATACGGTTTTTGCACCCAGGTGCTCTAAGACTAAGTACATTTAGGTGCACTGTATCAAGATCTATCATGGTTACCTACATTTCTTTTGTTTATACCTTTATCTAATGGTTGACAACGATGTTGGCTGTGATTCATTTATACTTTGTTATCTCAAATATGATAAGATGTCTTCTTATATTAATGGATAAAAAATATTAAAATGAAATTGAGAATAGTGTCTTTTTTTTTTTACCTCAATGGTGGTTTTTTTTTTTTTTATCACGCTACTTACATTGGATGATTAGATACCTAATAAAAGTTATATTTTAGGAAACGGATAACGAGGCTGTTGCTTCTGTATAACTTCGAACAGCCTCTATACATAGCGGTAGGAATTGGGGCAGGTCGACCCATGACTCGGCTTTTACCTTATCCATTTTTAGCTGGGTAAAACCAATATATTTTTTACTCGGTATAAAAATGGGTTAGAAAATTTGACTCGAGTTCAAAAATATGATCGGGGTGAGTCGACCATGTCCTGACCTAAAGAGTCCGACCCAACCCGCATATACTAATTTATTAAAATTATAAGCCTATACTTAAATATTATTATTATTTTCTTTCAAAATTCTTACTTTTTTATATTCAACTCTATCAACAATAGAAGAATTAATTTATTCAGAAAACAATATAAGAATCAATAAAAAGAATTTGTACACAAATAACTCTTATGTGTAATTATATATTAACCTATTTTAATAAACTTATATTATATATTCAAATGTTTGGTTTTTTAATTATGTGTTTTCAAAATAATTAGTAAAATATTAAAGTATATAATATTTAAATTTAGTATAGATGTATACTTATAGTTGACAGATATATAAATTCTTAAAATTATCATATTTGACCCGTAATTTTGACCCAGCCCACTATCCCGAAACCGGTCCGATACCAACCAGAAGTTTATCCTAGAATCTATTAAAAAAAAAATAAGGGTTAAACCGACCTTGTCCCAACCTGGTACAAAAAGAGGGTTCAACTCAATTTTTAAAAAGTAGAGTTAGGGTTGGGCAAATCTTGACCCGATATGGCCCGCCCCGACTCCCACCCCTATCTATACACTTGTACTCTATACATACCAATGTAAGTCACTTGGTCATCCAAGTAAGGTATTTTATGATGTATCCTTTTCTGTATCTGTAATGGTTGGTTAGTACGTGCTTAGTTGATGAATCTACGAAAGCTGGAGGAGTAGGTAGTGCTGGATTGGGGTTAAACTAATCCTAAACTTAAACCAAATTTCTAGAAAATGAGTCAATGTCGGGTTGTTATTGGCCGTTGTTTTTAGGTTGAAAATACGAGTCCAATTTTAAATTTTTGATATAGAAGTTAACAAAAGCATAAGTCAATGAAAATTTTAAAAATATCATTGGATCCGTATCTCGTATGGCGGTCAGAAGATTCATACTTTTTATTTTTTATTATATGCGAGTTCAAAGTATTTCCCGTGAAATCGACGTTTTTTTAAAATTAGTTTGGTTTTTCTGCTTTTAAAAAAGGTTTATTTGCAAATGTATTTGTATAGTTTGACCATAATTGAAAAATATATTCACTTTAGTTTCCGAATTTATAAATATATTTGTATAATTTATATATTGGGATGCTACTATGAAACACGCTTTTTCTATGTACTACTTTCCATTTTAAACATTCAGATAATTGATAAAAAAAATTCGCTTAATTTATTATGTTTAATATTATTTGTATTATTATGAAAATCTTTTCATTTGTCTGATATTATTATATATAGCCGTAATCTATAAATATGTAAATTAAGATAATAAAATAATTTAATATTAAATATCAATTATTTTTAACCTCTAAACTATTTAAAATATAATTTTTTTTTTTGGCAGGGGAGACTTTCACCTCGGGAATTGGCTTGGAATCTGAAACTCTTTTTTTCCCTCTGGAAGGGCGAGCAGTCCAACATTTATTACTTTTTCACAAAGCAACGAGGCAGTTCTGCGGAACAAAAAAACTCTGGGCTTAAAAGGGTAATTGCAACAGTCATACCAGCAGATTACCCAGGCCCATTAAGCTTTCAACTTTTATTTATTATATTTTCACCGGACATTTTTTACAATTTTATAGTGGTTTTGCGTTCATTCTCAAAATATATTAATTTTTATAAGATCTAAATTTCTGATGAGATTTACTTTTAGTAGCATGATAAAACAAAATATATTGAACATGAGAAATGGTTTAAATTTTAAAAATATATTAAAATTTTAAAGTCAAGGGATAAACGTGGAGGCGTACCTACATAAGTATCGAATCATTATCCTAGAAATACTTACCTCTATTAAAATGGCAACCAGAAATTATCGAGGCCATCCCCACAGAAAATTTCTAGTGATTTGATTATAATTAGACGCGTGTACATGAATGATTACTGCAAAAATTTAAATGCAACCATTTTTTAAGATTTTATATATAAGATATTATTTATAGTAAATTAAAGATTTTGCTGAATATAAATTAATTTGGTCGCATAAATTCATTTCAAATATTGTAATTTACATTTAGTTATGCAACTAAATTTACATTTTTATTCCTCTATAAAAAAAATTTTACATTTTTATGTAAAATCGTGGTAGCTTATGAGAACTTGCAGTACAAGGAAAAAAATTTTTAGGGATGCAAAAAGCTGTGACTATATGTATTAGCTTACCTTAATGCAACTATAACCAAGTCAATATAATTCCGAGGCTATGTTAACAATGTTTTTTTTATTATTATTATTGAAAACAATGGTTTGAATATCACCAAAGTCATACTTTCAATGACAATTTTGTTGCGAAAAAGTCACTTTTTCAATATCCAATTTTATTATTGTCGTTAAAAAGTAGTTATTATCAAAAATAATTATTTATGTTCAAAATTGAGGTCTTCTGTGACAAAAAAAAGTTTTATGCTTAGAGTGTGTAACAAAATATTAGTTATCTTATATTGCTAATTTGTTATCAGTGTCTCTAAAACTGGCCTGAACAGTCCAGTTGACTTGGCCAACTCTGTACCCTTCAGATGGCGGTTCCGGTTTTTAATTAGTTAAATGAAAGCGGTTCTACTTAACTTTTTAAAATTTTAAAATTTGAATGTTTAACGGAAAATTCAATATATTTATTATATTTAATTTTATTTGTTTAGCTAAGAGATAAACATTTCATCCAAATAAAGTATACATATAAGTCACATTTGTTGAAAATATATATTCATATGTAAATTATAAAAAATGCCTAGATCCATTTACACATGTATTAGAATTTAATAATATTTTATAAAATCATTATCCATATAGAAATGGTATTTTAGATTATTTAAATGATGAAAATACAACATTAAAATTGATACTTGACATTAAATTATTTTATTATGTTGATTTTATACATTTATAGATAAGATTTGTAACCCATATACAATGATACTAGATAAATGAAATAATTTTATAATAATATAAATGATGTTAAATATAATAAATAAAATAAATTTTCTATTAATAGTTGGGGACAGTAGAGACCCAAGATCCACTAGCTGCAGTTATTATGCTAGCTTTCATGGCCATGACGGCATACTAACATGACAATTATGTTGAACAGGATGTGTTTGGTTGGGAATAAAACAATTTAAGGTAAAAGTTGTCAAACTGATAAAAGATAATGTGATATAATAGGAATAATGATGATATATAAAGAGAATAAAGTTAAAATATATAGGTTAGTTATATAGAAATGATTAAAAAATAGAGTAGTTTGTATAGTAAAATGTAAAAAAAAATTAAAAAATAAGATAGTTATGAAAAGTAAAAAAAATTTATTGAAAAGTTCTTATTGACATTTTTTTAATCCAACAAAACAAACCTTAAACTAGAAATTTGATAAGCTAGCTACTAATTTTGCTAGGTGCATTGGTACACTTTATATTCTTCTTAAGATAAAAATTATAAAAGAAAAACAAGAGTACTTTGACTACATAGTTTAGTCTTAACAAAATTATAAGATTATATTAATATTAATAGGTCAAAATGATTTGAACCAAGGTTAAACTCAAATTAGATACCAAAATGGTTCAATTCCAAACAAAAAAATAGTTCAACTTCTTGTTTGGTTTTTAAAGTATCAAATGTTATGTTTTTAATTGTTCCATATTGCAATAATGAAGAGCTCTTCTTTCTTACAACAAAATCAATCATCGCAATTAATTTGTTCAAAATTTTCTCAATG
Organism: Annona squamosa; assembly: GCA_035584095.1. Classification (NCBI taxonomy): domain Eukaryota; kingdom Viridiplantae; phylum Streptophyta; class Magnoliopsida; order Magnoliales; family Annonaceae; genus Annona; species Annona squamosa. The sequence goes on along the minus strand of JAXCLR010000105.1, from coordinate 24,212,558 downwards.
AATAGATGATACTCATTTGGGTATAGGCAAGAGAAAATGCTCCTACATAAGAGACAAATAGTTCCTTTAAAGTTGAGTTTGCAACCATTATCACTAAGGTCATGCATGAGCACTGATGCACTAAGTATTATGTGCAACGCATGAATGATCCATGACATGATTGAGCGATTGAGTGATGATTCAAAAAACCTTCGGTAAATAAGAAGGCTCTATGCTTGTCTTTGTTTTTTTGTTAGTGTTCATTTTACATTATATTTCAACTTATATTAAAATTGAGTTCCAGAACAATTTTTATAAATTTTCATAAAGAGACTACAAGCACTCACATATTAAGAAGAGAGACCATAGACTCTTGAGTATTAATGAAAAATAATGCATCAAGGATACCAAACTTGAATTTTATATGAATTGGTGATAAAACACTCCTACTGGTTTCGAACCCAAGACCTGCTCAGGATAAATTAAGAAAATGCATTTTTCATAATCCTTATTATTAGGGAAAATTTAATTAGTAAGAAAAATGCATATGCAAAGAAAAATTTCATCCTTGTGATTAGGCTTTTATATGCAAGTAAAATTTTTTTTACTTTTAGTGATGCTTTCATAGAAAAAGAATTTACTTATTATAATATGTTAGCAACTAAATCAAAATTTTATTGCCGAAACACAAAAATTATAAATTTTTGGTAACCAAATTTCTTCTTGATAGTTGCTATATGGAATATGCTACAAAATATAAGAATTTAAGTTTTTTAACAACAAATTTTAACATTTCCAAGAATAGGTACACACAGTAAGGCTAAGAAAAGTTTAGGTTAACCTAGCCTCATAGGATATCACCTATAAAAAAAGCATTAAAGTTGATGTATAATAATATAATAATTTTATATCACTAATTATTATGTATTGACTTACCAATTTCATATAAATATTTTTATATAGTGACTTACCAATTTCATATTTAGATGGTGTTGAAACCTATAGGTTCCAAAATTCTAGGTTGTGAAAGACACCTGTATTGCCCACCATTACTAGATAGAAAATTTAATCAAAAGCATGATCCGGTCTATTTCAGAAAAAATAATGATGATCCGGTCGACTCTCTTCATCTCATGTCGTTTTCTTGGAAATGCATGCAAATGTTTTTGACATATCAATATGTTTTTTGCCAGTGCAATCTATCCAGGTAAACAGCTTTTGCCGAAAGGTAGATTTCTTTCAAAACTGGCCGCGAATTGAAACCAAAATAATGTTTGAATCTATAAATTTTTACTTATTTTGAACCATTATAATTAATTTTTAATTGCTTATATTTTAGTGAGTCCACGGGTTCCAAGTGTGGATCCTCTTCATCTTCATACACCATGTTGTTTTCGTATAGATACAAACCATTCAATATATTGATTATCATTTATTTGGTTAAGAGTTCAGATAAAAAAATATTTGTATCTCTGATTATTTCTTGCATAATTTTCTATGAATCAAGTTGTCTATTTTGTTCTTATTTACAATTTAATTGACATCGATCTTAAAATTATTCTGTTAAATAGAATTGGTTCCCTAATATAAACCCACATTGCTTTTTTTATCGTTTATCCACATTACCATTTATTTTACCATTCATTATTTCATCTTTTTGGGAACGCTACATCGAAATTCCAAACACAACTTGTCCCGTCGCACTTTAGACATATCAAGAGTTACCCAATTGGAAGGCACGTTTGATCGGCCACTGGTTCCCAAATGGACTAAACCACCGGATGGAGTATTAAAGCTTAATGTGGATACTCAACTGCATTACCCGAATTCATCGATGGGGTTCGCCGCCATCATTCGTGATTCTAGGGGGTCTTTTATTGCTGCAAAAGGATGGCGTCGCGATGGTTCGTGGAGCCTTTGCTTTTGGAAGCACAAGCTTTTCTCCTTGGCGCATCTTGGGGACAGGAGTCCAACACGACTAAACTTCAAATTGAATCCGATTCGCTCCTTCTCGTCAATTTGCTCACTACGGGCGGCCCCGTTTCCTCCCCTGTCGGTACCATGATCGAAGAAATCAAGACTATTCTCTCTTCTTCTAACCTAATCACTGTTCATCATGTCCTTAGGCAAGGGAATGCAGTTGCACATGCCCTTGCCGACGCCCTTTTTGTCTCCTCCGTTGATCAACAGATTTGGTGGGGTACCCCCCCCACAGGCTATACAGGAAAAAATTTGTATAGACAACTTTTTGGCAATGAATTCTCTTGGATCATCCTATCATCCCTCCCTTTTAGATGATTAGGGACTTGGGATAGGGTACTTTTTTTTTCAAAAAAAAAAAGTATATATTAGGCTTGAGAATACAACGCTAGTAAAGAAAATATGTCGTTTTATATAGTTCGGCTAGAGACCTATTCTACCCGAGAAAAAAGTAATTTACTAATCAATAAACACGATGATAGAGTTATCTTGTGTGGAATTTTCTTTGGCTATGTGTGGCGCTCCGAACCGAGGTGCCTAGAAGCCTTACTCTGGGATCGTGTCGATTGGTAAAGGTGACTCAGGATTGTTGCCCTGATCACACGGCAGGATCAATACATAAAAAATTTCCATCATTCGTCTAACATGAAATATATTTCACATAACATAGTCATAGACCCAAAATTTGTTTCATAAAG
>JAXCLR010000105.1:24197265-24209801 GCA_035584095.1 Annona squamosa | reverse complement strand
AATAATTACAAAATTACAAATGTCGAAATGACGCGTATACGGTCAAAGTAACGCGTATACGGTCAGGGTTCCACACTATGTAAATGTAATAAGGTATGCAGATCAATGAGCTTGTGATGATAAAAAATTTATACATAAGTGTTTGAGGTGAGTCCAATCCGATTTGGTTTGAATTAACAATTCGTGAGTAGATTTAAAGTGATCGCACATAAAGATAGTTTTGATCAAGTTCGAGAGTTGTAATTCATAAAGGAGCCATAAATATTTTGCATTGTTTGGTAGTCTATGGTTGTGCCATTGGTGAGGATGCATGATAAACAAGTGGAGATATACTAGTTTTCCTGAATTTTGCACTGGACAATGGCTATAGATCTTGAGAATGCATTAGTATTGGATCATGTGTGGAGAACATGGGAGTCATGAGTTGAAAAACAAATAAAGCTCATGTTGTTGGTATCTTATGTATATGAGATATGAATTCATGTTGGTTTGAGAATGAAGGTGGAGTAATCTCTTAGGTGGAGAGATGTCGAGTCATATTATTTTGGAACATGATTAATTGATTAACAACTAGTATGTTTCAGAATAGTTCAAGACTTGACTTCTCTATGAATTGGCTTAGAGTATACAAAATTTAATTCAAAGTGAAAATTGTTAGAGTTGTGACTTATATTGTGCATATAAATTATTTGTATAATAATTTGCATATGAGAATGCATATGAATATGTAAGAGAGTACGTGTTAATTTTACATAAGAACCCATAGAAGTCTTATAAAATAGGATGATAGTTAAGGGTTTAGTCGAGTCCTAAAGTATCTTGACTAGGTGTGAAAGAGGAATAATCGGAGTGTTTGTTTTAAGAATCTGTGTAAGACATCTAAAGAATGATTGTGAGTTATTCTGTGTATATATCAACTTTTCTATTAATGGATTCATATCTCTCTTGTGATTTTTCCATATTAAAGGGTTTTCTATGTGAATTTTATTGTCTTATTTGTGTGACTTTTTATTACTTACCTAATCCTATATCTTTTTATTGTATATGCTTCTATAGAGAATTGTATCAGTCTAAACATGTTTCCTAGAAGTATGAATTCTCTGAAGAAAAACAAATTTACCCAAGTGTCAATCGATGAGTATGCTCATGTGGGCCACCTCAATTTAACCTTAATTAAAATGTTATTGCATTGATTCTATTGTGGTCTGATGCATCGAGCTACAACATGAACGAATTGGGCTAATCCCTTGGTCACATGAGCATTCGACTCTAATTAGACATTATTATATTGATTCTATCGTGGAAGTAGCACGAGAATTTAGGGAGAGAGTAGTGATTCAATACAAGCGCGCTCAATGCTTACACTTGAATTATTTATTGATTCGTAAATATTCGGTGTCTAATAGGAAATCTACCATACCCATTAATTCGTATTTAGAAATATTCACTTTATTAACATACTCGTAGCATATGTTGGAATGGCTTGAGCAATTGCTTTTAACAACACCTCCTTTCCTCCAATAAAGTGGTGTTTTCCTTTGCACCCTGAATTTTCCTCCAAATTCATTCTGTCGGAGCCAAGCATTTCGGTAACTTCATTACAACGAGTTGGGCTTGTGTTTGAGCTAAAAAAAATGCAATTTTATCAATGTTTACCACCTAACCTAGGGTCATGGAGTATAAATTGAGAATGTACAAGAAGAGAGTCATTTCCTGCCTCATTGCCCTAAGAAAGATAAGAGCATCATCTATGAATAAGAGATGAGTGAAGGGCAGTACCCTTGACATATTGTGATGCCATGCAGATGTCCATGGTGATGAGCATTTGAGATTAAGGCGGATAACCCTTTGGCACAAAGAATAAACAAAGATGGAAAAAGTAGATCTCCTTGTCTCAGTCCTCATTGAGGGCAAAAATACCTAGTTTTGAATCCATTAAGATCAACTCGAAAACTAACTGAACTAAGGCAACTCATCATCCAGTGGAACTATATTTGACTGAAGTTCATTTTCTCCATGATCTTCCTAAGAAAAACCCACTCAACTCTATCATAGGTCTTGGACTTGTCAAGTTTAATAGTGATCTCCTCCCGGTTTCCCCTTTTCTTGTTGCGGAGGGAGTGGATAACTTTATATGCAATTAACATGTTGTCCATTATGAGACAACCTAGGGCAAATGCACTTTGCTGTTCTGAAATAATATCCTAGAGGCAAAGTTTAAGTCTATTTACTAACACCTTAGCCAAAATTTTATAAGCTACATTACACAAGCTTATGGTACGGAAGTCATCTATGTGTTGTGCACCTGTCTTCTTTGGAATCAATACTATAGTGCTGGAGTTTATACCTCAAAGTTTCCTACACTAGTGCTATGAATTTGGTTCTTCCATAAAAGATTTGTACATAAGAAATACATCTTGGCCAATGGTCTACCAATGCTTTTGATAAAATCATGCTAATATACCATTTGGACCAAGAGCTTTTGATGGGTTTATTGCTTTCAAAGTATGTTCCACCTCATTAAACTGCAATAGCTTTGTAAGAGCTTCACATAGATCATCTATAATTTTTGTCTTGACGAGGTTTGTGACACTATCCACATTGGTGGGTCTTGTGGTGGAATAAATGCCTTGAAAATATAATAGAGCTAACTCTTATAACCCCTCCTGATCCCAAACCCAATTGCCATCGCCGTCATATAGAGCCTTGATAAAGTTTGATCGTCTCCTATTAGATGTCATTTGATGAAAGAAAGCAGTATTCTTGTCTCCTTCATGAAGCCAATGGGTCTTTGCTCTTTGCTTCTAAAGCTCCTTTTCATCTTCCAGGAGAAGATTTATCTGATGTTGGACCCCTTTGATAGCCGCATCTCTGGTATCAGATGGATTTAAGCATTTACACTAGCTACCTCCTATTTTTTATCTTGTATAGCTTAGCGCAGATTGCCTCTACTTTCAGAATTGATTTCAGCTACCAAAGCACCCCTATGATGATTAGAATCCCAAACACAATCAATAATGAGATGAGTCTCCTGGTCTCTAGTCCAAAATAGTTCATATTTGAACTCACGCTTTGGTCTCTTGTGATGTTGCTGAGTATTGAGAACTAACATGATGGAGAGATGATTAGAAGTCGCCACCAAGAGGTGGAAATTTTTTGCATATGGGAATAGAGATAGCCAACTAGGAGTTGAGAGTCCCCTATCCAATCTGACTTCCACTCGTTATCCACCTCGTCTATTGTTCTTCCAGGTCATAGCAGGACCCACAAACCCTAGTCCAGCAAGGTGCACCTATCTGTCATGTCACGGAATAGGTCCATCTGAGGCTAAGGTCAAGATCTGTGGCTATGGAATTCTATTAGGCTAGAAACTTCGTTGAAATGGCCCATAATGAGCGATGGGGCTACAGAGAGATTTCTTAGCTAATTACATAGATTTCGACTCTTCGATCTACAACTCATGTTTAGGTGCCCATAGAAACCAGTAAAGCATCATCCCTACATATCAGCATTAATATGATTGATAAAGTAACTTCTGATGGTAACATTTGAATCTTCATTCCATAGCAGAGTTAGGCCTCCCCTCCTTTCCACAGAAAGTAGTAATCAAAACATAGCTTTCGTCTAATCACCTCCATCTCCTTAGCTGATCGCTTTGTTTCACTAAGGAAGATCAATTTGGGAACTTCTTTCCATTGATCGAATTGCGCATGGGTTCTTAAGCCCATGACAATTTCAGACAATAAGAAACATATCATCGAAGGTGGGGCTGAGGAACTTCCTTGCCCTCCACCTCTACATCATCTATGATGACCATGCTCTTGGACTTCTTTGATCCATGAAATTGTTGCCCATGGTGCTCCTCATCGAGCACCCATTTCTCGCAAACAAGCATTTGTCACCCCTTAGAGGCAACTACTCATACAACAACATCTGCCTTGGCTAGAAGGAATCCCATTCCTAGCAGCTGTTAAGATATTGCTATCTGTCTACCGCACAATTTCAAGAGCACCCACTGCTTGCTTTATCAAGGATAGAATCGACCCTTTTCTCACATCTTCATATAAAAATTGCTGATGTATTATGGAGAGCCTGCTTGTGGGGACGAATTTGCAGTCATCAGATGCCTTGAGAACCGCATCTTGGGACTGATAGCTAGGCAACCCACTCTGGTTCATGATAAGCGTATTTGAATCACCATTTAGGCATGGACAGTCCTCAGCTGGTGGTGTAGATATTGAGGGACGGTATAGGGAGTATGAAGATGTTGGTAGGTGTGGGGTTAGGGCTGGTTGTGGTGGTTCAACTGATGTGAGTAGTTGGGACATTGTAGCAAACAGTTGTCATTCATTTTATGAGGATAGGTGTGATAGCATGGGAGCATGGGGTGGCTTGGTGAGAGGGAACTTATGATCTTTTTGAAGCAATCAACCCTATTAATCTAATTATTTGATCATCTAATACTTATTGATAATGGAATTAAATTTATATTATAATAGCGCTAATTCAATCCTATTAAATCTTCAAAAACTTTAAAATTAGATCCAAATTTTATGCTAAACTTTGTTAAACCTATCACATGGATCTTTTGAAGTTAAGTAACCTCAACTATTTACTATTTTGGTTATTTCAAACTCATCAATGTTTGTATGAGTTATACATTATGTGGCACCATGAGAATTATAGAAGGTAGAAAGCTCGATATAGTAAAGAATCCAATTTAATATTAAAAAAGAAAGAAAGTTCTTGGTGGCTCGATATGCAAGATTTAATTAACTGTCTGTTTGTCAATAAATAAAAAACATTAAGCTAAAAAATTTTATTCTCCATAATTATTTTATTTTTAATTATTTCTTCACATCTTCTTATATAATTATTCTACTTTTCGCTATTTCAATATAACTATCCAAACAACTACTATCCATCATCATTTTATTATATTACATTATTTTTTTCAATTTAAAAACTTTTATATTAAAAATTTTTTCAAAAATTTTATGGCTTGATGTAGTGGTTCAGTAGCAAGACCAAAATGAATAATATCACATAGTTGTACCCTAGGCCTTGGGCTATTATCATAGAAAATCATAATTAAGGCTTGTCATATTTGTCGTTTCAGAGAAAAATGCTGCCCATACCGTAAGGTTTCGTAATTCAAATTAGTGGAACCAGTACCATTACATTGGGATTCTTTTTAAAATAACAAACAAAGAAATTTTAGGAGGACGTTTTAAATGAAATCCTATTAATTTTATAGGTTTTTTGAGGGCATAAATATTTAACATTTGAAATTATCCTTAGAAAACTGTTTTAACATTCTATAGTAATTTATTAACATAATTAAAAATAATTAAAAACTACTATTTTCTACAATAATACAGTAATTAAATATGTTGGTAAAAGTATAATTATAGGTTAAAAAATGTAATTATATCTGTAGCTATTTCTTCCGGATTATATGCATACGAGCGTAGAGTTATCCTTTGAAATAACAATGAATCTCACCTCAGCAGAAATGGACTATTTCCCGTCCTCGGTTTTCACGCCAACCTCGGCGTACGGCGAGATCCTCTTTGTCTTCTTCCATTTTCTCGTCTTTCATTAACGTTGAAAGGACATCACTTAGCATTAGGTCGGTGGGTCACGACCCTGGCCTGCAAGTCATGGTCGGAGGTTTGAATTTTCAACTTACTTCTCATGGGTGTTTTCCCTCCATGGACGTGTCAGAATTGTGGATCTCTCGTGAGACTAGTTTTGGCCTCCTTTTTAATAATATAAATTGATATAAGAATTTCTAGATTTTTATATTCAAAAAAGAATTTATAAAATTTCACGGGCTTAATATTCAATATGAGATAAATATATATATATATATATATAACATTGTAGGTAAGATTTAATTACAATAACTAAAAAAAAGAAAAGAAATTAAATCACTTATTGTCTTATCCACAAGGGCTAGCCATGAATTTACGTAAAAGGAATTCAATAGTTTTGGACTACGAATTTCATGAAAAGTAATATTAATGTAAAGGATTAAAGAGTATGATTATATACTTCATAATAAATTTTAAAATAAAATATAATATTTATTTATTTTTATAATTAGTTATATTTTAAAATTTTTCTCCATAAAAATATTTTTCTAAGTATATTTAATTTGTATAAATACTTTTGCTATTTTATAATGCTTTTACATTTTATAATACTTTACATTTTTATTTTTTATTTTTTAAAAATAAGTTTTTTAAGGAGTGAGAAATGACTTAAATGCCCCTTGAAATTGATAATTTTTTAAAAATAAAAATAAATATGTAAAAGTATTATAAAATGGAAAAACTTGATATATGTATTAAATATAATTAAGAAAATATGTTTATGAAGAAAAATTAAAAAATAAAAATACAATAAAATAAACGAATATCTTATTTTAGTCTAAAATACAACATGATTTGTATAATTGTGCTCCTAAGATTAAATAATTCATATAAAGAATTTCATCTCAAGTAGACTTGTAATGTGTCGGACTTCGTAAGAGCATAAGCCTTCCTAAGGAATTCCTATGAAAATCTTTTTGGATAAGTTCTCATTTTTTTTGTTTTTTATTTTACAATTCAAGTTTTTATAATTATATGCTTTTTAATTCTGGCTCAATAGGTTAAATCTAACAAATTTCTCTAAACTGTTTTTTAGTCTGGTAAATAATAACTGTTTTAATGACATGGGTAATATGGAAATTTAAGATCAAATGTTTTGGTACCTGTACATTTAAGTTGCCTAAGCTGATCCAATCAGTCTATAAATGCTTTTCATTCTTAAAATTTTCACACGCTTGCAAAAGTTGACTTCTACTCAATACGGATACCCAACTAATTAGCTTAACTGGTTTACCTTACTAATGTTTTCAGGTGAAGAATGAAACTGACGTCGGAATGGCAACGCAGGGATCAATTTGCATAGGGAGATGATGTTCGAAATGCCTTCAGTTTGGTTTTTGCTGGCCATACACAGAAGACTTTAAAAGAAATTTTGACAATTTTATTACAGTATTCTCCTTTAATTTCTTGGTGTTAACCTGTTAGCGCTTCCTTTCTTGGTGGGAATTTATTCATTACTATAGTCCCCCAGTTGTTTAGCTGATAATGCATTTTCAGAATGACTTTTTTCTTTTTATAGAATAGTAGCCGATGCAATAAGCTGCATTGATGTACTCATTTATTATTAATAAATACAAAAGATCAAATTTTCCTTTTGAATTATTGTGTAATTGCCTCCTATATTAGGTTATTTGACTTGATTACGGCTTATTTGCTGATGATTAATATATGCAGGGAAAGTAACATAAGCGAAGATTATTTAATATATTACAAATGTCACTTAGAAATTGATTGATTTATAATTGTCAGTACTAAAATAACCATTTGTCAGCAATCAATCACGATCTTCCCGGTTGAGGGCTTTAATTTTGATCAGAGTCAATTGCATTGCTACAATACATATAATATTCATTATTGAATATATTTATGGTGTCCAAGGAAACTTATATAATATAAATATTGAATCCCCTTTAAGATTGAATTTACGTGTAACTAAGAAATCTTGTCGGGGGAATTTCCCTCCTGATTTTCTTGAAAATTGACATATCCCCTGGAAAATATAAAATATGTTTATAACACACTTTATATATCTGCGCTCTCTCAAATAATATTTTCATTTGTTCATTTCAGACCAGTCTAAAAATGCAATTTTTTATTTTTTTTGAAACTTTTTTGTAAACATATTAATCTAGTTATATTTAATATATAAACTAAGTTATACTATTTTTGTACATGTGAGTATATTTATTTTGGATTTTACAATACAGAAGTATTTAAGCCATTTTCAAATAATTTAAAATAACTTACATACCCTTATATTTAAAAATTCAAAATAAAAATATACATATATTCCAAAATGGTATAACTTAGTTTATAAATTAAATATGACTAGATTAAGATGTGGACTGGTATGAAATCAAGGGATTTCAAAACGGTCGGACAGGATCACAACTCAATAATATTTTGCCCCTCGTGAATAAAATTCTCTCTCCTTCAGTAAAGGTCTTGGCTCCACTGCCGGCTACCCAGGACTAGGGAGCTCACACACTAGATATCCATGGTTGTCCAATTCTTATAGCACTGGCTTGAAAAAAAAAAATATTTTTTCAAAATTACGAAAACCCTTTAAGCAAATATCTTAAGCTTATTTCAATTTTGCCACATTAATTAATTCTACAATACGAAATTCTATTTCAGCAAGGAGAAAGTTATTTGGTTACAAAAATTTTGTTACACTTGTGCTTTGGCAACTTGCAAAAATTTTATGACATGGCCTGCCGTTGAGATGAAATGTAGAATGGGATTTAACAAAAAGTGTTTTGGTACGTTGGGAATAAGAAATTTTGTATGGAAAAATAAAAAAAGTATGATGTTATTTTTTGAGTGAGATAAGTGCTTCATAGGAATATAAAATTTTATTTTATCTTCATCCATCCTTGTTTCATCACAACAATCTCTCTCTTATCCTCATCTTATCCCAACAATAAACAATTAAATGAAAATTTTAGTTTGGGAACAAAAATTTCATTTGATTGAAAAAATTTTAATAATATATTTGAAAAATGATAAAACTTTCATTGAAAATTTTTTTAATGCAAAAATGTTTGAAATGGGATAAATTGATGTAATATAATAGGTGTAATGATAAAAAATAAAAAATTAAGTAAAAATAGATAAATTAGTTGCATACTTAGGTGTATAAAAATAATTAAAAAATAAAGTACTTCTATAAAAAAATATGAAAAATTTTATATTCTGTCAAACATGAACTAAAAGAGCAACTATAGTACGCTATAGGTGCAAATAACTAAAAGCAACAAATTATTTTGTTTCAAAAAGCTTATGCACTTTGTTCACTACCAATGTTTGCTAGATTTGCTTTAAAGTTTTTTTATTGATATATATTTTACATCATATCTCAACTCACCACTAAAGCATTTGTGGACGTGGAGATTCGAACCAAAGACGCGGACGCTATTAGCTATGTCTTTGACCACAAAGGTATTGCCCCCGTAGCCGCTTCTAAAGCTTTTGATTTTAGTTGTTTTTCTAATGTAAAAATATGATTAATTCATCAAGCTACTTTAGCCGATCATGATTAACAATATACATTGGATATCAAATTAAGGTCTCCTTGCTTAGAACTTGAGATATTTTTATGACTAATTTGTACATATACCGACTTAATTTGACTATAATTACAAATATTCTTATATAATTTCTGAAATCTCAAATAATTCTCATATGATTTAGTTATAATTATAAATATACCTTTTGTCATTGTGATGACATTACTACACCATTACAATGTAGGAATATTTACAAAGATACATAAACTACGTGAATATATTTGTAAAAATTAAATATACTTAATTTTTGAAACTGCAAATATACTCACATAGTTTATATATTTTTGCAAATATATCCATGCTGTGTTGGTGCATTAATTGCGCTATAGTAGCATAGGTATACTTGCAATTGTGATCAAATTGTGTGAGGATTATTTGTAATTTTTAAAATTATATGGATATATTTGCAATTATGGTTTACAAATTGCCCTTTTTTATTGCCTTCAAGGACTTTATACTAGCTAAAAATAACACCTTATCGCAAGTAACTAAACAAAACTTTTTCGACAGAATAAAATTCTAATTTAATGGAACTAGTCCTAAGAATTTGAATATGTGAAACCTTGTCATTTAAGACCCACCCTTGCGATACGAAAACAACACCATCCAATGCATTTTGAACACAAACATCTAAACCGTCTAAAGCATTTTTCCTATACAGGTAAATGATTCTATAAGTCATATAACATTCTAAGACAGTCATAAATGAATCTTAATATTTTCATAATCTACACACATATATCAGACTCAAAGACTCTGACTGATATTTTTTCAATAAAAAAAAAGACTCTTGATCGATATGGTTGGATTTTGATTTATCATCATTGTGGACCTCGAATGGCGAGGTTCCATGAATACAATTTTATAGAACTAATTCCATTAAATTGGGACTCTTAATTAAAATAAGCAAAGCTTTACAAGCTGGTGGTTCGGATTGTATGTAGGTTGATGCGCGTGTTGTGGACGTCAGAGGTGTTACTGGTCTCGCAGCCATTATCAGGGATTCCAGGGGCTGTTTTGTTGCTGCTAGGGGGTGGAGATGGACAGGCATGTTGGAACCGCTCCTCATGGAAGCTCATGCGTTTTTATTAGGGACCAAGTGGGCGCTCCAACTAAGGCTGTGCCGTGTCCTGATTGAATCTGATTCTCTCCTTCTCTGCAAGTATCTATCCAGTGACGACACAATATCCTCTCCAGTGGGGCATGTTATCTCTCACATCAGATCTATCCTCGTTGCAAATGACCACCTTTCTATTCATCATGTTCTTAGGCAGGGTAACAAGGTTGCCCACTCCTTGGCCGAGGTGGCTTCTTTCTCTAATGTTAATCATCTTTTTTGGTGGGGAAATCAAGCAGTTGTAGAGAAACTTTGTAAAGACAATTTTTTGGCAATGCATGATGTGGATTACTCTCCTCCGATCCCTTTCCAACGCGATAGGGTGTCGGGATAGAGTAACTCTTTTATCAAAAAAAAAAATGTAGGTTGCAGCATACAAAACTCTCATCTTTAGAATTGTTAGGAGACAATCCCATCTGGTTTGGAAAATGGAAGCTAAGTATAATCCTGAAAACGGAGAGAAAACCCTATCAATTTTCTTGGATTGATGATACTATGACCTGATTTCTGACTCCCTAATATTTCTCGCGTTAAAGGTTAGCTGTTGGGTTCGTGTTCTTCTGGTCCAGCTATCGAACATTTAAAGAAATGTCAAGGCACGTTCGTTAACATGAAGCGTGGAAACCATGGGATTTGGTTTGCCGAGGCTAATTATTATTCCATCAATCACACTATTTTGCTGACTTTTACTCCTGCATTTCTATCATTTTCCCTATCAACTACATACAACAAACTTGTTTATTTCAACTATATGCACTATCATTTCTTATAAATCACATATTTATCAAAATATTTTCTTTTACATTTTTCACCATTTCCCACAATTTTATAATTTTACATATTACAAAAGTGTCCTTAGTCTCGGCTTATGAGCCCCAAAAGTGACTATTACCATCTTCACTTTCCTTGGCCTTTTCAATGCTAGCCTTGACGAACAAAAACCGTGACATCCTTGTTATTGGCTAAGCAAATATCTCGCTTAGTTCATCTCAAAAAATTCATTTACAATATTCGTTTTTACTTTTTCTCTGTATACTTGTTTATCTAAATATATTTAACATATAAATAAAATTTTAATATTTTTGGATATGCATATCAAAAAAATATACACATAATCAAAAATAGTAAAATTTAATTTATATATTAAATACACGTAGATAAACAAGCGTAGAAAAAAATGAAAAATAAGTGTTGTAAATAAATTTTTTAAGATGAACTAAGCAAAACTTTTGTTTAGCCGAGGCTAACAAATCACTTTTCGTTAAATAATTAAATGAACATGTGTGTGGACCTCCAGTCAGCGGTGCAATCCGATAAGCCTGTGCGCAACATCGAACCAATTCCTTGACCGACATCCAAAACCATGCTCTATAAGGTAGCTGGTAATTAGCCCCCTTTACCGACATCCAAAGCCTTGGCATGCGGTTGCACCGTAGCTGGCCCGTGCACGGCCAACTTCACCACTGTGCTTGGCCGATTCCAACCGATGCATGCGGCCGGCCCGAGCGAGGAGACGTTGACGACAACTCCCACGTACTCCCCACGTCCCACTCGAGGCTGGAAAAGCAATCAACCTCGACATCGACGACGATGGATGGCGAAAAGAAGGAGAAATCTTTAGGTTGCTGAATTTTATAACTGAAAGGAGAGGAGAACGGATAGATGGGAGAGAATAAAATTTTATCATTTGATGCTTTGGTACAAAGGGATCGTTATATGCATTGATCAGACAAGGGAGCTGTGCTTCTTTTATACTTGTGCTGGGTTTGGTTATAATAGCCGATTTTCTTGACTTTTGGATTTTCTAGACCATACTAATACGCCGCCTATCAGATTTTTCGTGCAATCGGCTTAGCATGTCATGTCGCCCACACCAGTGTTATTAAAACCGGACCGGACCGGCCGGTTCGACCGGGAACCGGTCCCCAATCCGGTTCGATAGTATACGGTTCGGTTCAATTTAAATAAACCGTACAAGCCATCGAACCGGTTCGACTGGTTCGTTCTTCCCGGCAGCTCCACCGATTTCAGCCTCGTCTTGATTCTGTTTCCTCTTCTCGGCAGCTCCATCGGTTCCGGTTTCAGCTTCTTCTCTATTCTGTTTCCTCTTCCCGGTAGCTCCACCGGTTTCAGCTCCACTGTGCCGATCACCAGCCAATAAAATCCACGGGTCAGCGATGAGCTTCCTCTGCA
>JAXCLR010000105.1:24178245-24197165 GCA_035584095.1 Annona squamosa | reverse complement strand
CTTCTAAATTTTTTTTTTGCTGAACATAGGAGATATTCTTGATTTTCATATTATTATAGGTTATTTAATTATTCAAAATTTCAACACTTACTGATTTATTTTATTTCTTATTTTTCAGGTATATTTATAGTAATTCATGAAGGTACCGAGATAAAGAGGAAAAATTCAAGAACCAACAACCAAACAACAACGGTCATAACTTATTACAAGTTTTTCAGGTCAGTTAATGTAATTAATTTTTTAAAACTCGCTCTTAATTTTTTCATGCATGTTTTGTTCTTATATTGTGGTCCTTAAAGTCTAACATATATATTTAAGATTTATAAAAAATATAATTTTATCAATATATTTATTTAAAATTTTAAAATTTTAAAAATTTAATATTTATAACATCATAAATATATCATGCTGACGTCATCGGTTCGAACCGGTTCGAAGCAGACCAGTTCCTTTACCGGTTCAATCACCGGTTCGGTTTTGACAACATTGGCCCCACGCTTGATTTTTTACTTTGCCGACTTGCGTGAGAAACTCAGATTTTTCAGGATTATTTCTGCACACTTCCTCTTAATTCGAAAAAATTTGTTACACTAAGTTGTTTTCTAAATTGTAAAAATTTCTCTATTTGCAAGTTGTTCGTCCGTTATGTAAAATTATAGTTAAATTTTGTCTTTTCTCCACAAGCTCTCAAACGAAGTGATAACGAATGTCGACGTGTTTTGATTGGTTGTACAAGACTGAATTCTTGGTCATAGCTGTGGATAACATGTTGTAGCAGTAAGTAGCTGCAGAAGACCTATCTTGTAGTATAAATATTGTAGAATTCTTTTTAATTACACAACTTTGCATGCTACAGTTGTTGTTGCAATATATTTTGCTTTAGCTACAGATAGTGCTACTATCTTCTGCTTTTTAATGACCATGAGATAATATTTGATCTAAGATACCATACATAGCAATTCGTACTTTTCCAATCATCCGCGCAATCGGCTTAATCACTGTCTATGTAACCAGATAACCAAAGTCTTTTCCTGACTTGTATAAAATACCATGATTCTTTGTTCCTTGAGTATATCTGATAATTCTCTTAACAACTATAAAATGAAACTTGTTTGGCTTGGATTTATATCTGAAGATGACGCTGGCAACATGAATTATGTTTTGGTTAGATATATCAGTAATTCTACTAGGCTATGGTGGATCCTCTCATTTACCTTCTCCTTTCCATCTTTTTGGATAATTTTTCATTCATAACTATTGGTGTGGACATGGGCTTCAATTTGTCAAGTTAAATTTCTTTAATATATCATCTACATATTTTTCTTGAAAAATAAATATCTCACCTACTTGTTGTTTTACCCGAATATTGAGAAAACATTTCATGATACTAAGATTTGTCATCCCATATTCATGTATTATAGATTTTCTGAAATCTTCAACCATTATTATATTAGTGCCCATGTACATAAAATCATCCACATATATAAAATGGAATAAGAAAATCTCAAGCACCTTGTGTCTTAACACAGAGTGATGGCTCGCTCGGGCTTCTAATGAAGTCATGCAAAAGAACATAATTATCGATATTGTTATTCTAAGCTCTTAGAGCTTGCTTTAGGCCATATAGTGTCTTACACTACTTGTATACTTTATCTTCTCAGCCTTTGATAATATAATCATTTGGTTGGTCTACATATATATCTTCTTTAATTTCTTTATTAAAAAAGCTGATTTGATATCCAACTAAAAAACCTATAGCTTTAACTGTGCGATAAGAGAAGCATAGTTTTAATAGTTTTTGTACAGACAACCGGGGCAAATGTTTCTATATAATCAATTCAAGGCAACACTATGAATACCCTTTGACAAGCATCTTGGCTTTATATTTTTGAATAAAGTCATCTTCATTGTATTTGGTTTTATAAATCTATTTTAGTCTAATAATCTTCTTATCTATTGGTTTGTCAATTAGCATTCAAGTTTGATTTTTCTTTATCATTTTCATTTTCTGATTCATAGCATCAATCCAATGTTCTTCTTTTATAGCATCATGAAATTTTTATGCTCACAAGTAAAGAATGCCACATCACAACTTTCATAGATATCTCTTAAGGATTACCACTTCCTTGGAGGCTAATGAAGAATTATAGGTTGAATTAACTCTTAGAGATACTGGTGGAGAGCTTGAGCCCTAACTTTTGAAACTCATTCCGTGTCCAGGATTCCATTTAATAAAAAAAATGACATCCATTGGGATAAATAATTGTTTGACATTGGCCTTATAAAGCGATAGTCCTTAAATTCATTATTTTGGCCAATAAAAATACATTTTTCTCCCTTTTCATCCATCTTTTTTCTATTTTTTTTTTCAATGAGTGCATATGTGACACATCCAAAAATTTTAAAATGCTCTACTTTTAGCTTTCTTTTATGTCAAATCTCATTGGGTGCCATATGAAGAATTGCTTTTGTGGAGGATCTATTGAGAATATTAATAGCTGTGTTAGCTGCCTCGACCCCAAAAAGATTTTGGCATATTTTTTATTATGAGTCATTTCAAATTTGTTCTATTTTTTCTTTTAGTCACAATATTATGTTATAATGTGCTCTAAATAGTAAGCTTTCTTTTTATACCGCACATATTGCACAGTTTATCAAATTGACAGCTTGTAAATTCTCGCCCATGATCAATTTTTAAAATTTTCAAATAGTGATCACTTTATTTTTCAACAAGAACCTTAAATTGAATAAAATAAGAAAAGGCTTCTAATTTTTGCTCCAGAAAATGTACTCACAATATACGGGGTAAAATCATCACTAAAGAAAAGGAAGTACCTTTTTTGTTCAGAGATTTATTATAAGAAGACTCCCATACATAAGTACGAACTAGCTCTAGATGTGCTTTAACTCTCCAAAATGTCTTAAGAAATGGAAATCTATACATTTTGTCATAAATGCAGCCTTTACATACTTTTTTCAATAATAATTAATGGATGCTCAATAACCAATTCTTTTGTTTGAGCACTTTCAATCATCTAAATTTTGTAATTTAATGCAAATATTTGAGTATGAGACATTATAAGAGGAAATATATTGTTAAAGGCCATTTTTTTATGATAATTAATTGTCTTTTTTGTTTATTAAGAATTAGAGATTTGTCATCATTAATTTCACCATATGGCTTTACTTGGCACCATATTAAATAAATTTTGGGCTGAGCCAGAATATAGAGAACATCATTAATAATTTTAGAATTTTTATTTTTTGATTTTAAGACATTGATATCTTTTCCTTCAATATTTTAGTTTTTACCTTCTCCAAAAGTCATTTTGAACTTCATATTTTCATCAATTTTGATAAAATAATTTTTATCACTTATCATATAGTTTGAACAACCACTATTCAAGTACTAAACATATGTGACTCTTTTTGAAGATTTAAACAGGAGATAAATACTTCAACATTTGAACTACTATTTTTAGAATAATTTATCTTCTATTTATACCAGCAATCTTTATGAAAATGAGTATGTCTTTTGCCTCTCGTGCATTTATATTGATAATTATTTGTGCCATAACCACTTTTATTGCATAATTTGCTTCATGATTTTGGAATCTTCCTCTCCTTATACCATAGTTATTTAGTAGTCCTCTTTAAAATTTTGCTCTATCGCTATTATCACCTTTCTTTTGAATTTTTTTTCTCCATTCCTTTTAAAATATTAAATTTTGGTTGGAAAACTTGCTCTAGTAGATGTTCTAAAGATGTTCGTGTTCTTTTCTTATGGACTTAAAGAGAACTCATTAATTCAATTAAAGAAAACATGGATAAATCTTTTAATTTTTCTATAGCAGCCACCATGTGGTCAAATTTAGGAGAAAGGCTTCTTAACATTTCTAAAATAATTTTTTTTATTTTTTATTATATCCATATAGCTTCTAATTTGATTTATAATATTAAAAATATGAGAGAAAAATACTTATACTGTTCGCCTTCCTTCATTAATAAAGTATCAAAATTATTCCATAATCACTAAAGCTTGATAGAAATTAATCTGTCATGGCCCTTAACTTCATTTTTCAAAATATTGAAGGCCTCATATGATGTTGTTGCAACCATGATTTTTGAATATATTATCTTATCTACTCCTAATTGAATATATAGCAAGATGTTTGCATGATGCACTTGATTTTCATAATATTATTTTTTTTCTTATTTTCATTCTAAGATGTAAGATTTGCATCATCTTTGGGTTGCTCATAGTCATTTTGGACTAAATCTCATAATCTCTGCAATATGAATAGGGTTCTCATTTGAATACTTCAAAAATCATAGGCTTCCATTTCTAAAATAAGAACTGATGCTTGGGTATAATAAAATATGGTAATGGAAGTCATTAATAGCGTACTTTAAAATACTTGGTCACAATAGCAATGTAGTAGAAAAATAGAAGCTTTCATGGCTCTAAATGATATAGCTCCGATACCAATGATGAATACTCTATAGATATCAGATGGAATATGCAAGGAGAAATATATAAGTTGCTGAATTTTATTACTGAAAGGAGAGGAGAGAAAGGATAGAAGGGAGAAAATAAAATTTTATTTTGATGATGCTTTTATGAAACCTCCTTTCTATGTAACCTCCTCCATTTTCAACATTTAGATGGTTGATAAAAAATACACTTTATCTATCGTGTTTGGCATCACTTATATCATCATGAAAACTCTATCATTTGACTAATATTACTATATATGGACCCCATCTACAAACATATAAAATCAACATATTTCCTATAATCATGTTAAAATATGTTCGTGCAATATCTTATTTTAATTATTAAAATTTTCAAAAGAAAATGAATGGGTCGTATCGTCAATCTAATTTTGCATGTGATCATGGCCATCGTTTTTGTGGGTAATGATGGGAACGCAAATAGGTCTCTTCCGTTTGGATGACATGTTTATATAAAAAAAGGCAGTGATAGGATTCATATTGAAACCGTGGCAATATGGAATCACAGCATGCTTAAACGTGGGTTATTTTGCCAATGATCGATTTTACATTGGCAACTGACTATATTTATGTTTTATCGTGTTTTGATTATTCAGATTTTTAAACATCATAGATAGATTGGATTTTGAATTTGTGAATTTTTGTGATCGTGAGACTTTTTTAAGGCCAACTAACATTTCAACGTAAATTGTTGAAATTTTTTTTGTGTTGTTTTCACTCTCACAAACACAAATGTGCATGTTCATAAAGGGTATCTGACATGAATGGTTTGATATGTTATTTTCATGATGTCATGATTTATAAGAAATAATTAGGACCTGTGCATGTTTATGAACAGAAATTTCATTTCCCAAAACATCATCATGCGAGTCATTACATTTGATTAAAATGATAATAATAAAGAGATATCTATCTTTTTTAATTATGAAAATCATTATTTTATATTTCAATTGCATAATTATGGAATTTTCGCTACGAATTGGATCTTTAAATAATTTAATACTAAATATCAATTTTTAAGTAATATTTTCAACATCTAAACCATCTAAACTATTATTATTACATAGATAAATGATTTTATAAAGTATTAATACATTCTAATATATATGTAAATTGATTTAAATATTTTTCCTAATTTACACATAAATGCACCTTTTTTGAACAAATGTGGCCTATGCATATATTGAATTTGAATAAAACTTGTTCTCATAACTAAATAAATGATATTAAATATAATAAATGAATTAGATTTTCTATCAAATATCAAAATCTTAAAATTTGAAAAGGTTGCACGAAATTACTTCTATGTAACTCAATTACATAGAAACGTGCCTGATTTTATTACATGATGTCCTTGGTAGATATGGGTCGTTACATAGATACATCAGACAAAGGGAGTTGTGCTCCTCTTATACTTGTGTTGGGTCGATTATAGTAGTCCATTACCGGCTTAGCACGTCATGCTGCCTACGTGCTTGAATTTTTACTTTGCCGACTTGCATAAGAAATCCAGATTTTTCTGGACGGGTTTTCCGGATTAATCTAAAATAGAGGATGTGGTTGCTCTGGCTAGGGCCACCTTCATTTACCATCATGGTGGTGCTGAGGAGGCTTAGACACCCACTAGTCGTGTTGGGCTGAATCTGGGAGTCAGAGGGCAATGAAGAAGGCAAAGCCAGCACCGTGGTTGGTGGCATTGCGGGTGTCGATGGGGAAGGTGAAGGTGAAGTTGGTGCTGAAGTGGGAGAGGATTTGGGTGGTTTTGTCCCAAACATGGAAGTCTTGGTTGAATATCGCTTGCGTTGAGTTAGATCTTGCCCGTCTTCAAAGAGTTTGGAGTCATTTCTTAGGCAATATTGGGAGTTCTTGGATGGAAGGATGGGATTGTGAAGGAGGTTGTGGTGATTGACGTGCAGAGAAATTAAAGGAGAATGTGATGAATGAATGAAATGAAGATGAATATGTGAAAGATCACCCACGGCGCGCGCGTGGAGAGAGAGAGAGAGAGAGCAAAGCCAAAAAACAAGAAGTTTGATAGCTGAAATTATACAAAGGAATGAGCCTGTTAGCCCAAGGTAAATAAATGTCTCACTTAGCCCATCTTAAAAAATTTATTTACAATAACTTTTTATTACTTTTTTTCATGCACTTGTTTATCTAAATGTATTTAATATATAGATTAAGTTTTACCATTTTTGAATATGTTTATCTATTTTTTGATAGTTTTAAACATCTATGTGTATATATGTATTTAAAAAACTCTTATTTTTAAAAATCTAAAAAAATATATACACATATTCAAAAATGGTAAAATTTGATTTATATATTAAATACATTTAGATAAACAAGAGTATGAAGAAAAAAATTGTTTTAAATAGAATTTTTTAGGTAGGTTAAGTGGGATGTTTACTTAACTTGAGCTAACAAGATCATTCCTCAATTATACAAATGTGACATATATGTTAGTTGTGGGACTCCGTTTAGTCGTAATCTAGTTGCATATAAACTATTCCATATAACTCTCTTGATTTTTGTTATGTTGATGATTGATATAAAAATTTAATGTATTCATTACCTTTAAATTTATT
This sequence comes from Annona squamosa, assembly GCA_035584095.1. NCBI lineage: Eukaryota > Viridiplantae > Streptophyta > Magnoliopsida > Magnoliales > Annonaceae > Annona > Annona squamosa. The sequence continues at coordinate 24,190,062 of JAXCLR010000105.1, read as the reverse complement.
TGTTTTTCTAAGTATATGTTTGGCAATAAGAAGAAAATATCAAACTCAAACTTTTCACTCTCCATAACTATCCTATTTTAAAATTATTTATTCACATCTTCCTATACAACTATTTTATTTTCTAATCGTTTCTACACAACTACTCATACAATTAACCTATTTATTTTAACATTATTTTTTTTCATACCTCATCATTACCCTTATTATATCATATCATTTTCTACCGATTTAATAATTTTTACATCAAGAATTTTTATCTAAAAGTTTTATCACTTCTCAAAAACACTCCCTAAGAGAGAAAAGTTCACCAAAATCAAGTGTATGCATAGAGACATCTGCTTAAAAATAGATATATTTTTGTGTAAATTAAAAAACGATTAGTTCTGTTCAAATATATAGATATATTAAAATATAGTAATATTTTAGAGAATTATTTCTCTACATACTAATGATATTTTAGATGATTTAGATGTTGAAACTATTATAGTAAAATTAACATTTAGTATTAAATTATTTTATTATATTAATTTTACACATTTGTAGGTAAGATCTATGCACAATGATACTAAACAATATAAATAATTCTAAGTACACACAATGATACTAAACAATATAAATAATTATAAATACAATAGAAGAAGTAATTTTTGATCAAGTGTTAAGATATTAAAAATGAATAGAATTATATAGACAAAATTTCATAGAAGCGAAGCCTCTATAGCCTATAAAGTAGTATTAAACAAAGGAGTTGGCTGTAAGTCCATAAATAATGTTTCGACTGACTAACTAATTAGCCAAACCATGACGTTAACACTAACATAATATATCATTACACATCAAAGTAATTATGGATTTTATATTTTATGTTTTCTCCAAATATTTATTCATAATAACTTGAATTACCAATCAGGTTGAGTTGGTTTAAAGATAGTCTAATTGCTGGTTCGGTTCCAATATATAACATTGAAAAGGGCAACAAAGTTTTTATATTAAATACCAATACAAGCATAGCCCGGTTGGTACTTGCCACGGCTTAGTGCCAAGGAGGTTGTGAGATTAAATCTCACGTGAGTTTATCTCCCATTGGTTATGGGAGCTTGTCTTTCGTGTGAGGAGCTAGTCTCCTCCCTTATGTTGAAGGTTAATCGAAAGAAACAATACAAAGGATTTGTTGAAGTAAGCTGCCTGTAAGAAAATAGCAAGTGTTATTGGGCTTTATTTATAATATTAGATAAGTTGAGATACTGTAACAATGATAAAAAAAAAAAAAAAAGTTTTAATATTAAGGATAACTCCAGGCATACAATCTCGTTGACAGTAGTATCTACCTTCGATAAAATGTCGACTGTCTCGTAAGAGGAAATTAATGAGAATAGTAAGTCACGATTCTAGCTCAAAGTCTTTTAACCGGAGCTCAAATATCTAGAACACCGAGTAACATTACATTGTCTTCTATCACTAATGATTCTAGGAACGTGATTGTATATCGAGTGCACATAACTTTGGTACACCATGTGCAAATACCCATTTTTTAATTTTTTTGATTTTTTTACATAATTTTTAATCTAAGTATATTTAACTCATGTATTAATTTTTATCATTTTTAGATATTTTTAGATTTTTTTAGATTTTTTTGAATTTTTAAAAAATAATGACATTTTAGTAATTTAAAAATTCTAAAAATTACTAAAATGCTAATAATTTTTAAAAATTCTAAAAATTCTAAAAATCTCCAAAATTGATAAAATTGATATCTATATAAAATACACTTAGATTAACACTTTTATGAAAAATTTTCAATAAAAATAAAAAAATTAAAAGCATGTGGGTACACCAAGCCTAAGTACACTCAAGTGCAATGAAACACGTCCCACGATTCCATTACAACATGCTGCGTGAAAAATCCCCATTGTTATCTCTTAATACAAGCCAAAATCCTATTAAATCTCTTGTTCGCGACATGCCTGGCATCCACATTAGGGCTATTTGCAAATATATCTACTTCGTTTGACCATAATTGCAAATATACCTATATAGTTTTACAAATAACCCTATATAGTTTAACCATAATTGCAAATATACACATACCATTATAATGTCATTACTGCACCATCACAGTATAGGTATATTTCCAAAGACATAATTTTAAAAATTAAGTTGGTATATTTAATTTTTGCAAATATACTCACGTATTTTGCATATCTTTTTAAATATATTCACATTTTGACAATGCAGTAGGGGAGCAACTTAGGTTGGGTACGCTTGATTTTGGGTTGTCGCTACCTTTCCCTTATTTTCAAAAAACTCGTAACCACTCTATTTTAGGTCGTATCAATTCTAAACATACCTTATCTAATTTTTTAAAGTTGAGTCGATTCCAATTTCAATTCCAATTAGATTCTTTAAAATAGTTCTATATTTAAAAATTATAACTTTATTACAAGTGCTACTTAAAAACCTAAATTGAAGACAATATTAATATAATTTTTGAAATATATTCATCAAATTTACTAAATAATTAATAAATTAAATAATTTTCTATACACTTTAAAAATATATTTATATCTTTTACTATAAAAGATATTTTATAAAATTTATATTAAACATACATTAATATTTTGGGTCAATTTCGGATACCCGGACATTGGAACTTACCGACCCAAATTGAACCGGTTATTTTTTTACTTGGAATCTACCCTACCAATTTTATGGTACCTAATAGGTCAACCCGCAAGCCAAGTTGCATCACTATAGTGCAGCAACGATATCATAACGATGTGAGTATATTTGCAATTATAACCAAACTATGTGTTGTTATTTGTGATTTCTAAAACTATATCGGTATATTTACAATTATAGTTAAACTATGTGGGTGTAATTGCAAATTACCCTCTACATTAGTATAAACTTTCTAGGTGGTGGCCTCAAGCAGATTGGGCTCTACAAGAAAATGCATATCACTATTGATAATCAACTGTGATTCTCAGCATTAATCCCAAAAATTTACGCATTAGTCGGCTTCTTGAAAACTAATTGACTCCCTGGAACACCCCACTGGCCATCACCTTAGACTGATGGTTACTACACTAGAGATCCAACAGCATCACCCCAACTAATTTCGAAAGCAAATGACCACCTGTGTATAAAAATCCACCTATAGCAACCTTAGATATCCACAACTAATTTATCAATTAGACACATGACAGAAAAACTAATTAAACTATAATCATATCCATCATTCGCATATCAGCGGAAGTAAAATACACATTACCCAACCACAAATACATTAATACGACCTCAACAAGTCATACATCCATGAACAATATCTCAAATATATGATATACAACTCATTATATAATACATACATATGTATATCTCTCAAATATACATCAATCTTAAATGATCATAATCCAAAACTACACAACTTATACCTAGAACAAACTACTTCAACTAGAGATCAAATTTGACCTAGCTCATAGCTAGGCTCTTGCTAAAAATGTAAAAAATAAACGTGTGAGTTGGATAAACTCAGTAAGTAGGTGCGATCGGCACAAACAACTATAAATTCATGATAAATTCATCATATGTCATGTCATCACATATAATGTAAACATTAGGCTCTCACTAGCCTCAAACAATCACGTCATGCCACAATCACACACATGAAACCAAACCAACCTCATGTCTATCAAGGGTCATGAACAACCTTTCCTCATGTCAACAAAAGGTTCACGAACAACTCTATGCAAACCATACATATCCGTCACTCATGCCATATGCATCATGCTCATGTCAAAACCATGCCTATATTTATTTCGCAAAATATCCACCATGTGGTTTCACAAAACCATGCCAAAACAAATAATCAAACCATTATTAAAGGGCCTAGCCCCAAATCAAATCAAAATCAATATGTGGCATTTAAAATTAAACATCAAACCATCGCATAATCTATCCAAACATACGAACCTAGCCAATGATGTCCATTAGCCCCTCATTCATTCATCCAAACCAAGCCTCAATTACTATCTCAACATGAGAATTGCAGAATTCCAACATCCCTCAACCTATATCCTTAAGCCCATCACAATTTTAAGCCCTCATTTCAAATTATACAACTCATGCACATCAAGACCATCTTAAGTTCCACTTCTAATAATTCAACATCATATATACTCTCAAGCATTTGCAAAATATCATTCACATCATTAAGGTTTTACACACCTATATATACATCATTTTCTCACCTTTAGCCTCACTTAGGCATTTCAAAAAACACATCATAGGCGTTATATGAAAATCATGCCCAACTCAATCTAAATCCATGAGATTCCATCTGACACATCATAATATCATATAAAATCACTTCTAGACACTTTCATTTCATTGTTTACATGTTTTTCCATCAAAACCCTCAAATTCCAACCTCTCAAAAATCTTTACACAAGCCTTAAATCATGAAAATCCAACTAAATTGTTAAACAAAAGTCGATGTCCATAAACAAACATCAAAATACGTCATTTGCAACTCAAATCCATCATTTATATCAAAACAAAATAACCTACTTACCTTAAATTCATTTTTCTCCAAGAACATCCGAAATCTTAAAGCTCCAAGCTTTCTTCTTGATCCATCAAACTCCTTTGATGCAAGATCATGTGGAATCATGCACTCTTAGGTCGATTTCATGGAGTTAGAGAGCTAGGGTCGTGAGGAGGAAAAAAGGAAAGAAATGGCATGAAAATGGGATCGGTTTGAACCCTCCCAATTAAAATAGCATCTCATATGGTTTGAACCGTATGATTCTAGAAATCACACGGTTTGAACCGTGTGGGCTCATGAATGGCCTAATTTCAGCAATCTTGCACTATTTTGCCTATAACTTTCTCTAAAAAAATTTGATTGAGATGATTCTTTTTGGGTTAGATTCCTAACTTCAAGTATTCTCTCTCCAAAAAATTTCAGCTTAAAATTCCATTACCAAAACTTGGCATACATTTTACTATATAGCTTTATCGATAACTTTCACCCATTTATAAGATAAATAGTCATAACATGTCAAAATATTTCTAAAATCAACCTAATCATTCATACACATATCTTATTATCATAATATTACATTTATGTCATTTATTTTCTCAAAACATGCCTTAACAAATTGTGACACGTTAGCTCATTGCTTTAGTAGTTTTGCCTCTTCAATAGGTCTTATTAGCCAAAGTTACATCTATCACCTCTAATGTTCCCAAAATCTCTTTTCACACATTACACATACATTTAATATCTCATTCATGCTAGAAACCAATATGTTCTATGTCATTTTCAAAATTTTATCCATTAAGTTTATTACTTACCAAATTTTTACTATGTCTCCGATGACTCGATTCTCAAATTAGCATACTGAATTCATTCTCAAGCATCATAAATACATTTCAATTATGTCTAGAATTATTCTCATAAAAATCAAGGCTCTTATTAATGATCTTCAAACATTTTCCTAATCACGATTCTTTTGAGCTTAACTATAAAATTAGGTCTATTTTCATCATTTATCCAAATCTATCATTCAAATCTCACTTACAACAATCTATATCCATTCCAAACATGCTAGGCATCTCACTCACGCCCAAACATATTTTAAAACGAATCAATTCTAAATAATGCTCTTATCTAGCTCAAAGTCCACAGACGATGGTCAAGTCTCAAACATTTATCATTCAATTAAATCAAGAGTTTTTGTATATCTAAAATCATCTAACAAGCATGTGCAAATCCCTCCCAAGCTTCTATCAAGCTATTTTTCAAAATTCACTCATCCATTTCTCAATAACTAAAATTGCACAACCGTAACTCGCGTAGCTTTTTGCATTTTCAACCCTTGATTAATCAAAATTTTACTATCATATGTCTTCTCAGACTATATTATGCATATCCCTATTGATTTACATAGTTTCTAATACCTAAGTTATTACACTCCCTTTTTGCACAAAACCTGCTTCTCAAGAACCAAATTGTAATGTACATACGCAAAAAAAGATCTTGTGCTTATGAGTTATGGGTCACACTGTGATATTATTCATTCTAACCTGTAACTCAATGGCACAATTTTAAAATACATCATATTATTTTTAACGCGAGACCCCATTATAACCCGAGAACTCTCTTCCGTTTTTAACCTGAAATTCGGTTATCGGCAGTCACGGAAAGTTCGATGAGAATAACACTCGCGTTTTCGTAGGCTATCTCCTTAATCTCATCGAATATGGGATTGCGAAATGTAGGCTGCATTCCAATATATCCAGTTCAGAGGGGAAGAAAAACATAACACTGACATGATCTACATAAGTAAATGATATTTGAGTAATCTTAATGGATCGCGTAATTCAAAATTAGATAGTTCCAACTGACTACATTTGATTAGGTTCGAATATAATAGTGGTGATGTATGATGATAAAAATTCCTTTGAAATATTGTGTAATATTTTGAGGCGCGCGGGGAATTGAAGTTATCTCCTATCGGCCCTATACCTTCCAAATTCGGTATATCATCAGCTGATTCCTAAGAAAACTAACTATGAGCTATAAAATTCGGTTTCATAGGCTATCAAATCAATGGACCGTTTCAGTCGCTTTCAGGAAATGATGCATGAGATGCATTCAAGTTGTAAATTTGACTCTTTGACCTAGAATTATAATTAGCTGCCCAAAAATATAGATATCCCTTCAGAACAAAATATGTCTGTGTGCCGGCAGTCCTATAAAAGACAAGACTATAAGACAACAAGTGAAATACAAATTTTTGCCAGCAAATTGATTACCATTCATTTCAAATGATTCCAACTATGGAGACATGCAGCCGAATACAATTGGTGATAAAAAAAAAAAAAAAAAGATGAATATACTAGTCTGCAACTTTGATCGGGCCAGCCCGATTTCAGATCAACTCTACCCTTACACTATTTTCAAAATCTCTTGTCTTATTCTATTTTAGGTCAGGTCTATTTTGAGTCTATCCTATCCTATTTTTAAAGTTAGGTCAATTCTAGTTCCGATTCAAATCTGTTCTTTGAAATAGTTTTTGTATTGCATTTGAAAATTATAATTTTACTTTAAAATATATAATTAAGATGATAATAAATTGATAAATTAAACAAGTTTTTATATATTTAAATAATAGAATAGTATTTTTCAACACAAGAGATATTTCATAAAATATATATTAATAATTTGTGTTGATTCTAGGTAATCATACCTTGGATATGCTAATTGAACCAAGTAATTTCTTATTTGAAACCTACTATACCTTGTGGATATAAAAATAGGAATTTAACACTCTCATTTTAAGGTATCCAGATAAACCAGCATATCTCCTATCCAGGTTACACCCTAGATTATAAAGAAATGAGAATGAGAAAATCTTAAATTTTCCAAAGGCATTCGGAGAAAATTAATTCATGGCAAATGAATCGATAGTGGGGATATATCTAAATTATTCATCTTTCAATTTACTTAATTCAGGGAATTGTATTTTTTCCTAATCTGTACAATTATTACCTCTCGAAACATTTATTTTTGAAATAATCAAAAATTAGCTTTTGCTAAAAGTAGATATCAAATTTAACAGGGATTTTGGCTAATATGTCTACAAAGTTTTACCAATATTAAATCTGTGTCCCTAAGTTTGCCGAATTTGCAAATATACTTATAAAGTTTGTATAAAATTACAACTATATCTCTTCCGTTATAAAGTTGTTAGATTTTTTATGTAAAATGATGATAATCTCTTAAGCTAAATTATATACTTTTAATTTTTGAAAATATTGTAAGTATTTTTGCAAAAAATCTAAAATACTAATGCATACAAAAATATATAAAATAATGAAATAGCAAATATATCTACAATATTTGAAATTTTGCGAGTTTATCACTTGTATTAAATGACATTATCGTCATTTTATATATAAACACAACGGCATCCTAATGAAAGGGACACGGTTATAATTTTATGCAAACTTTGTGGATACGTTTGTAAATTTGGCAAATTTAGGAATACAGATAAAATATTAGTAAAACCTTATAGGCATATTTGAAAAAATCCCCAAGTTTAATATTCAAAATCGTGTTTATCAACAGTTTATAGGCTTTCGCTCGCTGCAGAGTACGTAGACCATTAAAAATTTCAACCAGTATCGTTTCTAGTTCGGAATGGATTTAGAATTAAAAAATGAAACTTCTTTTGAATTATTTACCAAAAAAATAGAAAAATAGGGCTACATAAAAATGACCCCAAGTTTTTAGATTTTGTACTTTATACACATAAATATTGATTGCATATAGCTTCAACTTTTAAAATATATTTGCAAAAACCCTCCTATCGCCAAGCATCATGGCCAACTGTTTACTTAACAAATTATCTAAATTTGTAGGGAGATGCCCTTTGCAACTAAATTTCCAAAATGAAAGGTCGTTTACAAAACTAATATTTTTTAGGCATGTTTTCCAAAATCAAAGAAAACCTAGGTTCATTTACAAATGGCCCATTGAAATTCGATTGAAAAGGACAACTTAAATTTCATATTTCATCGCCACGATGTGCATGGCGTCGTGGTATCCACGCCCCCATTTCTCGCAATGCGTGGGTTCGAATCCTAAATGGTGCAGGTATAATTTCGATATTTTACAGTTTAGTCCTCATGTTGTGGGGGTTTACAAATTTCTCTTGTAGTGGGGTTAAAGAAAAATTTACCTTCATGTGAGGCTGCGAATATGCTTTATTATAATAGCTGCATGTGTTACATATGTAAAATATATATATATATATATATAAAAAGTTCATATTTCATCCACAGGGATTAATTTTCTTAAACAGAAGACTCATTTCAGTTTGTGAGATTGTGACAGGGATCATACGAACCCATCAGCATAATAACCATCATCAGTTCATCACCATCTCAACTTCTCTCTCTCTCTCTCTCTCCCTCTCTCTGTAACCTCACATGGATAACTGCAACGGAAGAAAAACTTCTGAAGCTCTCTGGGTTTCGTTCATGGCTGTGTCCTGCTTTCTTCCCCACTACATCGCCAACCCACTCAACTTCAGTTTCATATGGTTTAAGCCGAACATAGTCGACATGGACTATCAAGGGAATGCCACGGCCACCAGCGGCGAAATCCAGCTCACCACCAACCAAATCGACGAATCCCTGCAGCAGAGCGTCGGTCGAGCAATCTATTACCAACCACTCCATCTCTGGAACAGCAAAACAAACAAGCCCGCCCACTTCACCACCCACTTCGTCTTCACCATCAAATCCATCAACCAAGGCCATGATGGCGATGGCCTGGCTTTCTTCTTAGCCCCCAACGGCTCTGTTCTTCCTTCCGATTCAGCTGGTGGGTGTCTTGGCCTCTTCAGCGAAAAATCCAAGAACGATTCATCAACAAACAAGATCGTTGCAGTGGAATTCGACAGCTTTCCCAACGATTGGGATCCTCGTGGCGACCATGTGGGCATCAACGTCAATAGCATCGTGTCGAAGGAGGCTCTGCTATTGAACAGTAGTATAAATGATGGAAGAAAGGCGAATGCTTCGGTCAGCTACAACGGCTCTACCCATAATCTGAGTGTTTTTCTGAGTTACAACTCCAGTGAGGAGTACAGCTTGCATTACGTTGTCGATTTAATGAAGACGTTGCCTGAATGGGTCGACATCGGATTCTCAGCTGCAACGGGGGATTGGATCGAGCTGCATCAAATCCAGTCGTGGAGTTTCTCTGCTAGCGATGTTGAGGAGGTGGCGGGAAGTGATGTTCACAAGGCAGGAGGAAGAAGGATAGCAATAGGACTGTCGGTTAGTATGGCCGTGTTGATTTCTGTTTTGGGTATGGCCTTGTTGGGGATTTGGAGGCGGTGGCGACGTCGGAGAAGGGAAAACGTTGAAGATTTGTACGTGGAGGCGTCGATGGACAACGAATTCCAAAAGGGAACCGGCCCAAAACGGTTCTTCTACAACGAGCTAGCGCTAGCTACAAATGATTTTGCGGAAGATGGGAAGCTAGGGGAAGGAGGATTTGGGGGTGTTTACAGAGGGTTCTTGAGCGAATCAAACACTAGCATCGCCGTGAAGCGCATGGCACAGCGTTCGCAACAGGGAAAGAAGGAGTACATGGCAGAGGTGAAGATCATAAGCCGGCTGCGGCACAGGAATCTTGTCCAGCTCGTCGGATGGTGCCACGAGCAGAACGATTTCCTCCTCGTCTATGATTTCATGCCAAACGGCAGCCTGGATTCTCACCTCTTCGGAGGCAAGAGCCTGCTTAATTGGGGGGCGAGATTCAACATTGCTCATGGGCTGGCGCATGCGCTGCTCTACTTGCACGAGGGGTGGGAGCAGTGCGTGGTGCACAGGGACATCAAATCCAGCAACGTGATGCTGGATTCGATTTTCAACCCCAGGTTAGGGGATTTCCGATTGGCGAGGCTGGTGGATCATGGCCTGGGCTCGCAGACCACCGTTTTAGCAGGAACCATGGGCTACCTGTCTCCTGAATGCGTCTTCACAGGCAGAGCCAGCAAAGAATCAGACGTGTACAGCTTTGGGATCGTTGCATTAGAAATAGCATGTGGGAGAAGGGCTATCGAACACAAGGAGGAAGAGTAGAAGGTGAGGCTTGTGGAGTGGGTTTGGGATCTGTACGGAAGAGGGAGGCTTCTTGATGCTGCTGACGGTAGGCTGAACAGGGAGTTCGATGAAAGAGGGATGGAGTGTTTGATGGTGGTTGGGTTGTGGTGCGCTCAGCCGGATTCCAATCTGCGGCCGTCGATTGGACAAGTGATTAATGTTCTTGATTCCGAGGCCCCACTTCCCAATCTTCCTTCCCAGATGCCTGTGCTCATGTATTTCGCTCCACCGGCCATGGATTTGTGTGGATTTTCTGGCGCATCTTCGATTGCTGTGATGACAGATCCTGGAAAAGATTGGAGCAAAGGTTTGGAGAGTGGGAACACCACGTCCACCAACCTGTCGAGGTCGAATTTTTCATCATCGTGTGCTTCTTCGACGCCTCTGTTAGTGCCGGAAGATTTCCTCCCGCCTGATCCTGGTAATCTTGAGGAAAAAGTGTAAATATTTGCTTTTAGTTTGTTTCTTTCTTTCTTTTCATTTTCTTTTTATTTTCTTTTTTTTTTTTGGAAGAAAAAAATCTGTATTCGCGGTAACTTCCTTTCTATTGGCAAAATTTACCTCGCAAGTCATAGCAAAGAAATTCGGCTCTAGATACCTCTATATTAGAAACAAAAACCCAAAAAAAAAAAAAAAGTGTGTTTGTTTAACTCAAAATTTTTTTATCGGAAAATACTCTTATAAATAACAAAATAGTTCTCAAAATTTTTTATTAGAAAATAATCAAATATTGCGGAAAAAGGAGACAAAAAGAAACAAAACAGACACATATTTGCATAGAAAGCTCTTCATGTGAAGGGAAAAACCTTTGGTAAAGAAGGAAAAAATCTACTATGATAAAGAAGTGACAAAAAAAAAGGAGAATTTTGAAAAGAAAAATTCTTAAACTCAATATACTCTACATAAAGCTCTAAAAAAAAAGAAAAAGAAAACTCTCACAGAAGTATGAAAAGAGTTTTATAAAGCCACGAACTCATCAAATCCTATATAAAACTCTCTGTTTATGGTACCAAAGAGGAAGCTCATACATAGTCATAATCGGATGTGGAACGCCAATGAGTCCCAACCCATAGGAAGCACTTCCCTTGGGAAAAAAAAAGGAAGCTGGGCATTTTGGTAATTTTACAGCGAGAG
>JAXCLR010000105.1:24140716-24172385 GCA_035584095.1 Annona squamosa | reverse complement strand
ATCATTTTCTACTAATTTGACAAGTTTTACATAAAAAAACTTTTCATCAAAAGTTTTACAACTTTCCAAACACACCCCATATATCACGCGCTACGGAGCTTTATGGTACAACTTGGTTTATGAAACTCAAATTCACTTTAACTGTAATCCTAACTCTATTTATAAAATATTAATCTTATCCTTAACCTTATTTATAAAACCTAAACCCTTACTGTATTTTAAAAAATTAGGTTAAAGTTGAGTTTCGGGTTGAAATTTATACTCATGAATTTACTTAAAGTGATAAATTTAAATTTTTATATGAATAAATAATAATAACAAGTCACGTAAGTAAATATCTATAGACTTTTAAAAAATATAGCAATATAAAGAATATTTTTAGAAAAACTTTAATATAAAAAACTATAAATGAAGAAAATTAACGGACGTAAAGATAAATATAAATGAAAATAATATGCTTTATTTATAATATAATTACAATATGCTAAACATGTATTTAAATATAAATATAATAACATAAAATAAACAAAATATAAAGAAATATGGTTTAAAAATTATGTATATAATATATTTTATAATAAATAAAAAATAAAAAATCTACCTTGGGTTTACTTGAATCCTAAACCTATCATATTTGTAAATCGTATTACTCAGTTTCTGGTTATAACCACTTTCAAAAACGTGTTCGATGGGCCAGGTTCGAACTCAACTCAACCCAAGTTGCACTCCTGACCTTGACATATCTAAGGGAAGATAAACAGTAGGGATATTTTAGTCTTTTTGTAAAAATTTATAATCAGTTAAATGAAAGTGATTTGTATACAATTTTTTATATATTACATAGGTATAAAATGTAATTTTTCAAAAGTCATGATAGGGTTGCAATTTTTCTAAAACTAAGTAGGTACTAATGCAAAAATTCCTTTTTTTATTTTGATACTAAAAATCATTTCAACCAACCTCATGAGTGAGTCATACGTCATTCAAAATATGCAATTATATATAAATTATAAAAAAAACAAAGCTTGCATCTTCATATTTAATAATTTATAGAATAATTCATTTACATAGAAACAATATCTTAAATAGTTTATATATTGAATTAATAACATTAAAATTGAAAACCAAACAAATTTATTCTATTTTTTTAATCGGTTTATAATATTACATTTCATCTGAACTCATATTACAAATCAAGCCAAAAAATCCTTACAAATTATCTTATTTTATATTACAAATTAGATCTCAAGTATACTTACAATTTTTTCATACTATCAATAAAGGAGGAGACGAAATGCTCCTCATACTGAAGATGGCAGCTCTCACCATTGGAGGCAAAACTCCTATTATGGAAATGGATCTCATGACCAGCTACATTGTCGCCAAAAGTTGATGCCAATCAGGTAAAACATAGTTAGCATATGAGGTCATACGAGTTTTTTTTTCATTGATTGTCATATGAGGTTCTTCATTTGGAGAAAACTGAATTTTTAATTAAATAAATAATTTTAAACATAATTAGTAGATTAGATTTTTAAAACGATCATCAAAATACATAAATAGAGTAAGATACTGAAATCACAAAAATGTATATGAAGGAAAAAATTTCTTGTTCTTGGTAACACTTCTATATACAAAAGAATGATTCACTTGCTTACAAGGATGTTTTTATAGAAAAAAAATTACTTTCTTATGATTAAGCTTTGATAATCAAATTAAAATTTTGTTGCTTAAAAAACTTCATATCGTTGACAATCAAATTTCTTTTTAATTATTATATATACAGACAACATTTGAGAAGTGGGAAAAGAAAATAATTTCCCACTTTTCATAAATATCTTTCCATTCAATCATCCTATTTTTAATTATTTTTCATATAACAATATTATCTATTTTAATGTGAGTTCATTTTAAATATACCCACTATATTTGTCTTTAATGGCAAATATACCTATTAAGTTTTAAAACTTTCATATATACCTACTAAGTATTTTATTAATTTCAAATATATCCAATGTGACAGTTATAAACGTTTAATAATTTTAAAATCCCAAGATACTATTGATTGATCTAACATTTATTGTGATTTGTCAATATCCAGATAGTTAAAACTCATTCTATCTAGCTTTTCTCTCACATTAGATATGTTTTCTTCAATTGTTCAATTTCTGCCATAGTTGAACGAATATTGTAATTAAATAATAAGGGAATTTTGGATGGATAACAGTAATTTTTAATCATACTTGACAAAATAGGTATAGCTGAAATCGTGCTTTCCTTTCTTCTTTTATTGTGCTGAAGTCAATAAGATCTAAGAAGTAGCGATTGGATGGGTATTTAATTTTGAGCTAGGAGTATAAGTGTTAGGCAGTGACTGGGATTTGAATTCATCTGGATATTGCGTTCAAAAATATCCAAACTCTCTTATACGTTATAAAGAGAGTGTTTGCATCTGGATATTGCGTTAAATATATCCAAACTCTCTTATACGTAATAAAGAGACTGCTTTGTCATGTCCAAAATATTTTAGTAGAGGTTATCAATGAAACCTCTACACAGTCGTAAAGAAATCATGAAGGTGCCAGAGTACTCTAGAAAGTTTTAGAAAATAATAGAGAAATCATGAATATACCGGAGTTCTCTAGAAAGTTATAGAGAAAGAAAAGTGTAGAGAATTCTAGAACCTTCCAGACTTCTCTTGAATCCTCTAAGAGCTCCAATAAGTTCAAGACTCTTCAGGAGAATTCTAGAGAATTCCAAAGAGGAGGTGGGAAGATTCTAGAAAGCGATTTTAGCCGTCCACTTACGAACACGTGTCGAAATCCAAGGAGCCCCACGGGAAAGGAAGAGCCTATAAAAGAAGAGATGACTCATTTGCACAAGGCATCATCCAACATCAAACCATTCAACACACACCAACTCTAGAGCACCCAAGCTCCCAAAAGAGAGTTCCCTTGTAGTTTTCTAGTTCTTTTGTAAAAAGCCTTCAAGTAATACAAATTCCTTTGTTCCTAAGTGCTCTCCTCTTTTGCCCACCACTTCTACCATCACTTTCTCAAGTGTTTGGTTCGGTTTTAGGCTGACTTAGTCCTCACGAGGGTGTGAGCAAGCCAAGTGCTTCACAAGTTCAGGGTTGAAAAGTCCCAGCTTGTGACTGGTATAAGAGTCAGGTTGCATAGAGGAGATCACGGACCCCTCAAGTCTTACTGATGTAGAAACCCGAGCAAGTAAGATCAAGAGGTCATCATTCAAGGATGCTATCGCAGCCATGAAGGGAATGATAGAACGGGTAGAGCAAGCTATCAAGGTGATGGCCGAGCAGCTCAACCGCATTGTTCCACGTCTTGACGAGCTTACATCCATGAGGGACGATGGAGAGCTCCGAGAAGACATAATGGTAGGCATCAACTCTACCGCTGGCATGCTGCGTCAAGAGATGGATGGTAAGCTTGAAATTTACTTGAACGAGTTGAAGCATTAGAAGACCTAGATACCCGGGTGTCCAACTTAGAGGCCGACATGAAGGCTCAAAAGGAGGATGTGGTGTTGTGTAAGACCAGACTCGGTAAGGGTGGACGCTCCTAGACTCAAATTCTATGGTGAGAAGAGGGATGCAATTGAGCTAAACAATTTCTTATGGGGACTAAAGCAATATTTCGAATATTTGGGAATAGAGGATGATGGGAGGAAGATCCGCACTGCCACTCTCTACCTCACCGATTCGGCCCAAACTTGGTGGAGACGCCGAAGGGAAGACATCCAAAAAGGTACGGTTCGTATCTCCACCTAGGAAGAATACAAACGAGATTTTAAGGCCCAAATCTATCATAAGGATGCGGAGGATGAGGCAAAAGCCAAACTTCGAAGACTTAAGCACACAGGCACGATTAGGGACTACGTTGATGAATTCACTAAGACATCTCTCGAAATCCCTGATCTGCCTGAGGAGTTTAAGAAGTTCTTCTTCATAGACGGATTACAACCATGGGCAAAGCAGGAACTAGTACGCCAAAATGTACAAGATCTTGCTTCGGCCATAGCTGCTGCTGAAAGTTTGGTTGAATTTAAGAGAGAAGAATCCTCCAAGTTCAAGAATAAGAAGCGATATAAAAGGGATAGTGGGGGAGAGAATAGTGACAAGCCAAGAGCCCTAACTCATGATAAACAATATGACCCCAATAAAAAGGGCAAGGCAAAAGGATCCTTCAAACCAGTTAGCTGTTTTATATGTGACGGTCCTCATTATTCAGCCGAGTGCCCAAAGAGGAAATCCCTAAGTGCCCTTGTGGCACAATTTAATGAGAAGCCCCGTGAAGACCTGAACAAGGAGATCAGGATGGGATCTCTACAGTTCTTGAACGCAGTCGCTAGTGTCAAGCCACCAATACCATTAGCCAAGGGGCTAATGTACGCGCCTGTAAAGTTAAGTAACAAGGAAAGTCTAGCCTTGATCGACACAGGCGCAACACATAACTTTGTGACTGAGGATGAGGCCAAGAGGATAGGCCTTAAGATCACAAAGGAGGGAGGGTGGCTGAAGACTGTGAATGCCGCAGCCAAACCCGCGGTGGGTATGGCTCGAGACGTAGAGATGACAATTGGAGAATGGAAGGGCAAGGTCGATCTATCAGTGGTACACATGGATGACTTTTCCATGGTTCTAGGACTGGAGTTCCTAGATAAGGTACGAGCTTTTCCTCTCCCTTGCGCCAACTCGTTATGCATCATGGGCGGCAAAGAGGCATGCATGATTCCCTGAGGAGGGAAATCGAATCAAAGGGTAAGACTTTGTCAGTCATGCAACTTTCTAAGGGTCTTAAGAGAAAGGAACCTACAACCTTGAAGATGGATGATAATCCCACTCCTCTTAAGATTTCTAAGGAGATATGTGCAGTCCTTAAGGAACACAAAGACGCAATGCCACCCAAGTTACCGAAGAAGTTACCACCTCAGAGGGAGGTGGATCATAAGATTTAGCTGGAGCCTGGAGCAAGGCCCCTAGGCATGGTACTATATCGGATGTCTCCAAAAGAGTTGGATAAACCAAGGAAGCAGTTAAAGGTACCAGCTCGAGGAAAGTCGAAGCGTGCACTAACGGCGGTAATCATCTCCTTCGACAAAGAGGCGGAGTTCATCCTTGCAGAACAAGACACCAGAAGACGAGGCCTACCTCCCTACTATGAATATTTGGTCAAGTAGTGAGGCTTTCTGGACGCCGAGGAAAGTTGGGAAACTGAAGACTCATTGTGGAAATTTAAAGATAAAATACAGGAATTCTACAATGCCGCACCGAGGACGTTGCAGAAATAGGTGGGGGAGGATGTCACATCCAAAATATTTTAGTAGAGGTTATCAAAGAAACCTCTACACAGTCGTAAAGAAATCATGAAGGTGCCAGAGTACTCTAGAAAGTTCTAGAGAATAATAGAGAAATCATGAATATACCAGAGTTCTCTAGAAAGTTCTAGAGAAAGAAAAGTGTAGAGAATTCTAGAACCTTCCAGACTTCTCTTTAATACTCTAAGAGCTCCAATAAGTTCACGACTCTTCAGGAGAATTCTAGAGAATTCTAAAGAGGAGGTGGGAAGATTCTAGAAAGCGATCTTAGCCGTCCACTTACGGACACGTGTCGAAATCCAAGGAGCCTCATGGGAAAGGAAGAGCCTATAAAAGAGGAGATGGCTCATTTGCACAAGGCATCATCCAACATCAAACCATTCAACACATACCAACTCTAGAGCACCCAAGCTCCCAAAAGAGAGTTCCTTTGTAGTCTTCTAGTTCTTTTGTAAAAAGCCTTCAAGTAATACAAATTCTTTTGTTCCTAAGTGCTCTCCTCTTTTGCCCACTACTTCTATCATCACTTTCTCAAGTGTTTGGTTCGGTTTTAGGCTGACTTAGTCCTCACGAGGGTGTGAGCAAGTTAAGTGCTGCACAAGTTCAGGGTTGAAAGTTCCAGCTTGTGACAGTTTGCTATAGATTGTGGTGAGTTTGTGGCTTTGTTAAGCTCTCTTTTATGAAGTTTAGAATTTTTGTTGAGAGTTTCATTTTGATAGTTCTTGATGTTTTTTAACCTCTTTATGATAGTTGATTTTCTCATCTTCCTTAACTTATAGTTTTTCCTTTCACATTAAAATTTTTTTCACATAAATCTCTATTTGCTTTGTTGCTCTTTGTTTTCATTTTTTTCATTATTTTATTGTTTGTAAATTACTTCTTAACAATAAGACTTATCATCAATAGCGATGAAAACATATTGCATTATTATTATTATTATTATTATAGTAGCTATTGCTCTTTGTTGTTGTTGTTATCTATTCACTATTATTATTGAGTAAAGAACTTTGATGGTCATATTTTATATTTATTTGTTATTGAAATTTGAATTATCTTTAGCCATTCGTGATGGACCATTAAGAGAAATTTAAATAGGTTCCAATGGCAACCCATCGATCTTAGCAACTAGCAAAATATTTATTAGTAAATAAATTAGGAGTGTAACTCGAGTCGGTTAGGTCCGGCTCAAGGACAACCCTACCCTTATCATATTCCTAAAAACTCTCACTTTATTCTATTTTAGGTCAGGTTGATTCTAACTAGACCCTACCTTAGTTTTTTAATATCAAGTTGGTTCCAATTTCGATTCTAAATAAGTTCCTTAAAATAATCTTTATATTATATTTAAAAGCTATAATTTTATTACAAGTCTTACTTTAAAGACCTAAAGTCAAGATGGTAATAACCTCAATTTCGAAATACATTTATTAAATTTATTGAATAATTGATAAATTAGTCAAGTTCTTATATATTTAAAGAATATATTTATGTCTTTCACTGTAAATACATTTTATAAAATCTATATTAAGGTTATGTTTGTTTGGGGCCAAAATATGTCAACTAAAATTTTTCAACCTAAAACTTTTCACTCTCCATAACTACTCTATTTTTTAATTATTTTTTTACATTTTTCTATACAAACTACCCTACTTTTCAATATTTTTACACAACTACCTATACAACTAACCTATCTATTTTAACTTTATTCTCTTTACTTCTCATAATTACTCCTATTATATCACATCATTTTCTATCAATTTGACAACTTCTACCCCTAAAACTTTTCATCAAAAGTTTTACCTCCAACCAAACACAACCTAAATATATATTAATAATTCTGGTCGGTTCTGAGTACCACCACATCAAAACCTACCATACTCTGATTGAACTAGTTTTTTTTTTATTTGGAACTTACATTACACTATATGCATAAAAATAAGAACTTACCGTACTCATTTTATTGTATTCAATGGGTTGGCTCACTGATTCCCTACCCAAGTTGCATCCCTAAAAAATACATATATAAGAAAAAAATTTCTTTTCAGATTTTTGCAAATATATTTATAAAGTTCAACTAAGATTATAGTTGTTTCTAAGTTTACCAAAATTACAAATATACCCATAAAGTTTGTGTAAAATTGCAAATATATCCCTTTTGTTAGACTACCTTAGAATTTTGAGAAATTCACAAATATATCCATGAATTTTCATCATAATTTCTTATGTACCCATGTATTTTCAAGACTTCCTCCAGTACCCGTGAATTTTATCAAAAATTCCTCGAATACTCATTCCGTAACATGCATCCCTAGCCACCGTTATGTATAACATAATTTTACTAAATTGCACATATGCTTAATCGCAATTGCAAGTCTGCAATCCGGCTCGCTGCGCTCTTTCATCTTGCAAGTTGGTAACTGATGTGTGATCTATATATGCGAAAATTGATGGTCGACGATAGAAACCAAAATGAGAGCTTTTCTCCTGTGGCGGCAAATTTTTCTGCCAACACTGTTGGCTGCTGAAATTAATTTCGATTGTGGGTACTTTTTTGTAGGACGGGAAGATGAAGATCAGACAGGTATTAGCGGTTTTTATATCAAAGTTGAGGAAAGACAGTGGGCGCGATCAACTAATTGGAAGGTTGGGTTTCTTAGGCATTGCATTTGGATGCATTGCTGAAAGCGTGATTTAGGTAATTAGATTCGACAATGAGTGATTTTTCTGCTTGCTACTAAAAGAAGGTGAAAGCGTGATTTGCAGGAGTCATGGTATTGGGCTTTAGTCGATTGATACAAAGCTTCACCAAATTTGGAGCGGAAATGCTTTGCCGGATACTGGGACGATGACTAGGGTAATGACGGTTTTATTGATCGACAGCATAGCAGATGATGCAAACGACATTAGCTGGGATGGCGGAGGCATTGACCTTCACTTTCAAGGCCTGATTTGTAAGGGAAGACTCTTGGCAGTGTTAGAAGAATCAAGTAGGTTTTGTTGTCGGATCCATGGCACGACTGGTAGGCACAGTCGTGCATATGGGTTCAAAATAAGGCAGCCAAGGCCATGAGCACCTTGGAGAAGATGGCGGAGCACCATAATATGGCGCTTCGGTAGTGCAAGTGTGATGTCACATTCATGCTTGGATGGTTGATTTGGGAATTTTGAAAATATATAAAGAAAAAGAAATCAGAAATTCGAATCGTACCTAACGAAGGCTAACAGAACCTAACGTCTCGAGTATTTGAGGAATTTTTGATAAAATTCAAGAGTAAGGGAGGAAGTTTTGAAAATATGTTGATGTATAGGGAATTTGATGAAAATTATTGGGTATATTTCGGGTTCTCCTAGAATTTTTATAAAATAACGACAATATCCTTTGCCAAGGGAATCACTTGTAATTTTTTGCAAAAGTGTAAAATAAAAATATATGTAAATTTTCTATAGAAACAAAAAAAATATTTAAAATTATATAAAATAATGAAATAGCAAAATGTGTATAATATTTGGAAACACTGCAAATATATCACTTGGTTAAAGGGCATTTTTATTGTTTTACAAAAATTCTAATTGTATCATAGCTTAAGGGATATATTTGAAATTTTACACAAATTTTGTGGGTATATTTACAACTTTTGTAAACTTAGGAATACAAATGTAACATTAGTTAAAATTTGTAGGCATATTTCTAAAAAATAACTTTTCTTTTTTTATGATGATACTTTTTCTGGTAAGAGCAAATCTTTCTGTCCTTTTGATTTGGACTGGGGATTTGGGATATTTTGGCTCTGCGGGCAAATAAGAAATTTTTTTATTTATGTCTATGTGCACATGAAGCTATTTAATATTATAAATTAGTAAATGTATAATCGTCACAATATGAAAAAATAAAATAATACCACCACCACTATGGACCATCAAAAGACATTACAAGCACTGCTTTACCACGGCGCCAACTGCCGTTAAGGGCTAGCAAACAAGAATTTAAGTGGGGGCATTTTGCGAAATCTCCAAGGCAGGCTTAGCAGCGGGCAAATTGTGAAGCCTTTCCTCCTCCAACAGTCCCTTGACAAATGCCTGCCAATACACCACCAATCGGCTGTATGTCAGATAAGTGTTGTGGTGAAAGCAGAATAAAACACGGTTGTAGGATTATAATGCTGACATGTTCTAATCCACGTTTTATGATATTCTTCTGCGTAACTTTCCTCATTTTCCTTTTACAAATTATATATATATTTTTACATTTTCAACGTAATTTTTTTTCTACTGTATATAATTACATTCTCATACCATTTGCCCCATCCATCCGCCCTGTAAATCTTTTAACCCGGCGCAAACGTCGCCGCTAAGATTTTCGCTCAAATTGTGTGGCTTGGATCCGCACGACCGAGCTAAGCTGACAGGCTGATCGCACGTTACTCGAGTAACTACTAGTCTGCATGTGATCACGGTCCTAAATGGTAAAAGTGGCCACATATAACTCCTCCTTTTTAATAATATTTTTACCATTGATAGAAAATCAACCCCATTCATTGCATTTAGCTTCAATTTTTTTTAGTTCGGAGGCCAGTTTAATTGAAATCAAAGCTTTGCATGTGCCACATTTTCTTAAAAATATATATATTTATGCGTAAATTATGAAAAATGACTAGACGTATGCGTTAGATTTTAAAATTACTTTATTGAATCATTTAGTCGAATATTAATAATATTTTAGAAGGTTTAGATATTGAAAACATAATTTAAAGTTGATATTTAATATTGAATTATTTTTATTATGCTGATTGTACCTATTATACATTAGAATAATACTAGAAAAAGGAAAGATTTTCAAAGTAATATCAATTATATTTAATATATTGAATGTACTAAATTTTCATTAATTATCTAAGATTTGTTTAGGAAAGTATTAACTTTTAGATGAAAAGTTTTTTAAACAGAAGAAAATGATATTATAGAGGTAATAATGATGAGTAAAAAAAATAAAGTTAAAATAAATAGATTAATTGTATGATTAGTTATATAGAAATAATTAAAATGTAAGATAGTTTTAGAAAAAGATGTGAAAATTGATTAAAAATAGAGTCGCCGTAAATGGTAAAAAATTTTATATTGAAAATTTTTATTTTAAAAAATACTCTAAAGTGTAAAAATAGATGAGGTTATATGGAAGGGGGTTTCATTCAAGTAAAGCTATTGGGGGTGTTCGCCTATGTAGGGTATTCGAATATTGGGTATCTTAAAATGGTAGGGTAAATTCCAAAGAAAAAGTACCTTGTTCAATTAAGATACAACAGACTTCAAGGTCCAATACTCGGAACCGATCCGAATTAATAATATGTATCTAATAATATTTTTATGAGATATATTATCTACTTAAATATATAGAATTTATTTTTTGTTATTTTAAAATTATATTATTGTCATATTAATTGTAAAATATAAAGTAAGAAATATTTATACTAGAATTATAACATTTAAATATGAGTCTCGACCTTTTAAGACCGGATGCACGGATGGCTGGTCCAAAAATCTATTTTTTAATTTTTAAAATTTTTTTCATGAGTAAGTAAATCTAGGTGCATCAAATTTATAAACCAAGTTTTACCATTTTTTGATGTTTTTAAGTATTTTTTGGATTTTTAAACACAGTGGAATTTTCATAATTTTCTGAAATCTAAAAATTACGAAAATGCGCCTGTGTTTAAAAATCCAAAAAAATACTTAAAAAATCCAAAAATGATAAAACTTGATTTATAGATTTAATACACCTAGATTTACTTACTCATGAAAAAATTTAAAAAATAAATTTTTAAGCCCAATGCATGGAGGAGGCCGTGCAGCCGGTCAGGCTTTAAAGATGGTATAAGATATTATTTTAAAGAATAAATTTAGAACAAGAATCTAAACCAACCTGACCTTAAAAAAGGATTTTATAGGCCTTAGTTGACCTAAAAAAAATAAGTTATAGTTAGTGTTTTTGAAAATAATTTAAAGATAAAGTACGCCCAGCTTGACCGAAGTTGCATCTTCTAAAATTCATGTTGGGGTGTGTGCTTGTTATTACTTGCAACCCACGTCTGTACAAAGCAATAAAAGCAAATAGGCAATATACACCAAGCACATGATTCTTTGCAAAGATTAGAAGAAACTATCCAATTATTACAAACAAAACTGAGAGTTCGAATACCTGGGTTTTGTAGAAGTCATGAAGAAAGTAATAACTAGTACCCTTCAAGTGCCATTGCGCTACAAAATGTGGCTCATACGTAATAAAATGTTGTAACATTTTATATAATCATTTATCCATATGAAAATTTATATTTTATAATATTTACATGTTAAGCATGCAATTTTAAAACTAATATTTAGATTAGACAATTTTATTATGCTAATTTTTTATTATTTTAGAATAGACTTATACACATAATTGATCTGGATAAAAATTAATATGCTAATAAGGTAAATAATTCTATATACAGTCTGTGAGGTGGACGTTAATTTCATGATAAGTGGCCCCCCATTTACTATGCGCTGTAGTATTTTCACATGGCCCATATGATTGGTTGCATATTCTATGATTGGAAATCATAATGTAGCATCACTTACGCAATTGATTCTTCCTCGAAAAACTCTCCTCGTCCTCATCCTTGTCCGCTTAACATTTGGTTATTATTAAGAATGAAGTAATAATGCAAGAAAAGTTGAATCAGGTGATATTTGACGGGCAATAAGATATAAAGAACAAAAAATCATAAAATAAAGATGAATTAAGGTAATTAACAACTGCGAAAAAATTTGATTGCAGAACATAATTGTTTATTATAATATTAATAGTTATAAAAAAAAAAGCTTCATATTGTGAAATACTTTAAATAAAATATATATCAGTCATAAAGTAGATACAAATAAAATAAAGAAACTTTCTAATTAGATAAGGTAATTATTAATTAGAATAAGCAGAATTCTGAGGTCAAAGATAGCAAGTGGCTGATTCTTTGGAAAATAAGAAGACGACTTTGGAAAGGTTGGCTGCTAATTGCTGAGTCCTCTTTCACGACTTGTCAACCAAGATTCTGCCCTGCTTCAGAAGTTCAGTTCAACTTCAAAAGTCATATAGAAATACAAAAACGCAAGGACAAACAAATTAAAATTTTTCTTCATGGAAATTCAGCTGTATCATATGGAATGCTTTAATCTGTTAGTTCATCTTGTTGGGCTGTTCGTCCAGGGTTTGCAAGATATGTTTCCAGCCTTGTATCTCTTGCATTTTGGCTAGAATAGTTTTTTGCTTTTTTTTTTTTTTTTTTTGGTATAAGTTACAGCAGCAGAATGGTTTAAAGATGTATAAAGCCGTCGTGGTGCTGCATCTTCTCGGCAAAGTGAGAGACAACTTCTAATATTTGTTGAGGAATCTATTTTATTAATTATATTTAACATTATTTATTTAACTTTTATTTATCTAAAATCATTATGCATGGCTCTCATCTACAAATATGTAAAATCAACGAAATAAATTATTTTAATTTTAAATATCAATCTTAAATTTGTGTTTAAACTTCTTAATCATATAAAATATTTTACCATGAGGATAAATGACTCTGTAAATTTCTATCATTATTATTATTATATTCTAATATATATGTAAATTAATCTAAGTATCTTTTATAATTTAAATATAAATATATATTTTTATCAAATGTGGTCATGTATATATTTGATTTGGATAAAATTTGATATCTTGGTTAAACAAGTGAGATTAAATACAATGAATGAAAAGAATTTTTCATTAGGCATTAAGATATTAAATACCAACATAAAGATATCGTTGATTTCATCCTTATCTCTTTTTGTATTAAAAAATATTTCCCTTGAATGGATCTGTTCTCGTGAGATTTTCTAAGAACAAAAGAAAGAAAAACTGGAATATCAGAAAAGTTATAAAAATAGAGCAAACGACGTGATATAATGATTAAGAGGCATGATCTTGTTAGCTGGGACTTAGCCTAATACAAAAAATTTATTTAAATTTTTTTTTCCTTTTTAAATTTTTTCTCTTTTCCATAAGCTTGTCGATTTATATGTATTTAATATATAAACAAGTTTTACAATTTTTGGATATGTGTATATATTTTTAAAAAATTTTAAACATACATTTGTTTTAGTAATTTTTTGAAGGTTTTATTTTAGTAATTTTAACCATTAAAAATAGGTAAAGTACCTCTATGTTTAAAATCTGAAAAAACATATATATATAAATGGTTGTACTTGATTTATATATTAAATATATGTAGATTAACAAATTTATGAAAGAAAAAGCAAAAAAAAACTAATAAATAGATTTTTTTGGAGTGGATAAATAAGCCATCCATTAGCCCGGGGCCAATAGGATTATGCTTTAATAATTAATAAAGTAAAAAATAAAATTGATAAAATGTTTGCATAAAGCACTTTGTTTTATGAAACTCATCTTCTACCTAATTTTTTTTATTTTTATTATCTTGATACTTGATGAAAATCTACTTTATCAATTGTATTTAACATTATCTTTATTATAATGGAAACCCTTTCATTTATCTATTAGCATTTTGCATGACCTAATATACAAATATATAAAATCAACATAATAACATAATTTAATATTGAATATCAATTTTAAAGTTGCATCTTCAATATTTAAATAATCTAAAATGTCATTATTATATCGATAAATAATATAAACTATTATTATAATCTAACACATATCTAATGGACTAAGAATTTCATATAATTTATATATAGACTTATTTTTTAGTAAATGTGGGCTATGCCTTTTTTTTAATTGTTATATTTATAATTCATCCAAAAGTATATTTTTCTATCTTGCTCAATAGATTTTAACTACAAATAGTAAAAGACTACTCTGCTGAAATAAATGAGAGAGATAAAGGCCCCCCTCAGTAAATTGGAGACTAATGCCTCTTCTCTTGTTCGTATCTAGGTCAAATAGCACAAGAGTCAATGTATTATTTAGCTATGTTGTGTCATTGGTGGCAACCCATGTATATATTTGATTTGAATAAAAATTAGTTTTTTAGTTAAATTAAGATATCAAAAATAAAAAAGGTTATAAAGAATCTTTGTAATTTGATTAAATAGAAGCAAAGTCCTTAAAAAGGGGTTTTTCTTTTATAAAATTCCTCTTTTGTATAATTCCTTCCCTTTTTAGTATCCTGATACTAGATGGAAAATTTATGCCATTTATGATATTTAATATTATTTATACTATCGTAAAAATTCTTGTATTTATCTAAAATCATTGTGCATATTCCCATTTATAAATATGTAAAATTAACGTAATAAATTAATTTAATTCTAAACATCAAATTTAAATGTGTATTTCAACTTCTAAACCATCTAAAATATTTTATTATAACGATAAATAACTCTATAAATTATTATTATTATTATATTTTAATATGCATGTAAATGAATCTATGTATTTTATAATTTACACAAATATATTTTTTCATCAAATGTGGGCATGTATATATTCAATTTGGATAAAACTTAATCTCTTAGCTAATGAACAATGAATAGAATGAATTTTTCATCGAGCATTAAGATATTAAAAATCAACATTAAGATATTAAAAACAAAAGAAGCATCGAAGCAGGACCTATAAAAAATAGCATAATTAAAAGCGTAAATAATAATAAATTTTTGTTTCTGGGTTCATTAAGATGGAGATTTTTCCACCAGATATTTTCCTCATTATAAAGTATAAATTATATAAAATGTCGTTCGATTATTGAATTTAGCATTATTAATAGGCCGTGCTCGAATTAAGTCTATAAGAGGCCTGAAAGTCGATAAAAAAAAACAATATAACTGAAATTTCGGTGGTCTTTTGTTTAGCAATTTTATTATTTTCCCACTTGTCTATGCATGTGCACTTGAAGTAGGGTAAAAATCGGTACGGTTAGGGGCCGGATTTGCCCGGACCCTATATTAATACCAAGTCAGTCCGGTTCTCACCTTTCTTTAAAAGGTCTGGGATAAACTTTAGGTTAATTTTGGAGACAACAAGTTAAGTTAAAAAAGCGGGTTAAAGTTTAAAAATTTGTATACTTATCAATATAATTTCATATCATAAATTTAAAGGTTAAATGATTGAGTAAAACACAAATTTCATAATAAGCATTAGTAAAATGTTTTAAATAATTTCATTTACAACTTAAGCTTGATAAATATGTGTATCAACCTTAAAAGTACATTGATGTAAATTTTGAATTACAATTAAAATTGTTAATTGCAAAATAATAATATTCGTTATTGTAAACTATAAACAAAATAGATAATATATTTTATTCATTGAAAAATATGTGAATGAGATAACTTGAACCACATATATGCAATTAAAAAAATTATTAATATAAATAATTTATAAAATTAAACATACATCAATATAAATAATATTCACATTCATAAGTTATAAAGTAAAATAACAAAACAACATTCACATAAATATATTATATAATTTATACCTTTCAAGTCAAGGTGGTCGGGTTAGGTTGGGATAAGACATGGTCATCCCATCCAGCCCTTTTAAATTAAAACACAAATCTAAAATTCTGAACCGCCAGACTCTACCGTCAAAATTCTTATGCCAACCTCCAATAAAATCAGAGCAGGAGGGATTGGTCAAGAGACAACGCGACCTTATTTTCACCATTACAAGTAAAGTTCAAGACAAAATCCACTTTGGCCGGTTTGGCAGTTTAAAGCTTTCTTCTGCAGTTCTACCTCGATTCAGCAAAAATCCAAAAGCACTGGGCGTGAATCTCACAGCACAGCCGCAAACTCGACTTTTAGGATCTGATTGGCAATTAATAAAAAATTAATAAAATATGTTAAGTTAAAACTTTTTAATATAAAAATTTTCATTTTCCATAACTATCACTTTTTCACATTTTCCTATACAACTATTCTACTTTTCAATTATTTTTACACAACTAATCTATCTTTGTTAACTTTATCCTTTTTACTACTTATCATTACTCCTATTATATCATATCATTTAATAACTTTTACTTTTCAAAATTTATCATCCAAAGTTTTCTTTATTATCAAACACACTCTTAGTTGGTGTTTTCAAATGTCGATTATACCCATGACTTTTGATTTTTCGAATGATTTTCACTTTTGAATTTTATTTTATTATTATTATTTTTTTGGCCCAGATTCCCCTATCCCTATTGTCAATTAAAAACAATACTTCATCAGCCCTTCCATCCTCATTTGTTTTCAAAAAATAATAGAATGATAATTATTATTTTCCCTGACTTCCAATCAAATAAATTTCTTTACTTCCGCCGGCTATTTCATAGAATTCCATTCATTTTATCTATCCGATAGTTGATAAGAAATTCATTTCATCAATTATATTTAATATAATTTTTTTAAATAAAAATAAAGTTGAATTACTACCCACAGTTAGTGCGAGTGGCTAGGAGTAGCACCTCTATTTCTCCCATGTTCAAGTTTTGAATTTAGTTTCGGCATTTGTCTTTAAAATATTATAAAAATTGTCTCAAAACTTTATTATAATATCAGTTGAGATGTGTTTCATATATATACTAATAAAAAATTTTAATTCAAATCAAACATGTGCATCGACTATATTTGCTAAAATATTGATATGTAAATTATGAAAAATATTTAGATATATGTGCATATGCATTAAAATGCGGTAATCATCTATCCACCTAGTAATAATATTTTAAAAAGTTTAAATGCTGAAAATATAAACTTAACATTAATAATTAATATCAAACTATTTTAATATATTAATTTCATATATTTTTAGATGGGGTCAGATAGAAAGATACTAGACAAATGATAGAAATTCCATCACAATATAAATTATGTTAAATATGATGGGTAAAATAAATTTATATTAATCATCAAGGTGACAAAAATAGATAAAGCTATATAGAAGTGAAACAACTCACTCGATGTTACACCCATACCGCAACAAGGTACAACCCTATTTTATTTTCAAGGGGTGATTATGGAGAGAAATAACCATGATTATTTTGAACGGACATTAATTGTGAGGGAAAATCTGAAAAAAAATAATAATAATAATTGGGCCATGTGCAAAATTGATGATTGCGACTTATGAGACTTAATTTACAAAATCGCAAAACTTGGGGCCCATTTGCAAAAGGCTTTGACACCCCTGATGGCCGGCTCACCACTCCACAATCCACATGTAAGATGAATGGGCTGCGTATGACATTTTCAGAGCTGTTCAATGGGCTGCGTATGACATTTTCAGACCTTTGAACAGCTCAATTCCCCAACGCGTAGAACCAGGTCTACTGTTCTGACATAAATGATTAAACAAGATCCAAATACCACCTAACGCCCAAACCATAATAAGGAGGACAAACCTAGCATTTGATATCAATCAAAAGCATCTCTCTCTCTCTCTCTCTCAATCTCAAATGGCTTCCTGCAACAAAAGAACTCATCTCCAAACACCAAAACCTCACTTCTCTGTCTCTCCATCATTCACCTCCATCTTCTTCTTCTTTCTTTCTCTTGCAACTTCAGACGCACTGGACTTCAATTTCACATGGTTTGGCCCAAACACAAAGGGCATTCAATACGCCGGCAACGCGAATCCCGTCTCCAGCGGAGAAATCCAACTCACAACCAACAGAATCGACGCATCGCTGCAGCAGAGCGTCGGCCGGGTGATATACGATCAGCAGCTGCACCTCTGGGACGGGAAAACAGGGAAGCTCGCGGACTTTACCACCCACTTCTCCTTCATCATCGACTCCCAAAAAAGGGACCGGTTCGGCGATGGCCTCGCTTTCTTTTTAGCCCCCAATGGTTCTGATATCCCTCCTAATTCTGCTGGTGGAGCTCTTGGACTCTTCAGCTTAGCCACTGCCAACGATTCATCAGTAAACAAGATGGTTGCTGTGGAGTTCGACAGCTTTATGAATGATTGGGATCCTAGCAACGATCACGTAGGCATTAATATCAATTCCATCATCTCTGCAGCCAATGTGACATGGAAGAGCAGCATCAAGAACGGCTCGCGGGCGAATGCTTGGGTTAGTTACAACGCCACAACACATAATCTAAGTGTTTTCTTAACGTATGCTAAGAACCCCGTTTTTGGTGGGAATTCTAGCCTGTATTATATCGTTGATTTGAGAAGCATCCTACCTGAATGGGTTGATATTGGGTTTTCAGCTGCTACTGGTTCTTGGGTGGAGTTGCATCAGATTCTCTCATGGGACTTTTCGTCCAGCGATATTTCTGAGAGAAGTGGGAACAATCAAAAGAAGATAGGAATTGCGGTAGGCATCTCCGCTGGAGTTGGGGCTTTAGTAATTT
Source organism: Annona squamosa (assembly GCA_035584095.1). Classification (NCBI taxonomy): domain Eukaryota; kingdom Viridiplantae; phylum Streptophyta; class Magnoliopsida; order Magnoliales; family Annonaceae; genus Annona; species Annona squamosa. The sequence continues at coordinate 24,153,647 of JAXCLR010000105.1, read as the reverse complement.
GTGGTTTGGTTTTTGCTTGGATTGTTAGGCGGAGGAAGCACCGCCGCCACAGGAAGGAAGGTGATGAAGATTTGGAGTTGGATGTATGCATGGATGATGAATTTGAGAAGGGAACAGGTCCAAAGAGGTTTTCTCGTTTGGAGCTAGCACAAGCAACAAACAATTTCGCAGAAGAAGGGAAGCTTGGGGAAGGAGGATTTGGGGGGGTTTACAAGGGGTTCTTGAAGGAATCAAATACCACCGTCGCCGTCAAACGCGTATCTCAGGGGTCGAAACAGGGGAGGAAGGAGTACGTGTCTGAGGTGAAGATCATAAGCCAGCTGCGGCACCGGAATCTAGTGCAACTCATAGGCTGGTGCCACGAGCGCGGCGAATTCCTGCTTGTCTACGAGTTCATGCCGAACGGGAGCCTAGATTCCCACCTCTTCAGACACAAGAGCTTGCTGAATTGGGGGGCTAGATTCAAGATTGCTCATGGACTGGCCCATGCTCTGCTCTACCTGCACGAGGAGTGGGAGCAGTGCGTGGTGCACAGGGACATCAAGGCCAGCAACGTGATGCTGGACTCAGGTTACAACGCCAAGCTTGGGGATTTCGGGCTGGCGAGACTGGTGGATCATGGTCTAGGTTCGCAGACCACGGTTCTGGCAGGAACCATGGGCTACTTGGCGCCTGAATGCGTCACCACAGGCAAGGCCAGCAAAGAATCAGATGTCTACAGCTTTGGGATTGTTGCATTGGAAATAGCATGTGGAAGAAGGCCTGTGGAGCCGAAGGCAGAGGGGAAGAAGGTGAGGATTGTGGAGTGGGTTTGGGATCTCTATGGAAAAGGGAGCCTTCTTGATGCTACTGACAGCAGATTAAACGGGGAGTTCGATGAGGAAGAGATGGAGCGTTTGATGGTGGCCGGGCTCTGGTGCGCTCACCCAGATTTCAATCTCCGGCCTTCTATTAGGCAAGTGATCAATCTCCTTGATTCTCATGCCCAACTTCCTAATCTTCCTCCCCAGATGCCTGTGCCCATGTACTTCGCTCCCCCCATGGATTTGTGCAAGTTCTCTTATACGTCTTCCAACTTGGGAACGGATTCCACGGCTCCGTACTCCTCGAAATCCAACTTGTCATCTTCATCGAGCGCTTCCTCTGCCACAGCTCTCTTGAAGAGCCAGAATCTCCACCCACCTGATGGTTTGTAACGGCGATGACGACTGAGGATTACATGTAAAAACGTTTTCGCGGTGTAATGATTTTGTTTTGATCTTAATTTTGTGGATAATAAACCATACATGCTTGATAATATAGATCATATTCCAAATATAGTAATAGGGCTTGATTTTGCTAATGAAATCAAGATGACTAATGGATAATCGTTTCGATCCAAAGCAATGGATGCGAGGTATTGTTGACTTTGTTTTTTATTAAAAAAAATGCATGTGAATTCATTAGGGTCCTTATCGTATGCATTTTTTTTAATTAAGCCTCACTACAAATGTAATAAAATAATTCAGCATTAAATTTCAATTTTTGAAGTCGTATTTTCAACATGTAAATACGAAAATATTATTAGATGTCATTAAATGATTATTAAATTATGAAAAATATTGTTATATTCTAAGTATATATAAATAGATCTTTGTATTTTTCATAATTTATATTGTACGAAGTAAATTTGAACTTTACACAGCTTTAATTTGGGTAAAAATTAATCTTTTGACTAAACAAGTGATGCTAAATATAATGAATAGTGCAAATGTTTCATGGATCATTAAGGTAAAATTGGTTTTATCTAACTCAATCTTACAATATAAAAAATTCTATTTGAATCAGTGTCGAAGCGGCCGTCCGACCAGTTTGACCGGGAACCGATCCAGCATTCAATCAAAAGAACAGTTCAAACCATCCAAACCGCGGTCGATTCCGTATTGGCTGTTGAACCATGTTGGGCTAGTTTAGCTAAAAACCTAAATTTCGGACTTTCATACCACCAAATCCCAAAATGCGAAATTGCGATTTCCATCCCACCCGCGCTCACCTGCCCTAACCATTCTACCTCACCCCTCACATCTTCCCCATCCTCGACGACGTCTGAGGAGCTCAATCGATGACAGGTTTGCGCTGTTTCCTATTTCCCTACTACGGCTGCATCGTCCATCGAATCGATGTCTTCGGCACTGCTTAATCGTCCTTGTTCCTGCTGCATCGTCCAGCCATTCACTGTCTTCAGTGCTACTTGATCGTTCAGTCAGCGACAGTTCGCTTTTTCCCACTCCATCTCTGGCCATCCATCTCTTCTCTAGCTTCTCTGCTTCCTGCCTGCCTTGCCTGCTTCGGCCATCCATCTCTTCTCCGTAGTTGGTGATTCCAAGTCTCCATCTCTTCTCCAGCCTCCTGCTGAGCCATTTCTTCTCTAGCCTCCTGGCTGCTAACTCCCTGCACCGTTTCTTCTCCATATCCGGCAAGTCCAAGTTTCTGAGTTCGATTAACAAGAACATTTGCTCCGACAATCCAACGTCGACCCCCTGTTCTTGCCTTCTTCTCTTCCGCATCTGCTCCGGCAATCTCCTTGTCCCACCCGACGGTCCCACATCATAAGCCGCATCTCCAATTTGGTCCTGGTGTTGAGTTATCTCTCTGCTAAGGGCTAGTGCTTCATCCAGTAGCTTCTCCCTGCTACCTCTATCAAGTGCTTCGTCGAACCGCTTCTCCCTGCTACCTTTATCTAATGATTCATCCAGTGACATTATTATTACAATGGTAAATTTTTTAAAATCACTACTAGTTTTAGAAAACCATGATATTATGTGAAAGTTGGCTACAATAAGTTTGCAACTTCCATATGATTTTTTATTATATTATAGTAGTGGATAGCTATTCATTGCAATGTCTGACATTGAATTGTCCATCCGATAAAATATTGTTAATTGCAAGATTTAGAATTGTAATTTATAATTTTTCTATTGTACTATTTTAGGTAGTTATTGGATCATCATGCCATCATCAATCCCATCCGGAAGTATTTTAACATTTTCATTTGATAAGAATGATGTGTTTATAGACTTTTAAAATTTTATATTTGATAAAAATGATGTATTTATAGACTTTTAAATTTTCATTTTTGCTGAACATATGAGTTGTTCTTAATTCTTGTATTATTATAAATTATTTAACTGTTTAATCCTTCAATAATTATTGATCAATTTTATTTCTTATTATATTACATATGTTTATAGAAATGCAATTCATAACGGCACTGAGATAAATAGGGAGAATTTGAGAGTCAAGTGTCAACATTCAAGGCTTGTTACACATTTTAGGTCAGTTAATAGAATTAATATTTTTAATATTCATGCTTACACATTTTTGAAAGTTCTTTATTAATGTTTTCCTACATTTTTTGTTGTGATGCTTAAAATTTAACATATAGATTTAGGATTTATAAATAAATAATTTTAATATTTTACCAATATATAATTAATTAAAAATTATTAAACATTTATGATATCATAATTATGTCATGCGGATGTCACCAATTCGTTAATCAATCAAACTTGTTCGAACCAGACCAATGCCTTCATTGGTTCGATCACCGGTTCAATTCTGACAATATTGATTTTAGTTGCATATATTTATTTAGTTGCATATACATCAACTTGTCTATATGTACATATTTGATTATGTTACATAACTATTTAAGGATGATGACATTTATTTGGCAGTAGTCATTTTTTTGCATTGTATGCAACTAAATTTGATGCTTAATACAAATATCTAAATTTAATTAAAAATAATAATTGTATTTTTAGCTGTAACAGTAAGATAGTTAACTGTTAGACATTAGATGTAGCAATGTATAAATTTAGCTAAAAAAGTCAGTCGCATATATGAAGTTTTGTTAGTGTTAAATGCTCCTGCTTGGATGTCAAATGGATCACATGGGTGAGTACGAAATAGTGTGAGCTGGTGAGATGTACAGGATTCAAATGTTAAACATAGACAATGGCGTCGTTATCTCGCCACTAGAGCGCACCTCCATGAGATGCCTTCATTTAATTCAAATGCATTTGATATTATTTATAGCAACTTATTCTTCATCTAATATTTAAAGAAGCATTTTTGATTTGGTTGTGAATAATAATTGAATTTTGCTGCAAGTAATATTGAATTGCTCAAATGAGATCAGTAATGTTCAATTGAGAGGCAAAACAAATAGAATAGCTCTCAAAACGAGAATATATGTATCATACTCGGGCTGGTTGGGCCAAACCACGTCAGGTCGTTGTTGCCCACCAAGTCATGTTTAATTTGAAAATTTGGATTAGATTATCCAACTCTACCTACCCGAACCAGTGAATCTAATCGTGCCCATCAATTTGTAATTAAGAAGCTGCCGACTTCTTATTCATTTCCATACACGCTAGGACAAATTGTATTTTCGTTGATAAAATTCCCATTGATTTCGAAATTACGTATAAGCTTCTGCTCATAAAAATATATAGTTGACATGTTACTGCTTGGATGACCAAGTAGCTTACATGAGTATGCATCAGGTGTTAGGGTGGAGAGACTAAGAGTTTGAAGTTAGGCAGAAGCACTGACCTAATTATCCCTTCTCTAAAGTAAACTTTGTCAAGTGCTTGATTATCTAAGGTAGGTGGCCCAATCAAAAAATATATAATGATACAAAATCAACATAATAAAGTAATTAACATAAATATCAACTTTAAAATAGTATTTTCAATATTTAAACTATCTAAAGTATGATATTTATATGAATAAATAATTTTCTAAAGTATCATAATATTCTAATATATATTGAGCCTATTTTGCAGTTGATCACATCATGATTATAATGTAGTCCGCGGAATAAGAAACTAACATGACTAGAAAATTAAACAACTGAAGGAAAGGTTAATGCCTCGAGGGAGATGGAAATACGGCCTTCCTCCTCCATAAGCGCATACATTATGTTTAAAATTTAGTTATTTAAAGTAAAAATAAAAGTTGACTTGATTGAAAGTTTTTATAATCTATAAGATTAAAAATCATGATTATAAAATTTCACTTGCTTATCATGAACAAATTCAATGGAATTAATTTTTCATACCATATGAATATTAAAGTAGCAGAATATTATGATTGATGCATGGCTTGAGTCTTAAAAGTTTTTTTCAAAAATTGGAAAACCTAAGACGTATAGATTGCATCCTGTTTCATACTTCATAGTAGTAATTAAAGCTCCTTTTATTATGTAAAAGAAAACGATTAGTTATGTAGGGAAAACATAGATAATAATAAAGTCTACAAATTCCGTGTGGCCGGGCAGCCCAAAAATACTTAATTTTTTAATACTTACGTGGACTCCCTAGGTCATTTTCATGTGAAATTTGATATTTTAATATTTTCTTGAATTTTGAAATTAGATAAAACGTGCATTATACATCTATGCTCATTTTATCCATTTTCAAAAATTCAATCAAAATGCAAGATAAGGTAAAAATAACCAAACCTTACATAAAAAGATCTAAGTAGGTTAACATATGTATAAAATATATCAAAAAGTAAAAAATATATTTTTGGGCCGTTCTTAAATTGCCTGATTTAGTGGTAGCCGCATAAAAAAAAAAAAAAACCAACAATAATATTATAAAGAGACCATGTCGACTTCCCCGTTTCATTCAATATTCCTTTTGATAGCTGGCTAAATGTATGAACTGTCTCATTATTTGGAACCTAGAAATATGTGAAGTTGCATTCTAGCATATATGTTTTGACGTTTAGCAAACTAACGGGTATCTATGATTTTCAGCTAATTAAGAAGAAACACACCGTCAGATCAATCTTCAAGGTACTTTCACTATTTTGGAAAGTTTTGCTACACTTGATACCTCACGTTGGGTGTACAAATATATAGCAAATGTTTAGTTTTTAAAACTTGGAAATTTGTAAGATCTATTTTGTAACATGCCAAAATATATACGATTGATAAAATGCAATTACGCATACATACTACGTCTGTTCATCGGCAGAACCCCCTAAATTCGGGCTAGAGAAAGGGATTTTTCCCTGAACAGATCCATTGAGTTGCAGTGACACTTCTTGCATGCAACCTTGCTAGGACCACGGATGGACTGAAATTAAATTACGAACAAGCTAGACAAAAACTTAGGGGAATCGATTAAGCTCCGATCTAACGGCTGCCAGACTTACAGTAAAGTTGCAGTCTTGGAGATGATACACCCAGCTGCATGCAGCTGGATGCATGGGCCAATATTATTCTAGCTATATGATCTAGATTTCCGAGGAATGGGTCAATAATTACTTAAGTATGAATGCTTTATGCTCACCATTGATTTCTGTTTTAAAATATATTTTTTGAAAAAAATTATACTATTAATCATGTTTATCACATCTTATTATATGATCAGAATTAACCAGGTTATAAAAAAAATTTATAATATTTGTAATTTCTGTAAATTTTGATAAGCTTTTTCTTATTTGTTTTTGATTCATTATATTTACAACTCAACCTAAATACATATGACGATCTTAGCTCCGGAAGTGTAATTTAATAATATAGCTAACAAAGTAGCTATGAATATATTGCTTCGAAAAACGGAAGATAAACTCTTTTTGTAAAGGCTTTAAGCCGGACTTCCGGACATGAATCTTTATTAGTCGCTCTGATCATGCGCTGACGTAATTTCTCTAATCTTGAAAAAAATACATGAATAATCACAGTAGAAAGTTTAATTTTTAAAAAGATTTTAAAATTAAAGAATCAATAATGAGCATGGAGTAACACCTTGCTTAGGGGTAGGCATTGAGTGAATATTATTGCTAGATATTTTTATTTGATGTGTGGACCGGGTTTATAAAATGAAATTAAATTGCATGAATGGGCTATAAGCCACATGCAATGACCATTGGAATTGTTTGAATAAACATGCCATTTATCTAATGCAGACTCTCCAACTAAGGCTGTGCCGTGTCCTGATTGAATCTGATTCTCTCCTTCTCTGCAAGTATCTATCCAGTGACGACACAATATCCTCTCCAGCGGGGCATGTTATCTCTCACATCAGATCTATCCTCGTTGCAAATGACCACCTTTCTATTCATCATATTCTTAGGCAGGGTAACGAGGTTGCCCACTACTTGGCCGAGGTGGCTTCTTTCTCTAATGTTAATCATCTTTTTTGGTAGGGAAATTCCCCTCAAGCAGTTGTAGAGAAACTTTGTAAAGATAATTTTTTGGCAATGCATGATGTGGATTACTCTCCTCCGATCCCTTTCCAACGCGATAGGGTGTCGGGATAAAGTAATTCTTTTATAAAAAAAAAAAAATGCAGACTCGTTCTTTCCGCCCTCTAATTTGGATGCATGGGACGCATTCCTGCCTACAAACGTCTGCTGTTGCCATCTGTCGTGCTCTTCCAAAAGCCTTGCAGATGTGGGATTAATTATTTTACAAGGTAACTTGGGTGTTGCATCATCAGATGAGCAGGCGTGGCCATCATGGTCATGAGAAATACGTTTGAGGGCATTTACTAGAAAACGACCATTCTTGGAAATTTCCGTCTAATCATCTCATGTAGTCGAATACCAGCCGTTTAGTCGCGCGTATCGATTTGGGAGTGGAGCTGCTCAAAATTCATAAGTGGCGTGCAGAGCATTTATTAATTTCTCAACATTCCGATGTTTCGACATTTGATTGTTGAGCTTTGAACGGTTGAGATGATGCATATGCAATGGGCCATCAATCCAATCCTGATGATGAGTTCAGGAATTGTGGGCCCCTCGACGAAAACCTCTCCGCCGGTTGATTTGAGGCTCATCCTAGCTGGCTGTAGTCTGTAGGTAATTAAATACTTAGGCCCCACCCAATTACTCCCGATTGCATCTTACAAGCCATGCGACGCTGTCTGGTCTGCTGATTTAATCATACGCGGTGGGTTGGGTTGGGTTGGGTTGGTATTAGAAATGTAGCGCTGTAATTAATATGGGTTAGGCTCAACTTAACCTCGGAAAATCTTTTATCCGATCCTCTATATTATATTGAGTTGAGTAAAAGTAAGGCTAGTTTTATTTATTTTATTCAGATACCATATCTCTAATTTGAATGAAAATAAGTACGTCATTAACAAAAATAATTTTAAATAAAGAAAATTTTTGAGTTATAACCGTTTCGAACCTGATTACAGTGGACTGCACTGTGCAGTTCAGCTGCATTGAATCAAATCTCATTATGATATATAAGGTATATGTTAGATTGATGTAGTAATGGACATGAATAATATTATACATTTTGTATAGTTGTACCCGAATTTCTAAATGATACTTTGAAATGATGTTTTTGGACTATGATGTTTATAAATATTTTGTTTCCATTTATTGTATTACTATTGCTATTATTTGCTAATTACTTTGCTGATTACATTATGCTGATTTTGGGGGTTGAATGTCCTGCACGCTGCGGATTTTTTTAAAAAAAATTATGTCATTCCTTTTAATGACCGGACACTTGACGGAGAATAATTTTAACAAAAAAGTAAATAAGATAAATGACTCTACACAACTTCAAATTTTAAACTTTCTATTCTACATACTCTTATATACATTTACGTCAATCACTCGGTAATCAAAACAGCGATATGTTGCGAATCTTCTAAGAGAGCTGTAGTAAGGTGCTGCATTACACCCCTAATCAGAATGCTTGCTTGCTACAGCGAGAGAGATGCAGTAAGCCATACACGGCAAGTACATGAATGAGGAAATCAAGCAACTGAAAACTTCCTTTCAAGCTAGCCATGATAAATTGACAGAAAGAGTGTTGAGTAGTCTCTAATGCAAGGAAAGAGCTATATATATGCATCGGCCCAGACTACATTCATGCATAGCTAGCTAGTCTTTTTTCTTGAAGGAACCCACACCCTCTACACATTCTTCCCAAAGAATTCCACACTATATCAACCATGTCATCTCCTCCAGTGAAGTTGCAGATAAAAGACAGTCATGTATGTCAACATGACGTTGATTGCTAGTTGTGTAATGCTCCATAATTCGCCCGATAAGAAATATTTTGTTAGCTGATCCAAAAGAATAAACTGTATTAGCTTTGTGTGCAAATAAAATAAATTAGTGGGGCGGAAAAACCATATTTTATATTGGGTTGTTATGGGGGCATTACAAGTTAATGAGTTATGAATTATTCTCTTTTTTTTTTTTTTTGCGTTTCTTTTTTATTCCGTTTGTATCAGTAATTCCCCAGCTGAATGTGGAACCGCAGGTGGTGATAGACAATGGCATCGTGCAAATCACCTTGTCGAATCCGGAGGGCATCGTCACTGGAATTCGATTTGGTGGCATCGACAATATGCTTGAAGTAATTAATGAAGAATTCAATAGAGGTTATTGGGATGTCTACTGGAATGACCTGACTGATAGCGGCCCAGGCATCTTTCAAAGGTAATTAATTAATTTTTCCGCGAGGAGATTAGTGAGCAATGGAATGATTGCATGCAATTATGCAACGTGCATCTGATTTCTGATACTTTTTTTGATGTAACATTTCTGATACTTGTCTTAATTGATGTATATATATATTGTGAATTGAAGGATTATGGGCACTAGCTTTAAGGCCATATTAGAAGATGAAGATCAGGTGGAAGTGTCTTTCTTAAAGACATGGGACACGTCTCTCAGAGGCACGGATGTTCCACTGAACATTGACAAAAGGTGCGTTTTTTTTTTCACAATAATAATAATAATAATAAATCATGGATTTGATGTTTTGGTTGATATTAGCAGAACCCAAGAGCAGCAGTAGTTGTACGTGAGCGAGAGAGAGAAGCTGTGCTAGTTTCGATTTATATCCAACATTTTTGTCCCATTTGAGAACGATCGAGCTAGTAAGATGGGAGTAAAAGGGCAAAAACAAATGAAAAATAAAAACAAAAAATGGTGGAGCCCAATAAAGATTTAAAAGAAAAAGTGGAGGAAAATAAAATTTTAAGTAGGCGCAAATTCAAGAAAAGCAAGAAAATATAATTAAATTTTTTGATAATAATCACATTTAGGGGTGTGTTTCGCTTAAGATAAAACTTTTTGTCCAAAATTTTTCAATTAAAATTTTTCCTCCATATAACTATTTTATTTTTTAATTATTCCATATAACAACTATATTTTTCAATCATTTTTACACAATTATTAAATAACTAATCCATCTATTTTAACTTTATTTTTTTTATTCCTTATTATTGTCTCTATCAATCATATTATTTTATCTCGTTTCAAGAACTTTTCATTCAAAGGTTTTTCACTTCTCAATCACATTTTTAAAATGTAAGATAAATTTAATTAATTTTAGCATCGCAATACTATGCAACCAGCCATAGTCAGCCCAAAATACATATTTGTTCGTTTTTTGTTTTTTCATAGATGCGGCTTCACTTAGATTTCACGTACCAAAATTTATATATTTCGGTCTGCCTATATATCGCCGTATAGGTCACGCAGTCAGAATGGTTAATTCCTTAGGCAGAAAGGGCAGGATCAGCTTCAAAACCTGCTTAAATCTTGTCTACACACGTGAGAGCAGAGTACTCTGTTGATCAGTCTTGAACGAAAGCCTTCTGACCGTTAATTATAATATTTAGAAATGAGAACATCCTTATCACACAGCTCACGTGGCTGCCCATCATGCGTTTTGCATGCGCATGGCTATCCCGACACGGAAGTGGACTCCATTTCCAAATCGTATGTTTAACACCCCAACCGAAAAAAAAAAAAAAAAACCACTTCCATGCCGAGCTCGGCATAAGGGTTATCTTCAAGGATCTATGGCATGTTGGGCTCAGACTTTTTTGCATACAAGATAATGGAACTTGGTAAACTATGATAAAATGAATCAATTCAAATCAAATAACGGCCGAATATTTGTTCAACTAAGCCATCACAAAATGCTATATTATTACAATGTCATCATAGAAATGTAAAACAATAAAAATAAAAAAAATGAATCTAGTTATGCTTTTGTTTCAACTTCAGGAAATTACTCTAAGTGTCACCTGCCGGAGTATCTGTAGGACAATAATGACATATATATGGAATGAGTAAACTCAATAAGTAGAATACGTGAATCTAATGCATTTTATAGTCTAAAATGCAACATATCTATATATGTCCCTCTCTTTAATTTAATATTTAGCTTAGTGGATCCATCTACGAAGCTTAATTTTCACAATTTTGTGCATTTTCATCTTAGGTGAGCCTTAGATCTAGGGGTGCAACTTAGGTCAGGTTCAGCCCGAACCCGGCCCGCCAAACCCGAAAAAATGCAGTGTTAAAACTCTGAGATTTCCAACCCAAACTCGATTTTTTAGCTCGAACCCGAATTCAAATAGGTTTCAGGTTCAGGCAAGCCCGAACTCGAATTTGCATTTATGTAAAATATATAATTTATATTATAATAATAACATATTACTCATGGATGGATGATGGAGACAGGAGTACGGCATGGCAAGCATGGACAGCTCATCGCCGAGACAATCTAATGTTTTGAGTGATTTCAACAAAATACTTATTCCCAATTTACATTATGATACAGGTCCAACAGTTTTTTTAAAAAAAATTATTCTTCACGCCTTTTCTACTGAAGTCTTTTGACCAATGAAATCCTGTGATACTAAATATTAAATTTTTTTAAGATCTTTTTTTCCAACGGGAAAATTTATGAGAACTTTAAAATTATAGTTGTAAAATAAGCTTAAAACAATAAAGGAGTAAAAAAATACAATTAATGATTAATAATACAATTTTATTGACAACGTTTACATATAATCCATATTATACTTGATACAAAGAGAATGCTCAAAATAGGTTTCTTTCTTTCTATTCTTAAGCGGTATTTGAATTTTTCTTAATTTCATACAATAAATTATTTTTTAAACTTTTTTATATAATATATTTGTGATAAAAAATTATATATAAGATTAGCAACAAAGACATATTAATAGAAGATGTCAACCCAAAACTCAACCCAAGCCCGAATTTCAAAAATAAGATTAGGGTTGAGGTTTACAAATAGGGTTAGGGTTAAGTTTAGGGTTGAAGTTTTACAAATAGGGTTAGAGTTAGGGTTAAGGTGAACCCGAGTTTCATGAACCCGAGTTGCACCCCGACTTAAATCGTGATCCGATCGTAAATAACACACATAACCTACCTAACTCTATTATCCAAGCCTCAAATGGAGAATCGGATCCCTCCATTTGATTCAAAAGGTTCAAAAATGTATAAATCAACTCTTCGATCACCCAAATCGGAGTTTCGGGGTTCCTTTTCATGAAAGATCATACATGGATGGCTTTGGGCGTCCCGCGTGGCACACCGGAGCCGGCCACTGCCGTCGTCGCTGTGCCACGGTTGGCGCGGAAGCGCAGGCTAGGTGTAGTGGGGCGCAATCAAGACCTAGCGCTAAGCCCACTTGTTGTCCATGAGCCACTCCTCCTTGGGTCTATTCTTCACAGGCCTCCTCTGCTGGGCTTAGCCTAGCCGCACTTTGCTGGAGACAGTTGTCGTTGTCGTAGCCGGTTGTTGTCTTATTGGGCTCCACCTGGCCCAGCTTGCTGCCGAGTCTACCAACCCACGGTCCGGGGCAGTTGCCGGACTCGCTGGGTTGGCTTGCCAGGCCTAGGCGCGAGCCCAGAGCCCGAGCGAAAGAAGGCAATCGTTCACGAGTCCTTTTTTGCAATTCATTTCAACCGGATTTTCTGCAATTTCAGTCTTTCCCAGGGATTCCTATAAAATTTCCATAAAAACCCAAAAATCCCAGCGTCTTCTCCCTGGGTTTCGGTCAGTCCAGCAGCCATCCAACATTCATCATCTTTTCTAGTCTGAAACTCATTTTAGACCTACGAATACTATAATTATAAGC
>JAXCLR010000105.1:24124995-24140616 GCA_035584095.1 Annona squamosa | reverse complement strand
TATTTATTTTAAATTTATTCTCTTTACTCCTCATCATTACCCCTACAACATCACATTATTTTCTACTAATTTGACAAGTTTCAATGACAAGTTTCAATCAATCTCTCATACATTTATTTTTTTAAAAAAAAATACTTTATACATCTCTGGGTTTCCGGTTAGATGAGTGTCCCCAATTTTTTTTTAAAAAAATATGAGTTTAATTTTTTGAAATAAAAATTACACCGATTTAGATAACAGCAAAAATTCTGAAAAACTTTGTAGGTATTCATCTAGTTGAGACTCACAAATATACGAACACACATATGAGGGACTGATTCATCTTAGGCGTTGATACAATGCAAACTTTTGCATTACCTACTCTTTTTTATTTTATGACTTTTTTGGCACTAATATACTGCTTTTAAAAATAACTAAAATACCCACATATTTAAAAATCCAAAAAATATATGCACATATAAAAAATGTAAATTTTGATATATATATTAAATACATAGATTAATAGATTTAAAAATTAAATAGTAAGTGTTATTTGGATCAAACTAATAAGACCACCAAAAAAATTATATGAAGTAACTTCATTATAAAAAAGTTTCATTTTTATAAAACCCTATTTCTACATAATTTTATTTATATTTTCTACTTTTTATGTAAAAAGAAATTAAAACTTAAAACCGAAAATCAGAGAATCTTCATCAATCATTAAGAATCAGATAAAAAAAATGTATAAATGACTTTATCTACAGTATTTAGCATTGTTTATATTGTGATGAAAACTCTGTCCTTAAAACACTTGATGGACATAAGTGAATTAGACGTGTATGGAATGAGAAGTCTAAAGTTCCAAATTAGACATAGTTATTTACCTTATTACCTCTTTCTTACAGACTTTGGAAATTCGGAAAAAGAGAATTGCCTTATTTACCCTTAAGTTGTCCTCTAAATTATCCTGCCATCCAAGAGAGAAGGAAGAAGAGGGAGGAATGCGAAGACCAACAGAAAGTAAAACCGGTGAAAAACGTCTCCGGAGGTGGCGCCGTCTCATGGACGCTCTTCAAGACGTGGCGCTATCTTGTCGTTCGGGTGCCGACAACAACGAATCCGATCCGCTTCCCCAACTCCCCAACGGATTTTCAAAACCATTCTCTCTCCAACGTAGCGACTCATGCACGACTCCTCCCATTTCCTGAAACTCCGCATAGTTGAGGAATGGCGGCCAAGTAAATCAAAAGCTTGGCTTTAAAGCTATCATGAAAAACTCCCACAAATTCAAACCAACAAACGATGCTTAGCATCCAGTACAAGGAAAGACATGCTATATAGATTGAATACCGCATCCCCTCATGGCATCTTTGATCAAGAATTTGAAGGTGAGAGTCATGATGAGATTATGGCACCGCATCATCAAGCTGCTATCCCTACCAACTGGGTGCTTGATAGAATTAATGCTTGGATGTATTCTTCTGATTTCAGGCCTGTCTCCGAAGTTGTCACAGACCTCCATCGCCTCCCATGGCTCCCCTCGATGTGCAGCTGCAGATACAGGATAGTCATGTGCTGGTTCTTTGCCTCTTGCTGCTTCTAATTTCGAGAATTTTCTGTTCCAATACTTGCATGTGAAAATTCCATCGTGCTGGTTTGTGGGCTTGCGTGTTTCACACATTCCATGCAACGAAATTGTACATGTTGGGCTACCGAGTTTTACGCGTGGCCGGTCCCTCAAGTGCTTGTGGGTTTGACAAGCAGAAAACATCTTTTTTCTTAGGGTTTATATTGTTCATGTCTTTTCCTCTTCTTTTGGTGAAAATTTTTGTTATTGGATGGTGATGATCGGAACATGGGCGTGCAGGTGGTGATTGACAATGGCATCCTTCAAGTCACGTTGTCGAAGCCAGGGGGAATTGTCACTGGGATAAGTTACAATGGCGTTGATAATTTGCTTGAGGTTCTCAATCAAGAAAATAACAGAGGTTATTGGGATGTCGTATGGAATGAGCTGCCTAATGGCAAAGGGATATTTGAAGTGTAAAGTCCCTTTCCGTCCCTCTCTCATATAACATGGCTGATGGCCCCACTTTCTTCATGATCCACTATGGTTGGGACCACGAATCATGACACTTGCATGAAATGACTCTTGGGACTGTGTTCTTGCTAAAGTGGAAACATGTTATACCACTGGCTGCAAAAACCCAACATGTTGATCTTAGCTGATTGAATTTGGATCAAAGTACCAAGACAGGGAGTAGGCCTAGTTTTTGAGAAACTGGAAGTTGCCAACCCATTTGCTCAAGTACTTATAACAGATGATTAACCCAAGCAATACACACTAGTAAATGTTAGTAAAAAATCAAGCTAAAGCACCCGGGGCGTGAAATGCCAACTGCAATATGCGAATATCTTGCCACAGAGGCACAGAACCGCTAATTTGTAGACCATTATATGAGATGATCGGATCATGTTTTGCAGGATCATGGGGACCAGTTTTCAGGTCATAGTAGAAGATGAAAACCAGGTGGAAGTGTCCTTCAAAAGGACGTGGGACCTATCACTCAAGGGCACTTCTGTCCCACTTAATATTGACAAAAGGTGTGCATTTTGGATCCATTTTCTCATTTTGATTTGGGATAATGATTTTGTTTGACCAGGCTAATATATATTGTTTGCTTTTTTTGTTTTCTCTTAAAAATGTTATCCCAAGTATATTTAATTCAAATTCCAAATTTACAATTTTTGGTTATGTATATATATTTTTATGAATTTCAAAAATTGATAGTTTTGGGGGGTATTTAAGTCGATTCCCCCCAAACTGTTGACTTTTGGAATTCATTAACAAAATACATGTATTCAAAAATCATAAAATTTGGCATATAAATTAAATACTTGGTCCAAAATTTTAACAAAAAAACGAAAAATGTAAAAGGTACACCTATATGCCTGGGCTGACAAAATCATTATCCTTCAATGTGATGGCCCTGTTCTATTTTGGTTCGGAAATCCCATTAATTCAGCTCCAGAAGACTAACAGCCGTGACTCATTTCCATTGAATTGGACTCATTTGGAAGCACGTGAATTCAATACAGTTAGATCCTCCATACAAGTTTTTTTAGTGTTGTAACCTACACAATTATCTCTTGCAAGAGATACGCTAACATGTGCTCATATCACCAATATCATTGCAGGCACTCTAAAATTGTATCCCGCAACTGGAAGAACATTCCGTTTGTTAACAGGAAAAAATGGAGGAAATTCCTTTTTCCTGATTTTCCGATCTTCTTTTGATTTCACATTTGCATACCTTTACATACCAAGAAAGCCTACTTTTTTCTTATCATTTCCTATATATTCAATTTCTCCTCTTTTTCCTTTTAATCCAGAAAGTTATTCTATTTCTTTATTCATTTTATTTTTTAATCACTATTTCCGAAGTTATCATTTTGTTTCTTTTTTTTTTTCCCATTTTCTTAGGTCTCACTTTTCTCTCCCTCTTTTATCTTCTTTTCTTGATTCTTAACTAAGTAGGCGCTGGGAAAATATGGTGAAATATGTGGAATTATTGTTTATTAGTGATCTCAGGGTGCAGATATTATCACCTATATTATTAATAATATTGTGGATAGCTGGAACAAAGCTCCAGACTTTGGAAAATCAATTTTGATTCTACAATTGGGTGTGTGTCGAGTGAATAGAGCTATTTCACTGCCAACTTGGCTGATCTGTCCTCCAATTCCACACTAATTGACTTGGCTCAAGCAATCAGGCTTTTATGTTTTAACTAGAGAAAAAATGCATTGAACTTACAGGTTTATAATGCTACGGGGATGCTCGGGTTTCTATACATATGCCATCTATGAGCACTTGGAAGGGTGGCCTGATTTCAGCCTTGGTGAAACTCGTATTGCTTTTAAGCTTAGAAAGGACAAGTCTCTCTCTCTCTCTCTCTCTCTCTCTCTCTCTCTCTAGCTTGACAATGGATATAACAAAATTTCTGTAAAAGTGTCCGTGATAAATTGACATGCTTGTTGTTAAACCTTTCTGCTCTTATGGGTGGATTTAGCCAAACCACATAATCTACTTATTGGTTGGCCATCCATTCTAGAACAAATCATTCTATGGTTAAGTTGAAATGGAATACCACACTTAAAATAATGGACAGCATTTGGACCATTTATCAAGTAGCCACACACCATGTCTGGCAATGCTTCAGTTTAATTCTATATTTGTAGAATGAGCATTTGTCTGACAAGCTTGATCTTGCGAGGTGGCCACTGTGGTAGGTCCTACCACTGAAGGGTTAGATGTTATTGACCCCAACTTTGCAATGTTTACCTGCCAGGTTTCACTACATGGCTACATCAGATGATCGGCAGCGAGTGATGCCAATGCCCGAGGACCGCAATCCACCTCGTGCCCAACCATTAGCTTTCCAGGAAGCTGTTCTTTTGGTAAATCCAATCAATCCAGATCTTAGAGGAGAGGTAAGAACAAATACCAGTTACAGTATCAGGTGCCTAATCCAATCCAAAAATTCAGATCACGAATTGTGAACCAGTTTCTACATTAGATGCACAAGATCAACTGTTTAGAAGGAGTTCCACTTGTGCAGGTGGATGACAAGTACCAGTACTCGTGTGATAACAAGGACAACAAAGTGCATGGTTGGATCTGCTTTGATCCGCCTGTGGGCCTCTGGCTGATCACCCCAAGTGATGAGTATAGAACTGGTGGGCCACTCAAACAGAATCTCACTTCCCATGTGGGTCCTACCAGCCTTGCGGTAAAGCCCAAGATCCCTTGTTTTTGATTAGCTATAAACTGATTGAAAGATAGAAGGGGCGGGTTGACAGTGGATAAGATGAGGCTGATGATTTTGAAATGTAGATAATTAGGGTTGTTAAATATCATATGATAAGGAAGGTGGTGGAAAAGAGGAGGAATTCCGAATAGATCCTAGAAGCATTAAGAAACCGGATTGGTGGCAGTGGGCCTCAACTGATCAAGTTGGGTTTACTAGCATTATGTGGACCATCCATTGATTTTGCATTTGTGAATCATAGGTGTTTATGAGCGCCCACTATTCAGGGGATGATCTTGTCCCAAAATTCATTAATGGAGAGCCATGGAAAAAGGTATTTGGCCCAGTTTTTGTGTATGTGAATTCAGGATGGCTGGGAACAGATCCACTTGAGCTATGGGAGGATGCAAAAATTCAGGTAAGTTTTTTTTAATGGTTTTTATATTTCTTTTGCCGATAAACTGCAAACATCACGTAGATGTGGTTCCTTCCACTGAATATAACTTGGGACTTGGACTTCACGTAATTGTGTAATTTTAGTTTTATAATAGACATGATGAAGTTAAGATCTAATTTAATTCCTCAATCTGTTTTTCCTTTATGGCTTATGTACCTCATGCATAACAACAATTCACTGCCTTTTTATATAAATGTGCTTGAATAAAAATCCAACATCAAAATTTGTTAATATTTATTAACGGTAGTAAGAAAAATCCTTCATAAAGAAAATAAGAAGCATAGAATGGGAAGTTAGACTTAAAAGTGCCTTTTTATGTTTCACCCTTCCCCTCTATGGAGTCTAGCGATGTCAGCATTTTGCCTCTAGCCTACGTAAGATCCCATTACTTGGGTATTATACATTGTGCCATGTTTATTCAGTGTTTTGTGTCTATAGCTGTTGGCACTTGAACTTGTGACCAAAACTTTTGTTGGTTTTTGAGACCACATTGGACTCCATAAAGAGCCAGGGTGTGTCATGTGCAAACTGCATAATGATCACGTAAAAGGAGGCATTTACGATTGGTAACGTAGGAGGCATTTGTTTTCTTTTTATTTAATTGATGTGTTGTTTACTTCCACTAATACTTAAAAAACTACATTTTTTCTTCATTGTTATGTGTATTTCTTATTGTTTGCTAAAGTTAATGACAAATCCATGGATATTTCTGCCTTATATGAATGGAAACGAGAAATTAACCAAAGAGCTTTTGTGCTAATGTTTTAATTAAATAATGAATTCTCATGTGCATTATGAAGCATTTACACGGGAAAATTAGAGATGTAAGCTAGCATCACTTCATGATTCTCTCTATTTTTCTTCTTTATAGACAATAGTTGAAAGTGAAAGCTGGCCATACACATTCCCAATTTCAGAGGATTTTCCTACTTCTAACCAACGTGGTTCAGTCAATGGAAGATTACTGATTAAGGATAGGTACAAAATTTTGACCTCCGCAAAGTCATTTTCTACATTTTGATACAATACATTTCACTTTTGAATCACACAGACAGTTGTATTTTGATGCAACCATACAAGCAGCCGGACTCATCTTCATTTCTTTGATAGGTATGTCAGTGATGATGACATATCAGCAGACTCTGCTTATGTTGGCTTGGCTTTGCCTGGAGTGGCTGGATCATGGCAAAGAGAATGCAAGGTCAAAATGCTTCTCTCTTTTTATTAAGTTTCTGCAGGTATTTTAGTCTATACAATTCAACTTGGTTAGTAATTGTTCCTGAAATCTTATATAGTCACTATTTTCAGGGATATCAATTTTGGACTAGAACTGACATAAACGGGTTATTTACCATCGATTACATCCGAACTGGAAACTATAATCTCTATGCATTTGTACCTGGTGTTATAGGAGATTACAAGAATGATATGACCATTACCATCACTGAAGGTCAGTACATAAGTTGTAAGAGACCTGCAGCAAATGAAAGCTTTTTCAAGTTCTAACTTATAGCAATTCATATGTTTTTTTTTTAATTTTTAAAATACAATAAAAAAAAAACTTTTGGTGAGGCCTATCATATTGAAATTTGCAACAAATTATGCAACTGCAATCATCAACTATTTTATCTTATGGATTTTTCTTTTTCGACATTAAAGCAGGTTCTTCCATTGACTTGGGTGATTTGGTGTTTGAACCACCAAGAGATGGTCCCACATTATGGGAGATTGGCATCCCTGATCGGTCTGCTGCAGAGTTCTATGTTCCTGATCCAAACCCTGTCTACGTTAATAAATTATACATCAGTCATCCTGACAAGTCAGTTCTAAACCTAAATCCTACCTATATTGATACTTTCGGATTGAAATCAATCCTGCCTATATGGGTACTTTTGGTGTGAATACAATCTTCCATATATTGATAATTTTGTCTTTATTGAAATTTTTGTCTTGAATTTTCAAATACAATTTAGTTCAAATGGTCATGATATTTTTGCGTTGTATTTTCAATTACATTTCAGTACAAATTGTCGTCCAAAGACCTACTTTGATGCTTCTGTTGGTCCTCTACCCAATGAAAGTCATGGTTCCATCATGGTTGTTTTACCTATGAAGCTTGCTGCTCTCTTCGCAGGTTTAGGCAATATGGTCTATGGGAAAGATATGCTGAGTTATATCCCAGCGGTGATCTTGTCTACACAATTGGTGTTAGCGATTATCGAAAAGATTGGTTCTTTGCACAGGTCACTAGGTGTGCTTTCTTGCAACCATCCTTCCATAAGAAATTTTCACAGAATATGGCATAAATTGAGACCACAAGATGAAATGAAATATGCTGAAACGTCAAGCGTGTGATTGATTTCCTACATTACAGGAGAAAAGATGATAACACATACCAAGCAACCACATGGCAGATAAAATTCACACTTGATTCCATCGATCAAAGTGGGACCTATAAATTACGTTTGGCGATTGCTTCTGCAACACTCGCCGAATTGCAGGTATGCTTCTAACCTTCCAACTTGGATTGCATTGAAATTTGCAAACAATTCGAACCGCTAGCTTTCAGCCCAACTGGCAAGTAACTGCATTTCCAATCAAAAGCACATCCCAGATCTCTTTAGACGTTTGTTTCATCCACCTATCACTGCAAGCAATAATGGACTAACAGGATTTGTGCTTTCTTATAAGGTTCGGTTCAATGACCCCAATGCCAACCGCCCGCACTTTACCACAGGGCTATTCGGCAGGGATAATTCAATCGCCAGACATGGAATTCATGGGCTCTATTGGCTGTTCAATGTTGACGTGCCAAAAGGTAAGCTTGTGCAAGGAGACAATACTATATTCCTGACTCAGCCGAGAAGTGCAAGCCCATTCCAAGGGATTATGTACGACTACATTCGCCTCGAGGCCCCACCCGATTCCAATTCAAATTAGAGAAACCGATCTTGCATTGTCGACTAAAGAATCATCTTGCAACATGAAAGGAAATGTTGAGAGTCGAAAAGCACAGGAACCTGGTTAGAACTTCTGTGTAGTGAATGTCTGTTGAGGGGCTGGTGATGTTACTGTTAGCCCAAGTAATATGAGATCTCCTGTAAGCCTGGGCTAATTTATATGTATTTTCATTTCATTTTTTATTGAAAATGTTGTCTCAAATGCAATTAATTCATATATCAAAATTTATAATTCAACGCGTTTTTTTTTTTTGAATTTCAAAAATCAACAATTGGGTGGTATTTAATTCCTTCACCCCTAACTGTTGACTTTTGAAATGCTAAAAAGATATACACGGACAAAATTTTCTAAATTTTGGTATATGAGTTAAGTACACTTTATCAAAGAAAAAAAAGTACACTTGGAACAACATTTTTATGAAAAATAGAAGTAAATACACCTATTAGCCCAGGCTAGCCAGAGCTCTTGTTAACTCAGGCTAGGTTATATTTTTTATTTTATATTGTTCAAGAAGCAAAGTTGGTGGGCTTTTTTTTTTACAAAAAAAAAAAAAAAAATTTAGAGCTTTTTGAGCGACAACACGGGTTTCGCTCCTGAAGATTAGAATCCATACAAACAGACTCAACAGTGCAACTTGGAGGCCCTCCAAATATTATCCACAGATTGGTTTGCACTTCAGCAGACCAACGTAGGTAGATTCATTTGATCAGATCCAACCCATTGTAGAAATAAACAAGAAAACCATTTGTTGTGTGGGAAGAATTCGAAAGAATAACTCATGCTTGGTGAGTTGATCCATAACACATTTGTGGCCCTTTTTTTGCCTGAGTGAGAGAGATTCGGAATTGGCGGGCGGGGGGGTGGGGGAGGGGGAGGAAAATGATAAGTGTACTGAAATGTAAGCCAACATTAGCCCTATGAAATGCCATAGTGATTGAGTGAACAAGTACAAACAAATAGAATTTTTTATACGAAGAAAAGGAGCAATGAAGGTTTGATCTCCAAATTTTCATTCTATGTTTTCTTCTATCCTGCAGTTTTTTTTTTTCTTTGTGTGTGATCTTTCTGCGTTGATTGATAGAACGTGATTCAACCACGTCTCAAGTTTGTCCATCTCATCTCATTGGCAATTGATATCTTTTGCAAATATCAAAAATTTTAAATATTATAATGATAAAATAATAATCATAATAATAATTACATGTTCTTTATTAGAAGGGAGAGGACAAGTGAGTACAAAATGTTAGAGCATCTTTCAACAGTGTCAGATATTCATCACAAACATTTGATTATTGCAAGTGGGAAAAGAAAATTTATCTAATGTTAGACTTTTTGCTTCTCCCAGTTGATGCTTTGGAAATGAGAAATCAAGATAATGAATTTTATGGCACATGATCTATGCAATGGAAATTCTGCCTGGGAGTTTGGAGAACTACTAACATAAATCCATGGCATCCATCCAAACGATGTTTTCGAATTAACAAAAAAAAAATAAAAAAAATGTTACAAGCTTATCCGCTAGATATATAATATGATTATATTGCCGGCCAGAAAGTAATATTGTCTTGAACGACTCTGATTAGTAACAAACAGTTACTGGATTCACGAAAAAAAGATTGGAAGCTGGAGTATTTCAAGAAAAATGTACGATTATTATGTCATACATTATCGTTATTGTTGTTATTGTTGTCCGCTTACTGATTGTATTATATTTTCAAGAGATCAAACCTAGCTATCATATGAGCTCTCCACTCTTATCATTCCATTAGGCACCTTAATAGAAAACTTGGGTGGGCCGAAATAAATGAAATTTCCTTCAATTATTATTATTATTATTATTTTATTAGTGTGTGTATTTATATACACACAATGACATCAGATATTACACTCAAGCAATTCAACCCTCATCCAATGAAAAAAAATTTCTATAAATATTAGGGATGGAACATTACTCATGGGGGAATAATAACACCCATGGAATGAGCCCATGGTCGTTACCAACTTGGTATGAGTCTGGTGGCAAAATTTCCTTCAATTATTGAAAATGTTGTTTCAGTGCCGAGTTGCTCAAGTTTTTTGAATTAAGATAATTGTAGTATGGATCCGTATCCCATACAGCCAATTTTTTAATTTTTTAAATAAATGTATCATTGGCTCCTTCGAAATTTGGCGATTTTTAGAATTTATTTCATATTTTGTTGAAATTTTAAAAATCAATTCATTCATGCCCTTCATGTTGATTTTCGAAACTTTCTAAAAATATGTTAAAATTTTAAAAAAATGTCAAATTAACATACGGCAAGGTCTAAGTAGGGCATACACAATTAGAAGAAAACAAAAATAAAAATATATATATTTTTGACGGAATCGCCACGCTCATAGTATTCCCCTAGGAAAGAGCTCTTCTGCTGGGTGGTTAGCTTAGATTAATCATAACGTAATGATGTTTTAAAACAATGAGGCTCCATAGAAAAAAGTCCGAAGGAAAGCGTACGGAAAATGCATATTAGAGAGTTGGATTTAATCACGCATTATGGGGAATGATTCCCTGTAAACTTTTGTGGGTAATGTATTATGCAATTGTTGGTTTTTCAACTTTCAAAAAAAAATTTTGGGCAAATTTCATATATACCCACAAAATTTACCATTATTTTAACTTATACCCATGAATTTTGAAAAATTCCTCCCCTACCCATGAATTTGCATCCTTGTTTCACTTATACCCATTCTGTTAAGGTTCCATTAAATGGACCATTAGTCTTTCTAAATGACGAATATATACAAGTTCTAATGTAATTTAAGGTTGTTTTGCTTAAAGTTAAAGATTCATATTCAAATAATATATAATTTTATAGTTGTAGTAGTGCTAAAATTTATTATAATATGATTTTTTAACTATGAAATCATAATTAGAAATGGTATGAAATCATAATTAGAAATGGGTATATTTGTCATTTTTCAACAAGTTAATAACCCCTTTAATGGATTCCTAACAGTGTAGGTATAATTGAAATTATAATAAAAATTCGTGAGTAAAGGAGGAATTTTTGAATCTTCACAGGTAGAAGTGGAAATATGAGTAAAATTTGTGAGTACATAAAGAATTCATCGAAACTATGTAAAATATAAATTAGTATTTGTGATGACAAAAATCACTTTTATAGGAAACTTATATACAATATAAATATTTAACATCATTTTAGGATAAATATGAAAATAAATAATAATATGCAGAAGTTTTTAAAAATATTTGATTTTTAGCCTCATGACTAGATATATTTGAATGAATATTATAAAAAATTTATGTATTAAAAATCATATGAGAAATGAAAACATTAACCGTTTGTACAAACAATTTTATGCAAATATTTGTAGGGTATCATTCCCTTTGAATTATATCGTAACGTCAAACAAACAGAAAGTGAAACTAGTAAAATAAGATTTTAATCTAAAACCGAGGAAATAATTTTAAATAAAATAGTGATAGATAAATGTAATTATCAAAAGAGGATATGCTAGCTTCGCCCTAGTTATTGTATAGTTAGCTGCAAATATGCCCACATGGATGATTATATTAAAATTCAACCGTTCATTTAGTTTAGCATCATTAGTTTTACTATGATCTCAAAAATCATTTCAATTAAATTCTTAAGTCATTATATCTGCTTAAAAATATTTATAATCACGTGTAAATAAAAAACACTTAGAATCTATTTGACAAGTTACAAAATATATATTTCACATTCTCTTTTATATATTTTTAATATGATTTGACATTTTTAACTATTTAATTATCCTAATTTTTATTATTATGTCTACATTCCAATCGTTTTTATATTTTTTCATATACCTATCCACTCATTCGCATTAGGCTGCTTTTTCGAAATTTTTACTACATTATTTCTCCCACTTATTACGCCTTATCAAACAAACCCTCAGTTACATTTATAGACACATTATAACGTGATAATATTCTATAAAATTATTTATTCATATACATATGATGTTTTGGACAATTTAGATATTGAATATACGACTTCCAAATTGATATGTAAATCAAATAATCTTATTGTTAATTTTACCCTTTTTAGATGACCCATGAGCATTTTTTTTTATGAATATTCGTATATCGTATTATCTCAACTAATATTACATTTCCGAGACATTGTTACAATTTACTAACAATATTATATGAACATTCTTATAATTTTCTAACAATATTTCTATTTTTTATCTTCCTATCCCAACTGTTGGACGCTTCCACATAAATGGAGAGAATAACGCCACCATTCCACACTACCGAAAATCCATGCCTCCATGTAGCTGAAAAGTCCATGCAAAACACGCCGTTGTGCTATTCGAACTGAGGTTTCACCCTAGCCGGGAATAATCTCATTCCACAACGATAGCCATGAGCATATTTAATTTAGATAAATGTGGTTTTTTAATTAAATAGATAAATTAAATATATTGGGTGTGTTGATTTATCATCAAATTGGGAATTATATGCAGCCAGCTGTTGGTGCACCCTAACCTATCCCATTAACAAAATAGTTAAAGAGTGTTGTCTTATGTCACGACCTAACCAATAGTCACGTGTATTTGGGTGAACTCAGAAAGGCAAAATTGTACATGCGCAAGACCAAAAGCTAACAATACCTGCGACTATTGGCCAAAGCATGACAAAATAGTATTAGAGTCAACTACAATATCTAGGGGTGTAACTCGGGTCGGGTTATACCGGGTTGGAGTAAACCTAAACCCTAACCCTAAGAATTAAATATGGGTTCGGACCAAATTCGCATTGGTTTTGGTTTGGTTTCGGGTTAGAATTTCGGTTAGCAATAAACTATTTTTTTCAAATTTAATTGTAATCTAAAAGAAAATGATTGGAATACACATACTTGTGTTTATGAAGTCAAGCTTCACGTTGAATTCTGCAATATCCTTTCAAAGAATTCTGCAACATTACTGAATTCTGCAATATTCTTTGAATGAACTCTGCAAGCAATTTTTCAATACCCTATAGACACAAATAAACGATAAAGTAGTTAGTTTTATGACTAGTTGGTCATTTCTATTTAATAGTTAATGGAAATGACTCAAGTGTAGCAAATAAAAAATGAACATATCATACTAACTATTGTAGTTGAAACTAAACATTATCATACAAATGATTGAAATTGAATTCAAACTAAATATTTATCATACAAATTGTTAAAATAGAAATTGATCATTGTCATACTAATAAACTTAAAATATGAATCAAATTTATACTACAATCTGAAATTTAAACTAACAAATTTCTCATACTAACAGAAAGTATAATATGAAATAGATTTATCATGCCAACTCAAATTCAAACATAATCTACATAACATTTATTCAAAGCAATTAAATCTAAATACACTAAACATAATGGTTCAACATTCTAATCTAATTTAAGTGCAATCCAAATTTAAAACGATGATATAAACAAATCTCAAGTTTAAATAAGTTTACATCTACTTTTAAACAAATAAAAAATTCAAATGAGTTCATGTCTAAAAAAAAAACATGTATAATTTATGAAAAATTATATAAATTACACCGAGTTCGGAACAAGTCGGGTTTTGATACCAGGTTGGTCCGAACTTAGTTTTGGTTTTGGGTTTCTATGGGTCGGGTTAAAACCGGGTCTATTTGGAAAAAATCTAAAAATAAAACTCATTTTTTGTTTTGGTACTGAGTCGGGTCGGGCAGATTCGGACCGACCCGGTACCAAGTTTCACCCCTACCAATATCTTGCTGGTGTGCCTAAGCAGAAACTCATCCAGTAAGGACATGGAAGCCCCAAGAGGGTAGATGTAATATCCTATATTAGTTAAAATGAAGAAAAAGCTTAGACTATAAAGGAGGTTTCAGTTGAATGTGGCAACTGTTGGCCAGCGCGTTACAAATGAGTGCCTTTTCAAACAAAGCACATAAGCAAACGGTTGAGAGATTAAAAAAATCTACAAAATCACAAGGCGATGGGAAGTAGATGCAAATAACCTTTAGCCAATTACATGCGAGTCTTACTCTCTGCACCTCAAACGGCTCAAGCCACACGAACCCCAATCTCCCCAAGACACCTCTGGCAGTTTTCTAATAAAAAAAGATAAAATCAAATCGGTTAATTTGATCTAGTTGGCATATCCAGGCAGTTCTTCGACCTTACCAATTAAAGGTTTTATTTTTCTAGGGTAATATAGGGTATATAAATAGCAGAAAATAATAGACTAAAAACATGCATGCTACAAAACTGTTCTCCTATGCCTGTTCGTTATCGACATTCCAATTTCCAGCACATGGCACACGTATAAAAGATTCGAGTCGGCAAAATAGAATAAAAAAGGGCATTGGGCATGAGAGGAAAGTGGTGTTAATCTTATTGTTGGAAAGATGTTAGCTTTATTTTTGGATGTCCAGAGAGAACATGTTCGCAAACCTGTTAAACTTTGGGGTGGGATGCAGAATACGGCGAAAACATTTTGTATTGGATTTAAAATAAAAAAAAAATTGTATGGAAAATAAAAAAAATAAGTTGTTTTTTGTTGAAAATGAAAATTGCTTTTTTTTTTCGGGAATGTAAAATTTAATTTCATCTTTATCCTATTCATATCTTCATCTCAACTCAACTGTGAAAGAAAACGAAGATGAAAAAGTAAAATCCACAAAGATGATCTAAAATATAACATGAATGAGTTTGTTAACATATAAAGAGCTTAAATGGAAAGTAAATGAGATACAATTTTTTTCT
This sequence comes from Annona squamosa, assembly GCA_035584095.1. Lineage (NCBI taxonomy): Eukaryota > Viridiplantae > Streptophyta > Magnoliopsida > Magnoliales > Annonaceae > Annona > Annona squamosa. Next base: position 24,125,624 of record JAXCLR010000105.1, on the reverse strand, counting down.
CAAAAAATTTTTAATATAATTTTTATCTTCAACTACACAAATGACTTTTTATTTTAATACTATTTTTCTAATTTTAAGGCTTGAGAGGTATTAAAATTTTTTATAGAAAAATTTTTGGTGTAGTAGTTTTTGAAATAGGAGAAAACGATGTGACATAATATGAGTTAGGTTAATTATTTGAATTATATATTTTGAAAAAATAAATAAAAAGTAAGATGGTAGCATGAAAAATATGATGAAATAAATAAAAATATAGCAGTTATGGAGAGAAAAAACTTTGAATTAAAATTTTTAATTTGAAAAGTATTTGGTGTAGAAAAACACACCATCGATATAAATTTCATTTCTTAATATTGAATAACTTTTACTCATTTAATTTTCTCCATTACTTTGAACCAATGCCTGATGATCCAAAATTTCTATTATAAGTGGCAAATATTTCTTTTTCTTTTGAGAACAGCAAAGTTGCAAATACTTATTTCTACATTAAGGGTGTGTTTGTTATTAAAGAAAAGTTGTCAAATTAAAATTTTTCAATTTAAAACTTTTCACTCTCCACAATTATCCTATTTTTTAATCATTTCTTCACATTTTTCTATACAACTACCTTACTTTTCAATCATTTCTAC
>JAXCLR010000105.1:24105959-24124895 GCA_035584095.1 Annona squamosa | reverse complement strand
ATGAAAAAAAAATATCAATGAATTGTAAATATCAATGAATTATCATAATTAAGCGATAATTATTACATACCAAATAGTAGGACGACTTCGGCCCACTGCCGTCGACTGAGGGCTGAAATGCGACAAGCGCAGAGATGCGGGGGAGGCGGTCAGGGGCACAAGCGCGGGTGTGGTCGGTCAGTGACGAGGAAGGAGCAGGGAGGAGAGAGAACAGAGGAGGGGGGCGGGGCTGGCGGAGCTGCGGGCGGGCAGGACTGCGGAGGGCTTAGTGAGGGCAGGCTCGTTGGCGGGAGGGAGGAGAGAGAAGAGAGGAGAAAAAGGGGGGTGAGTGGGGGGTGTTGCGGGCGGGCGCGGGGAGGAGGAGAGAAGGGGGAGGCGAACGAACGGGCGCGCAGGATTGAGGAGGAGAGAGCAGGGAGGGCAGTGTCGCTGGCGGGAGGGCGTGCGGAGAGGAGGGGAGAGAAGGGAGAGAGAGGAGAGAAGGGAGGAGAGCAGGGAGATTAGGCGAGCGGGGCTGCCGGCGGGACGGACGAGGAGGGAGAAGAGAGGAGAGAGGGGAGGATAGGAGGAGGAGCGCGCGATGTTGCGGCCGGGCGCGGGGAGGAGCAGAGAGGGGAGAGAGGGGAGGCGATCCGTCGGGCGAAAAGAGGAGAGCTGCTGACTGGGCGCGCGATGCGGGCGGCTGGTTGGTCGGGGCTATTTGCGAAGAAGGGAGAGATGGAGGTGCTGCGGCCGGGAGCGGGCGAGAAGAGAGAGAGCGGGCGGAGCATCAGCCAGGCAGTCGCGCGGAGAGAGGAGAGGAGGAAAGAAGGAAGGAAGGAATTGTGCGCGCGAAAATCAAATCTCTCGTACGGGGGGGCCGAATTGCAAATTCGGAAACTTGCCTGCGCGCGTCTGACGCGTCTGCAGCGCCTGACATAGCAGCCTGGGCTCCTCGACGCCTGTGCCTTAATCGAACGGCTCTTAGCCTGCCCGCTGGATCCGACAACGGAGCACGGCCGAGAGTAATGCGCTCTCAGGCGCAGGAAATTGGCTCCCTATTAGGGCATATCACAATGATATCACATGGAAGTGTACGTGCGTAAGTTTCAAGACCTACGGTACACAGGCCTACATGCAATCAACACAAAACTGTGCAGGTCCGCGACTCTGCGGCGGGAGCAGAAGTTCGAAAACCCAAAGCACAACTAAATGGTGGTAACCGAAATGATGTGAGCTACAACTGTACTCAAGCACACCAACCGAGAGGGGAACAGGATCCGTTCAGGTCATACACCAACTGTACGCTCGTGCCTGCGGTGGCATTTTTTTAATGAGTTTTTTTTATCATAATTTTTTAAATATACAATGTGTTTGGTAAGGTATAAAAAAGATAAATGGTTTTATTAGCCGGGACTAAACAAATGTCCCGCTTAGCCCACTCCAAAGAACTGATTTATAATAATTTTTTTGATTTTTTATTCGTACACTTATTTATCTGAGTGTATTCAACATATAAATTAAGTTTTATCATTTTTTAGATATATATAAATATTTTTTTAGATTATTAAAGATAAAAATATTTTAAATACATATTATATATTTTTAAAAATCTCAAAAAAATATTTATACATATCTAAAAATGGTAAAAGTTGGTGTCTTAAATATACTTAGATAAGTAAGTACATGATAAAAAAAATTATTGTAAATTTATTTTTTGAAGCGGGCTAAGAGTGCTTAGCTTAGGCTAACAGGCTTATTCCTCTATAAAACTATCAATTTAAAATTTTTTACTCTCTATATTAATTATATTTTTAATCGTTTTTTCACAATTTCCTATGCGACTTACTTTTCAATAATTTTACACGACAACATGTATATCTAATATATCTATTTTAACTTTATTTTTTGTACTTTTCATTATTATCCCTATTATATCTTATTATTTTATTTCATTTTGACATTTTTTATGCAAAAAAGTTTCTCATACGAAATTTTTATTCCTTTTCAAACACACATAAAGTCTTTTTTACTGGTACTTCTGCACTATAATTTGCACTATGTAATCTTATATTACAATCAAGTATTTTTATAACTCTCATGTAATGAAGAGATGTTTTTTGTAAATACCCTACTTATGTGGGAAATCTGTAAAATCTTCTCACTTTTTAAGGAAAATATTGCAAATAATCCACTCACATATAGTCGATTTTGAAACCAGTCGGCACTGTATTTGCCATTGGCGTGTATAGGTTAATAGCCTAGTTAGGTGGTGAAATGGGATGATAAGAGATGAGTTAATATTGTATAAAAAAAAACTATTGAGTATTAGAATATAAGAAAGTATATTATGAATGGAAAAAAGTATATAAAAATAAGAAAAATAAGTTACTAATTTTATCCTATCCTCGGTCCATTCTCATCCCAGTCCTTACCAACGAACTAGAATTACATGCTAAAGATAATAAATATAAAATAGTGAAGATAGTTATATAAAATTAAGATTGAAAATATATAATAATCAAGAAATAATTTGTTTAAATAATTAAATTAATTTGTTTATTGTCTATTTATTATCGTGACAAAGAAAAAACTTTCCTCGTATTTACCTACTCTACTTATTAAATTCTTATCTATATTTTTATTTTAAATATTTTTTATACAACTGTCTTATTTATTTTATTCTTTTTAACATACTCATCACCTTTGTCATACCATTAGCTTTTTTTTTTTCTAATTTCTTTTACCTCATTTTTGCACTACTTTAATTTGTCCTTTACGCAGCAAAGCTATAACGAAATAAACCCGTGTTTCCCGGAAGCATATACTTATTTTTTTATTTTTTTCAAAAATTTTTCATAAACTTGTTAACCTAAGTGTATTTAACATATGTATCAATTTTTACTATTTTTAGAGATTTTTAGATATTTATTTCGGATTTTTAAAAATCAGTGGCATTTTAGTAATTTAAAATTACCTAAAATGCCACTAATTTTCAAAAATAAAAAATAAAAATTTAAAAATCTCTAAAAATGTTAAAAATTAATACATAAGTTAAATACACATAGATTAATAATCTTGTAAAAAAATTTTGAAAAAAAAATTTTAAAAATAGGTATATACCGGGTGCATTAAGGCTTAATGCTCATGGGAGCAGAGGATCAGCAGAGGATCAGCCTTCGTGTTTCTCAATAGTCCCTTGCATAGTTATTGGGAAGAAATCATATTAAATATTTTCACAAAACGTCTTTTCCTTTTTCTTATTTTTTGCAATATTACTATTAGTAATTAGAGCATCATATATATATATATATTGATGAAAAAATGATGGGTAAGTAGGCAGAAATTTAAATGAAATGTTTTGGGTGGTCCATTATTTTTACCATCATTTTCGACTAGACTATGTTTTGGGCTCACATTTCAAGACGAAATGCCTGAAATAGACGGTGTGGATGTCGAGAAAACATGGAAAATTTATTTTTTAATGAGTGATAGGTAGTGAACACTCTCATCAAACAGGCCACCTGCAGCTGCCCAGGCAAATCACTCCTGTATTACAACTGCCATTGACAGTGGACAGTCCATCGCCACAAACGGGTTTCCTTGAAAAATAAATAACCGGGGAATTCCTACTGTACCCACAACAAATTTTATCTAATTCGACCTGTATTCACAAACTTCCAAAAATACTTCTTATACTCAGTAATTTTCGTTTTAATTTCATACATACAAACGTCCAAAAATACTTCTTATACTCAGTAATTTTCGTTTTAATTTCATACATACATACATATATATATATATATTCGTGCCATTGGGAATCCATTTTAACCTTCATTAACCTTTTTTAAAATAACAAATATATCGATCCCTACCTATGATTTTATAGCTAAAAGAGTCATATTATAATAATTTTTTAGTAATTTCGTAATTATAAAATAATATATTATTTAAATATAAATCTTAATTATTGAACAAAGCAACTTCAAATTATATTAAGACTTAAGCATGTTCATCATTTTATAGGAGGGCTAACAGCCCACTTAATAAATTTATAACAGCATGAATATATATAGAATTAGGATAGAAATTGATGGGTTTGAGAGAGAATTTTAAAAGTTTAAAGGTACAAATAGAATTAAGGATAAAATTTGTCCGTGCACGAAAAATTTGCCTAAATAATAAATGTGTGTAAAGATTATTGAATATAGTTAAGCACAAGTTAACATTGCATTACAAAGAAAAAAATTATGTTCTTTTATATTTCTTTAAATTTGAGTGTGCCAAATAATTTATGCTATGATGCTAAATAAGTAGATGAAGTTTATTTTCCATTGAGCATCATGTATTTTTTTTGAAAGGGAACATATATTGAAATGTAAAGGTACGTAGAATATAATGAGATCTTAAAGGGGGATCGGTGTAGCCAACCGCAGTTTTCAGTCATTTCATCTTTCTTAATTTTAATTTTTATAAACTTGTTTATTTAAATATATTTAATATATAATTTAAGTTTAACAATTTTTAATATGTTTAAATTTTTTGATTTTAAACACAAGGGAATTGTTGTAATTTTCCATCCACGTATGAATTTTATACCACAATTCCCCTTTTAAAAATCAAAGAATTTTAAACATATTAAACATTAGTAAAACTTGAATTATAGATTAAATACACTTAAATAATCATGTTTATAAAAAACAAAAAAATAAAAATTATATTGTGTTGGGCCTAAGTGCATCATCCTTCAATCTTAAAAGCTACTTTTTTCTTACTTCTACGTTCGCTAAAGTTAAATAAACATTTTTTTAACTTCTTTAAAAAATAACATTTTAATTTATTAAATAAACGTGTTCTTGAAGAAAGGATAAGAAGAGTTTATCTTTCCATGATTTTATCAGTAAGAAGAGTTTATCTTTTAACGAAAAACTCATTTAATGAATTAAAATATTGTATTTTATAATATCTTAGTCCAACGTTTATATATCCCATTTGGTATTCATCAAATTATGCTCGTATATGAAGCTTTTGTTCAACCCAAAGCCTTCTCCTTCAGGGTGTTTTTAGGAAATGATAAAACTTGATGAAAAGTTTTTTAAATGAAAAAAATAATATAATATAACAAGGGTAATAATAAAGAATAAAGAAAATAAAATTAAAATAAATAAGTTAATTGTAAAGATAGTTGTTAGAAATGATTAGAAAATAGAGCAATTGTATAGAAAGATATAAAAAATTAAAAAAGTTAAAAGTTTTTTTGTGATATTTTTATACGTTGTGATGTCTTGGTATTACAATGAAGAATATTCATAATCTCACACCATGGAGGAAATTTTTTTCCTAAAAACTCACGTCCTGGGGAGAAATTGTGAAGATGCCCCTATCAAGGGAGAAATTGATCGTAAAACCCCCCACTTTATGAGGATTATTTTGGAAACCTCTACTAAGGAAGGAAAGGCGTGTCAAAGCCATGACCTCTTACCAAAGAGGCAATAACATATGCTACTAATGAAAAGTTTAAAGTTTTAAATTAAAAAATTTTAAATTAGAAAGTTATTCATGAGCCCCAAGCAATTTCGTGTAATTTCATTAATGAAGGGAAAATCCATTATATCAATTGTGTTTAACATTATTTATTAGCTATGAAACTAAATTTCATCAAATTTAAAAACTATGTACAAACTACATTTGCTAGAAATATATTTATGTATAGTGTGTTCGGCAAGGGTCAAATGCAACAAGGCACTTAGCCTCGATACACCCTAGTGCATTTAACATATATTTTTATTTTTCGAAATTTTTTTATACAAGTATTAGTATAAATGTTTTTAAAAAATAAAAAATAAGTTAAAATATTCAAGTGCACCAAAGCTAAGTGCACTCGATGCACAACATCAATATCCTATCATAGTGTGTTTAAAAAATAATAAAACTTTTTGATAAAAATTTTTAGTTTAAAAGTTTTTAAAATGATAGAAAATAATGTTATATGATAGGAGCAATGATGAAAATAAAGAGATAAGTTAAAATAGATTAGTTAGATGTATGAATAGTAAGTTTTTAAAATGATAGAAAATAATGTGATATGATATGAGAAATGATGAAAATAAAGAGAATAAAGTTAAAATAGATAAATTAGATGTATGAGTAGTTGTGTAGAAATAATTAAAAAATATATTAATTATATTGAAAGAATTGAAAAAATAATTAAAATATGATAGTTTTGGAGAATAAAAAATTTTAAATTGAAATTTTTTATTTTAAAATTTTTTTATGTAAACAAACACACCCATGAAAAATGATTGGATTTATTAATATATGTGTAAGAGTGTAATAATATTTTACAGAATCATGTGTGTACATAGTAATGATATTTTAAATTACTTTTATGTTAAAATACAATATTAAAATTAATGTTTAATATAAAATTATTTTATTATATTGATTTTACATATTTTTAGATAAGACTCATGCATAATGATACCAATAAATGATAAAATTTCTATGACAAGGTAAATAATTTATATATAATAGACATGGTAAATTTTTATAAATTACGAAGTGAGAAAATTGGAGGAGATTACGTAAGAGTGGGGTTTAATGGAAGCACAATGGTTTATTTATTTTTTCACTAAATTTAAAATGCCTACTGTATACCATGTCTAACATTTATTGATTCCGAATTGTCAAAAAGTTTTTGTTATAAATTTCTATCATCGTATTATATATATATAGAGAGAGAGATCTGATCGTGTGCAGTCCGCTGTAAAATGGACCCACACATGTTAGATTGTAATGAAACTTTATACACTCATTTATCAATATATAAATCATACTTTAGACGGTTTAGATGTTAAAAAAACCACTTTAAACTTGATATTTACATTAAACTATTTTATTACGTTGATTTTGCACCATTTTAAGATGGGGACTGCACACATGTTGAATTTGGATGAAAATTAATATGTTATTAAAGTGAAAAATTCTAAATATAATGGGTGGGGTGGATTTTCTATTGATGATCAGGTGGGGCCCATAGTGCATGGACTGTACAGTGCAGTCGCATGCACTTGAATAAATCATATATATATATAGAGAGAGAACCGATCCTGTGCAGTCCGCTGTAAAATGGACCCCACACATATTAGATTGTAATGAAACTTTATACACTTATTTATCCATATATAAACCATACTTTAGACGGTTTAGATGTTGAAAAAACCACTTTAAACTTGATATTTACATTAAACTATTTTATTACGTTAATTTTGCACCATTTTAAGATGGGAACTGCACACATGTTGGATTTGGATGAAAATTAGTATGCTATTAAAGTGAACAATTCTAAATACGATGGGTGGAGTGGATTTTACATTTATGATTAGGTGGGTCTCATAGTGCATGCGACTGCAACTGCACGGTGCAGTAGCATGCACCGGATCATATATATGAATTCATATATCATATCCCGATACAATGCACCTAGTGCGCAACCCTATTATTATTAATTTTTTAATTTTAAATTTCTTATGCGGCCCAAATATAGTGTTTTCATATATATAATTTTACAATTTTGGATGCATTTAAGTATTTTTATTTAGAATTTTAAAAATAAAAAGAAGGCATTATTTTTTATTTTGAAATTCTAAAAAATTAAAACATCAAAATAAAAATAAAAATTACATGTATGAAAATATCATGCTTGGCACGCATAACGGTGGAAAAAAAGTTAAAAAGTACGGCAGTGCAGCAGGTGAACTAGACCGTTCTCCCAAATTCATAGCATTATCTTTATTCCACTGGCATCGGTTGACATTACCTTTATATTTTCTATGCCCTTTATTAATTTTCTTACAATGGTAAGAGTAGAAAGATGGAGTTTGCCTTTGGGGCCTACAGTCAGATGGATGGATCAATTTTCCATGCAGACTTTGTCAGCGGATAACATTCTTGTACTTTGGGGTGTTAATGAATAATTCATTAAATAATGGTAATGGGGCTGTAATGAGTTTGTGATTCAGTTATTTAAGGACCTGTTAAAGCTAACAATGCGTGACAATATATGATATTTAAAATATAATTACTTAATTTATTTGATAATGAAAAGTCTTGTTCGGTACATTCTTATAATATATATGTTTGAGTTTTCAAATATTTATTTATGCTTAGTTCAGTTATTCAATGAAAGTGAAATAAAATTTTGCCTACATTTTGGAATGGGAATATACAAGCATTGTGATAGATTAGTAAGAGAATTATTAAACGGATATTGGTATATCTGTTTATTAGATGTGCTGATAAGCGGATTAGAGTTTAAGGGCATGTTTGGCTTGCGGTAAAATTTTTTAATAAAAAATAATATATATAATATGACTGAGAAAACTACAAGGTGAAAAAGAAATAAAGTTAAAACATATAAGTTAAATGTCTATATAATTATACAGAAATGAATAAAAAAAAGGATAATTTGGAATTTAAAAGTAGAATAGTTACTAACAGTAAAAGAATTTTAATTGAAAAGTTTAAGCCGAAATTATTTTAACCCAAGATACCCTAAATGGGTTAGACTTAGCACCCTGGCTCGTACAGGATTCTCTCTGCTATCCCGGCTGCCCGTTTCCTAATCCTTCCCCAAGTTGCGGCCGTGCAGCGTTGCCTCAGATTCTCCCCGCCCACGCTGCCCGAAGCATCCGACCCAGGCTCTCTCTCCGGCCATGTGGGCGCCACCTGCCGGGAACGGATTGTCTCTGTCCAGCTGCCCGAAGACAAGCTCCACGTCATCAGTGGTCCCCGCTGGTGGGGCCCACCAGCATGGGCGACTCCGACGCCGCGTCCGTCCTTTTCTGTGCCCCGACCAACTGCCAGTCACCGACCCTCCCCGCCAACGGTTTAACGGTCTATAACCGGTCCGTACGACAGCTTACCGGTTAGGCGGCCGGTCAAACCGGTCACCATCCGCCCCCAAATGTCTTCTTATGGGTCACTTCAGAGCTCCAAATGCAATATTTTAGCCCCCAGAACGACAAGGTACCGCCATTCTATTTTGTTCATTTACTGAAATGATGTCGGGATGCTTGGGGAGTCTTCAACTGTCATTGGCTTGTACCACAAATGGCTAAATTTTTTGTTTCGTATGCTTCGTTTGCCGCATGATGGCTTTGGGGCATTGCATTTTCAATCGGAGCTGTAATGCAATTGCCGCTGATTTGGCCGGACAGGACGTGTTTGTTCAGATCCCAAAAGAGCATCCAAATACGTCCAAAGCTTGTGAGGCTTTTATATAGCTATCTAAATGCGGCTACTTGCTTCAATTCTCAGTTTTCAGGTCAATTTCGACAGACCATCAGCTCTTTGCATAGCTGAACTCACCTGGGCTGCTTTTCTTTTGAGGAGATTTGAGGATAGCATCGAATCCATTCTCTATTTAATAGCAGAATTTTTCGGCTGATTCTCAAAATATTCATCTCAACATGGATATCGACTCAAGCAATGCTTCCCCAGTGCTTGCAGACTCCACACCTCTCACACAGTCCAGGTTAGGCATCCCACTGAACTTGATCCCGGTTCCATCAGCCACAAGTTCTTGCACCCCGGGCTTCTCTTCAAGCCATTTCTTCACGTTGAAACGGAGGAAGCCCAAGCCAACCAAGCTTGATGATGTTCGTGTAAGTGGGTGGCTTGATGCAATGAAAGCATCATCTCCAACCCATAGAAACTTTGACAATGATGCAGAAACAGATTGTTCAGATGCAACATATTATTCCTGGATGGTAAGGTTAATCATCGAATTCATTCGGCGCACTAACATATGCCATTCTGAGGCAAACTGATTGATGTATGATGATTATTTGGAAATGCCTCAACCCATTTTCCATTCTGGGCAGTTGATGCATCCTTCAGCTCTCAGATCGTTTGAGCAAATTGCAAGGTCGGCAAATGGGAAAAAAGTAGCTTTGTTTCTTGATTACGATGGAACCTTATCACCGATTGTTGATGACCCAGATTGTGCATTCATGTCTGACTTGGTAATATCAGACAACTCAACATTTTCAATACTTGAAATGGACAAAGAGTGGACTAGTAGTGGGTCTGACTGATTCTGCTAGTTGTGCAGATGCGGTCGGTTGTAAGAAGCATTGCAAAGCATTTTCCCACTGCAATTATCAGTGGGAGATGCCGAGATAAGGTACTGCAACAGTTCAAAATCTCAAATGTTGTTTTCTGTGTTTAGTATCTTGGTCTTATGGATCCCATCAGATCTAGAAGTTCATGAACAGGCATCCTTCCTGCGTGTTCAAGGTGAATTTTCTAACACCAACAATTTCCAGGTCTATGGATTTGTTAGATTGGAAGGGCTTTATTATGCTGGGAGCCACGGAATGGATATAATGGGACCAAAACGGGTTTGTACTCCAGGTGGCTGCAGTCCAATTTGTAATATATGGACTGGCCCCAGCGTGAGTTTCTTTTTATCGCTTTCTTTTCTTTATTGGTTTTATACATACACATTGGTTTGAATTTTTGTGAAACTTTATCAACAAGAAATTACATTTGGGGGATGCTTGGTCATTTTTGCCTTGTTGTACTTATTTATAGAACAACAGAATAGATGTTCGAAAACTCAGAATATGAATTATGACTATGCAATAAACTTCAACACCATGCCTTCGATGCAAACAGGCCATACAAAGCTAACCACTCTGCTCTATACAGTGGGACTCCAAGGAATACTATATCAAGAGAACCACCACCATCCCAAATGTAATTTGGAGTCCCCTTTTGCTTTTGTGTTTTCTGAATATTGATGTCTATTCTCCTTAATGATTTGGTACTCATGGTTTGTGCAAGCAGGAAGAAAACACGATCCTGTTCCAACCTGCCAGAGAATTTTTACCAGTGATTAATGAGGTAAAGAGATCAGACAGGTAACATAAAATGAGAGAATGTGACAAAGGTCAGAGCTATCCATCTATTAGATGCCATCGTGGATGACTGACCTTGACATAGTGGTCTGGTAGGATGAAATAAAGGTGGCAAAGGGATATTTGAAATAAGGAAACTCCAACAACAGCTCACATTTCAATTGGAAAAGAAAAGGTGGACTAGGAATTGATTAGATTTGGGCCAAGATGTCTCCATTGTTTTGCAGAACTAGGGAGTAAAATTGATGTGATCCTGGGGTGAAGTTTTTCTGGAATTAGCATTATGAATATAAATTATGCTTCACAATGATTGGTTGGCCACAGTTTCATGAAGCATTCTTTCTCTCTTCTCATAAGTGGTTCGATGTCCAAAACAGGTCTTTGAATCACTGAGAGAGTGCACTAAAGGAATCAGAGGAGTCAAGGTTGAAGATAACAAGTTCTGTGTCTCGGTCCATTACCGTTGCGCCAATGAGGAGGTGAGTTCTTTATTCTTAACAATCTAAGTTCTTCGAGTTGGGTGTTTTAAGTCCTTACTATTAGTTGACCAAGCTATGAGGCTAATCATGAAAGATGTGACAGGGAAAACAAGCCGATTACTTTGTGAATTTTGCATTTACAACTCAATTGGACTTTGGGAGCGATTATATCATGATCATACTTTGGAATCATTAGCCATCTTCTTTTATCATTGTAACGTTGTCCATTTCTAATATGATTCAAACTATAGTAGAGTTGGGAGATAATTGCAGAGCGTGTTTATAACATTCTAGAAGGCTACCCGCAACTCCAACTGTGTCATGGAAGAAAGGTGATCATTCCCTTGATAATCTATTTACCTTCTTCTCTGGAATTAGTGAGAGGAAATTTTATCAAATATCACTAATTTTCTCATGCTAATGTTTCAGTATTTATCATTGATATAGGTACTAGAAGTTCGACCCATCATTCAATGGGACAAAGGCAAAGCCTTAGAATTCTTGATAGATTCGCTAGGTGCGTTTCATAACCAGAATTTCCATTTTTTTTCGTTGGCTTCATGAGGATCTGAGCTATACAATTGCAAATGCTGAATTGACTGCAGGACTTGCTGATTGCTCCAATGTGTTCCCAATCTACATTGGAGATGATCGCACAGATGAAGATGCATTCACGGTATTGAGGGAGAAGGCAGAAGGTTATGGCATATTAGTTTCATCTGTCCCAAAAGATACCTCTGCACACTACTCTTTAAGAGACCCGTCAGAGGTATGAAAATACTGTGAGTAATTGTAGACATGATCCAAACTGACGTAAGGATAGTAGATTGTGCTATCTTAACATACTTGTTTTTACTGAATCCGAAAATGGCTGAACATTAAAAATTCAGGTCTCTTAATCTAAAGAAGCACAACACTGGTAATTAATAAAAAAGAATTCACACTATCATGAACATGTGGCCATCTTTCATCCTGAGTTCCTGACCCAAAATTATGGTGAGAATTTGGGTTGAAGAATAGTAATCTCTATCTGATGATTCCACAGAAATGAGTGACGATGACCTTTTAGAATTACCATCAATCAACTATTTATGTTCCATAGGATCCATTTGATAATTGGTAAACAAAATGTAGAGAAAAATTATAGAAAAATTCTGAAAAAAGTGAGAAAGTGATGTAATGTGATAGGGAAAATGATTAGTAGTAAAGAAAATAAAAATAAAATGGATCGAGTAAAAACTAAATTGAATATAGAGATTGTAATATAAAAATATAATAGTTAAATAATTAGATGATAAATCGTATGAAAAAATGTGAATGAAGGGATAGGAAAATTTTATTTTGTTTTGTTTTGTTTTTTTACTAAATGTGGAAAAGATTGATGTAAACGCAACATAATGAATTGCCATGCAATAAAAGTCTCAATTGAAAGTTCAATTATTTTTCTTAGTTACCTCTGCCTATCATATCAGTATCATGCTGATACTGAGGTTGGATTCTCTCTAATGAACTCATGCATGGTTTGCAGGTTATGGCCTTTCTTCAGTGCCTGATTAAATGGAAGTCAGGTGTTTCAAAAAATGATGTATATTTGAATGCATAAAGTGCAATTTCTTCTTATCATTTCTGGAAATTCAAATTGAGAAGTATTGTCTTGGATTCTGAAAGCTGAAATTGGGAAGCATCCATTGCTAATGCAGACATTTAGCTATTAAGTCTTCATAGTACTATAGCATTGCTTACGACATATGAAATAACCTATACTTGAGTTGGTGACCGTATTTTTCCATTGACGTTTTGACATGAAAAGTTAATTGTCGGGGTGGCTTTTGGCAGTTGCTTTTTGACTGGGTTGTTCTTCAGTTTAATGGGCCAGAGTTGTTAGTGAAATTATAGGCTTAAGATACCCAAGTTAGTTGACAAGTGGGTTTTAAGTATTTTATTAAACTAGTTTAAATTAAGAAAGTGTAGATGACTAGATGGTTAAGAGCTCGTGTCTTAGTTTAATGTCCCTGAGTTTGTTAGTGAGTTTGTAGGCTTAAGATAACGAAGTTGGTTGATAAGTGGACTCATAAGTATTTTATTAAGCTACTTCAAATCAAGAAAGTGTGGATGACGAGGTGCTTAAGAGCTTGTGTCTTAGTTGAAACCATACAAAGTATCTGATTGAGACCACCCACTCATCAATCATTTGAGCATTAAATTCACTGTGAAAATTTTGTCAAGTCAACGGCTGATGCTCATGACATTGGACAATGCAGTTTTTGGGTGATGGGGCATTTGCCAGAGGCCCAAACAAATGAATGGTCCAAATCTCTCACATGCATGTTCAAATGCAACAAGATGTGATCTTAATGGCTGACATGTTTTTTTTTTTTTTTTTTTTTTTTTTTTTTTTAAGGCATTGGACCCTTCTTTGTATTTTCTCGATCAGTACTGTACTGCTGTTTACATGATTACATGCGGTTAAACCGAAGACCTTGGGACCAGTTGCAAAGTTCTGTTACCATTGATATTTTCAATTCAAAAGATAATGCTGATCGTAGATTTTTTTTTTTTTCAAATGTCAAACGTAGATAATAAAAAGTCGAAGTTATTAAAACAGCTAAATAATTAAAATGAATTAAGGGTGCGTGTTTAGTACAAGGGGCAATTTTGTGAGGAAAATTTTGAAATAAGAGTGTAACACGATATGATATGATAAAAGTAATAATCGAAACGTAAGATAGTTAATATGAAAATATATAAAAAATAATTAGAATGGAGAAGAAACAATTTATTTATTTATTTTTTTGATAAAAGGAGAAGTAACAATTGAAAAGTAGAATAGTTAGATATTTATGATATCGAATCACATGAAAAAGTGTGTAGAAAGCACCACAAAATTTTTTTCTACTTTGGCATACTTTTATACATTCTAAACCCACCTTAAAATTGAAATATTGCGGTATTCTTTATTCTCACCTTGGATTCGATTAAGGATATAGGATAGAAAAAATGTTGTTGTAGATTAAAAATGGAAAAAGTTGTAAAGGAATTTGGAAAAATTATAAGAAAAAATAAAAAATATAGTTATTATTTTTGGAAAATAAAAAAGGCATTTAAAAAAAAAAAGAAATTTCATTTCATTCCCATCTCATTCCCTTCTCATCCATACTCTTCTAGCCCAAGAGCACCTATTGAGGCACAGCGAGTGTTCTACACCGTTAACGAATGGGTGAGCAGGGTATACGCCTTCGCTCGGTCGCTTTCATGGTCACGCGGACATACTAACGGATACGAAGCACTGGCACCTGCCTGGGCCGACGCTGCATGAGACGCTGTCAGGTGTCTGGCAGTTTCCTAGCCAAGGGAAAAATCGAATTAGGCTCGGTCGAAGATCCGTGAGCTGAATTTTAAAAAAATAGGTACTCTTGCATTGCATGACGATGAAACCCACAATATTTTTTTTTGTATTTAAAAATTAAATTTATAACTTATCTGAAGTACTATTTGTTGGAATATGCTAGGGTACAGCCCATGCCCATTTAGTGTGTAATCAAAATATAATCCACTCATGGTATCCAAAATTATTTATTTAAATACACCATCAAGTTTCATCCAAGCCAGATATGGGCTCTATTTGCAAAAGAAGCAAAATCAACATAATAAAATGATTTAATTTATAAATAATTTTAAGTTATTGGATGGGTGAGATTTTAATTTTATTATCAATATCGTTCTCAATTGCAACCAGCAGCATCCTAATTGGAGTGCAACCAGCTGCGACCTAGCATTATTTCTTATTCACTTCATTGATTACCTTGTACATGTACTTGTAACCATTAACATTCCCTTATATTTAGATATTTACCAATTATTTTCATGCTGTCCACGGGATTAAGTTCCTCTTGATTTGTTTTTTTTTTTTTTTTTTTACGGGGTATATTTCATCAAATTCATCATTCTTCCATGATTAAGAGCCATAAATTGAATGCCCGTCTGTATGTTTGATATGTTGCTATAGAAACAAGCATAGTATAATAGAAATTTAGGAGTTTTTGCATATGTATTTACAAGGTATAAGCGGAATTGCAGACTTGTCATTATTTTTGTAAAATTTGCATTCATAACTACAAAGTCTATTTGCCAATTGCAAGTGTACATGTTAATCTTAAACCCGTTTGAAAATGATAAAAATACTCCCATAAACAATAACAGAAAATATAAGAAAATACTTTTTAAGATATCGAAATTTTCATTTGTGACAAAGTTTCTGTTGACACCCCACCTTTGGGCCCAAAAATGGATAAAATGGAAAAGGTCCGAAGCCCAAACAAATGCAAGGTAAAAGGAGGTTCAAGCAAGCTAAGCAGACCCTTCCTGACTCAGCCTACGGGAGTGAAGCTCCACTAAGCTTCGAAGCAGGCTTTTTCAACAAATCAAGTCCGGCCCACCTTAACGAGCTCCACAAAGCAGCCCACCAGACGTAGCAAACGGGCTTAGCTAAGCTTTAGCCTACCAGATCCAGCCTACCAAGTCTCAGAAGCAAGTTTCTCAATAACTTTGGGCCTTCACAACGGCCCACCCAAAAACAACGAACCTAGCTAAGCTCAAGTCCACCAAACTCAAGCATATGAACAAGTCCAAACACCTCAAGTGGCCCAAGGCCCATGCTCTCACTCCAAGCTCAAGCCTATGGACCAAGACCAAAGCCTTCAAATGGCCCAAGACCCATGATCCAAACTTAAGTCTAAGCCTATGGACCAAGTCTATGACCCCAAATAGCCCCAAAGCCCACTCTTACATCTATAAAAGGAGGAGCCTCCCACTTATCTAGAGCACACTTGAAGAGGCATCCCAGAGGAGAGGACGAGAGTCTACGACAACACTCCGGTGTCCTGATTTTCCCACTCGTCAAGCTCCACACCTCTCTTCTCATTTTTCCCTTTTCCATCTTTCCCATTCTCTCAAATATTTTCATTTTCCTCCTTTTCATGCCCTTGTAAACCGCCTCGGGTTGGCAGATTTCTCCATATTTGCTTCAACTCGAAGGCTGGAACCCAGACTTTGTACTACTAGTGCCTCATTTCATTAAGCAGGGGCTGATTTCCTTTTAAAGATCAGTGACGACTCCATTTTTTCTTTATTTTTGAGTACGTGTTTGAGTTAAGGCCTTGGCAAGGCGAGTGCACGAGGGTTCACAAATTCCAACATAATACGCTGTCGTTATGCTGCTGGATTTGTTACTAGACCCGTGTACGAAAAGCTTCGTCTTAGCCGTTATGCTGCCGAACTTAAGCGAAAACACCCCGTACGTCAACATTTCTAAAAAACGTGAAGCCTAACGCGTTTTACCCCATGTAAATGCAGGAAATCTAAGCCCACATTGCTATCCAACACAATCCAGATTTTTAAGGCCTAGGAAACCATTCCGAATCCATCATAGCGCTCGCGGCAGGTGCTACAGTTTCCTCACACTAAATGAATCTAACATGAGAAATATTTTAGAAAATTAAAATTTTCTGGAAGTTAAAATTTTTTTTGTATTTTCAATAAATAAAAATACAGAAAATGCCTTTAAAATATTAATTTTTTTTCAAATTTTCATCTTTTAATAAATCTATTTAACGTAAGAAATGTTTTTTTTAGAAAATTGTCATTCTATTGTTTGCGGAGGTGATTTTGTTGTTTTAAAAAAAGAGTCTAGGGTTTGCATGTACGTCTTTAATTTCAAGCAAACCTAGCAGGCATAAATGCAGATTTTAAAAAAATATAACATACCTGCAGTTTCGCTCAAATCCTGTACGTACACAAGCAATAACCCACTAAAAATGTTATACAATGACATTTCAGCGACAGAAATGTTTTCTTTCATAAAAATATTTACTCTTATATGTTCCAAAAAGAATAGGATTAAATGAAATGGAACAAGAAGATTGCATGAGGATAGAACTATTACATATTAAAAATAAGAAATTATATTAAAAAATAATATTAGAAATGAAAATGTAAAGATTTTATGTATTGAAAATAAGAAATTCTATGGGATTCACATCTCGGTCGCTTCCTTCCGGCGGCACTTTGATACGTAGCGTCCTTTCCTTATTTGCTTTTTCCCGCTCTTAAATGGTCGGATATTGACTCTTGCTGCCTAATAGACAGGAGAATACAATGGGCTTGACTTTTGGCCAATTTCTATGGCTCCAATATTTATAACATATTTCGTTTAGAAAATGGTTATTAACATGATAACATCTTTGACAACTCCAAAATAATATGTTTGCATTCATTTCAACCATTTGAAACTTATTTGATTTATGCTAACAAATAACAATTTGCACAAGTTCTTTCATTTTACGCCAATGGTGTTCCCTGGCCTCCAATATCATGGCTCATGCACAGCCGCTAAAACTACCGATTTGGGAAAAAAACCCCTTACGTTTCCTATGCATTTGTATATCATTCGAGATTTTAATTACTTAATTATCTATTTTCTAATATTTTTTGTCTTTTTTGTCCAATTTGAAGAAGAAGGAAGAAGAAAATTTATTTAAAAAAAAATCTCATAGGTAATTTTTTTTGTCTTATGCGTTTATCCAATCCTACAACACAATAAATTGATCTGTTTATCACTATTTTTAGATTAAAAAAATCTCATAGGTAATTTATTTTTGTCGTATGCGTTTATCCAATCCCACAACAGGATAAATTGAATTCCTATTTGCGTAACTTATAACTTATGGATCTATTTAGCGCTATTAGATAAAAAGACAGCTTAAAAGCGCTTAATATAGAAGCTCCAAAATATCACTTTTATTAAAAGTATTTATCTAATTTCTCTTAAGCAAAAGCCAAGCTTGTCTAAAACTTGACTAAAAGCTTAGCTAATTTTTTTTTAAAAAATAATAAAATTAAAATATCCCCACTGTTAATTTCCTTATTAGGCTTAAAGACCTTGGATTTTTCGGCGCTAGACATTCATCCCAACGATAACGATGACGCAGACATGGTTGCTAATGATGACAGAAAAGCAAAGCTGATGACTGGAATGAAGAACTGGCTGCCGGATTCAGTTGACGCAAGGCTGGCCGGTGGAAACAAAATTTGGTAATCTGCAATAGGGAATGGATTATATTTTTGCGAGCATTAAAATAAGTAATAGTAGCAGGGCTGATTTTTTGAGGGAAGAAGACGATGAGAAAAATTAGCTGATTGCTGCCGTCAGAATTTCTTGCCAGACCATGGTCTTGAGGTGGTCGCATTGAATTTCATGTTTGAGCTTGAAATTGTAGCGATTAAACAAGATTGACCAGATCTGAGATGGGCAAAGGACCGTGATGGATTCCTAAAATTTTTCGCTGTAAAAGGCCAAATTGGCATGGATGCCCAATGTAGAATCGAGAAGAAATTTTTACGCTTGCAGATCGATCGGCTTCGATCGACCTATTGAAGTCCAACAGGGCTAGATGTGAGAGGATGTAATAGGTTGATTGATTAAAGGGTGTGTTTGGCAATTTACAAAAAATGTCAAGTTAAAACTTTTCAATATAAAACTTGTCACTTTCTACAACTAT
>JAXCLR010000105.1:24084248-24100409 GCA_035584095.1 Annona squamosa | reverse complement strand
TTTTGGAAGCAAAAATATGCTCATCGAATAGGTGGGAATAGCTTGGGCAACAGCCTTGATAAGGACCTCTTCCCCCCCCCCCTCCAAGAAAGTAGCCTCCCCTTCCAACCTTGGATTTTGTTCGAAATGCGTTGTTTGATGCCGTTGAACATTCTCTTTTTGGATCTACCAAGCCAAGTAGGAAGCCCCAAATAGTGGTCAAAGTCATGACCCGTGGATCCAAGCAGGTGTGTGAGATCGCATCTCAAGTTACTCGTGACATTGGAGCTAAAAAACACTGCAGTCTTGTCAACATTTACCACTTGACCGAATGCCACTGAGTATTGATGAAGAATTGTCATGAGATTTTGAATATCCCTCCTCTCCGCCTGAAGGAAAATGATGGCATCATCCGCGAAGAGAAGGTAGGTGATAGGTGGGCCCCTAGGATTTATTTTGATTCCACGGATGCTCCCCCGGATTGCCGCGCTTGCAATGAGAGCAGATAGGCCTTCAGTACACAAAAGAAAAAGGTAAGGGGATAGTGGGTCCCCCTGCCTAAGACCCCTTTGGGGTTTGAAGTATGTGGATTTCAAACTATTCACATTCACTCTGTATCTTACCGTTGAAATACAGCTCATGACCCATCTGATCCAAACCGAGCCAAAATTCATAGCTTCCATAATCCGTTGAAGGAAAGCCCATTCAATCCTGTCATATGCCTTCGACATGTCAAGTTTGATGGCCATCTCATGCTTCCTGCCTCCCTTTCTCCTCTTGAGCGAATGGATAACTTCATAAGCGATTAACATATTATCAGATATGAGTCGGCCTGGGACAAAAGCACTCTGGCACTCACTAATAACATCATGAAGGCACATCTTCAGTCTGTTTGCCAAAACCTTTGCCAAAATCTTATATACGACGTTACATAGGCTGATCGGGTAGAACTGGGTCAAAGATTGGGCACCCGCCAGTTTCAGGATCAAAACAATGGTTGTGAAGTTCGGTTGTTCAATCTGAGAGCGCTGGTGGTCGAAATTTTGTTGTTCCATGAAGTTCTTACACCAGAGAAATACATCCTGACCAACCGTTTGCCAGTGTCTTTGAAAAAACCCCGATGACATTCCATCCGGCCCCGGTGCCTTTGTTGGGCTCATTGCCTTCACTGCCCTAGCTACTTCATCAAAATCAAGGGTTCTGGACAAAGACTGTCTCTGTCTGTCAGTGATTTTTGAAGAAATGAGATTATCCAACCAATCACAAGGGTGTGGGCCACATGAGGTATATAGAGATGAAAAGTGTGCCACAGCCATTTCCATCAGTTTGTCTTGATCACGGACCCAATGGCCATTTGAGTCTTGTAGACCGTCAATGATATTACACCTTCTGCGATTTGATGCCATACGGTGGAAGAAACCCGTATTTTTGTCGCCCTCATGTAGCCAATGAGTCTTCGCCCTCTGTCTCCACAGTTGCTCCTCATCTTGTAATAGAATGTGGATTTGAGCTTTTGTTCTTTTTATGAATTCATCTCTTCGATCGGAGGGTGTTTGCCCCATCAGATTATCGAGCTCCCCCTCTTCAGACGATTCAACCTCGCGAGTTCCACGCTGCAAGACTTGATCTTTCTATCAATGAGGACCAGAGAGGAAGTATCTCTACTCGGATGCGAAGTCCAGGCCTGATGGACAATACGGTGCGTCTCCCTATCTCTTGCCCAAAACAGCTCATATCTGAACTCCTTTGGAGGTTTTCTTTTGCTGATCATTGTGTTGAGCACTAACAGTAGAGGGCAGTGGTCGGAGGAGGCCACAGATAAGTGAAAGATTTTTGCATGTGGGTGAAAAGACAACCAGGCTGGTGTTGCCACCCCCCTATCCAGTCTGACTTCCACCCGATCGCGCCCCCTCCTATTGTTACTCCACATCATGGCCAGGCCCACAAATCCAAGATCCACTAGGCTGCAGCGATCCAAGGTGTCACAAAAGAGACTCATCTGTGTTTGGGATCTTTGCCTTTGGCTCCAGTATTCATTCGAACAAGTTACCTCATTGAAATTCCCCATGACTAGCCACGGGGAATCAGCCCGGTTGCACATTGAGGACAAAAGATTTCAAGTATTAACTCTGTGATGAGTTTCTGGATGACCGTAGAAACCGGTGAACCGCCAACCTTGAATATTCGCATCAATGTGATAGTTAGAGAAGCTGTTGATGATAACAGGGTATTCATTGTTCCATAACAGCGCTAATCCTCCCTTTCTTTCAATGGAATCCACCGCCAAGCAGTAGTCATTCTTGAGTTTGAATCGGATTCCCTCCATTTCCTTTGCGGACCGTTTCGTTTCGGAGAGGAATACCAGTTTAGGATCTTTTTTCTTGACCAAATCAAGAAGACAGCGAATTGCCCATTGGTTCCCAAGCCCACGGCAATTCCAAGCTAGGAGAGCCATATTACCCGAGGTGGGGCTAGGGAACCCCCTCAGCCGCCACCTCCTTTACATGAGAATTCATCTCCTCCTTTAAGCATTTATGATTGTAGGAAGACTCCTCGCTCTCAGTTGTCACCTTCCTCTTGCACTTGGACCCCTCAGGTAATTCAGATAGACCATCTCTAACAGGTTCTGCCATGCCCCTCGCCATTCGCTTCCACCTCCCTCTGCCTATCTGTGTTGGTTCGCCTTCCGCATGGGACTATGTAGGCTCGGTAACTTGCTCGGTGTGCTGATTGATAATTGTGTCAACCAGCAACAAATCCTCGCCAAAATCAGAGACAGACAGTTTTGAGTCATCCAAACAATTGCACAATGAATTTTCTTGCGCCAGTGTACAGGACAGACCCCTGTATGGGTCTTGCTGCTACTGATGGGGGTTTAAATCATTTGATTTCTGGCACCCTGGGGTTTCCTTCTGGTAGATATAGGGGAGGTCCCTGCATATTTCAGGTTGTTGCACCTGGATATGGGTCTGAACTGGGTTGGATAGATGCATGTGCTGTTGTTATTGAAGGTGGGTCTCTTCTGGTGGCATTTGGTGCAAGAACTGCTGCGTCTGGGCAGGGATGGGCTGCACATTAGGTTGGTCACGGTCCATGGCAGGAGACAGCAGATAGGTAGGATCGTTGCAGGAAGATAACTGTTGGTTACGATCCATCTGGTGTATAGGAGTTAGAATCTGTGGGTTGAGGGTTGAAGATAGTGGGTGGCTATATGGGTTTGTATGTAACAGATGGCTGTGTGGGGGGGCGTCGTCCATTAGCTGTTGCTGACGAAGACTATGGGGCGGGCATAACAACTCGGGAATGGGTTCTGGTTGTTGCTGCTGTGATGGGTTGGGAGATTGGGGCGAACATGGCTTGGGCAGAAGCTGCTGTACTGGATGGGGAGTTAGGTGCGGTCGTGGCTTGGGCAGGAACTGCTGTGATGGATGAGAGATTTGGGGCGAATTGGGCAGGGGTTGCTAATGCTGTGATGGATGGCGTGTCTTGGGCAGGTGTCGCTGTGGAGGGTGGGGATCGGAATGGGCGGACTGGACATAGGCTGCTGCTGTGTTGAAAAATTCTGTGGGTCCGGCTCTGCCCATGAACCACCTCCGCTAGCAGTTGTCTCCCCAACACTCATGTCCCGATCACCCAAATACTTTCGCGGTGTAACTCTGTTTCCATGAGTAGAGGTGTCTCTCACTCGCATAGGCTGGGACCCCAGCCTCAAAGCACTCCCAAAGGGCATTTCAGCTTCCACCAGTTTTAGCAATCCTTATGGGCATGGCCCATGATTCCACACCAGTAGCAGAAGGTTGGCAACTTCTCATATTGGAATGGTGTCCATATTTTCCCTTGAGATGCAATTTGGATGAACAGCCCCCTCCTCAGTGGCTCCCTGCAATCGATGAGCACTTTCATCTTAAGCTCCATTTCCGTTGCTACAATCTCTTCCACTGCCTCAAAGGTTTCAGCAATTCGGCATCCCAGCATGCGTTTATCAGCCAGTGGAGGAACACCCAAAACATGCACCCATATGGGCGTTTTGGCGAGCACCAGATGGGCATAGTCGATCTCCTCTTTCAGATCAATGAAGATGACGAACTGTCTATCAAATAACCATGGCCTCCCTGCCATAATCTTAACCTTGTCATCCTGGTTTGCAAAGACGACCTTGAAGAGATTCTCTCCCATTTCTACAAATTGAAAACTCCCGCTCGTCCTCCATAAACAGCGCATCATTGACTTGAACAGCTCCCGATTGTAGGCCTTTGAAGTCCACACCGAACACAAACACGCTGCGTCGTCGCCGGGAGTGATCGTCTTTATGGCCGTACCCGATATGGCCATTGTCTGTAACTCGGCACCTAGTAGTTCATCAATGCTTGGGTTCATCGTTATCGGATAAACCCCTATTCAGAGTCCCTCTTCGAAATGTTCCAGCGACGCCTCACTCCGTTTCCTTATTCACACCCAAATTCCGAATTCAGTTTGCCCGCTATCCCTGTAAAATCTCCGATTTCTTTCACCCGGCTCCGAGCACGAAGAATCGCTAGTCGGGCCACGAGGGGAAAGACTTGGCAAGTAAAAGATTATTTTTTGAAGTATGGTATTATAATAAGTCCTAAGACATTCTTACAATATCCAAACAATATTCTACAAATATCTTATCAACACTGTAATTTTTTCCTACATTAGTTCTTAATATTCCATCACAATGAACGCTCTCACAAACATGTTGTGGAGAGAGAGACACTCCGGCTGAAAGCCTGATATTTTGTTGCTGTGAATCTTCAAAACCATGTCTTTTTTTATTTTTAATTTTTTGTACTATTATGTGAGCCAAAAAGTAGCGTTTCTATATTGTAGTTTTTACATTTTTTTTTATGATTTTAAATATTTTATTTGAAATTTGAAAAACAAAAAGAGACAATTTTCTTTTGAAACGTTATGGTTGGGCTTACATATGAATTGAAATTTTTACAAAAGTTAAAAAATAAATGGGCAATGCAGCGGATCCGGGCCCACGAACCAGTGGTGGAAACAAGTGTGGACGTTAATTCTGAAATCTCGTATAAAGTACTGAAGTCAATAACGTCTCATTTAGCATTACCAAACTCTGATTCTTTCTTCCATCTTTGTCCTATTTCATTATTATTCAATTTTTGCTTTTACAATTGAATTGGCTAAACAAATGTTTTGCTATTTTTTATTTTAAATTATATTCATTATTTTTTATCATTTTATAATTAATGTGTCAATAACTCACTTTTTGCATGCGTATTAAACTTGCGTTGATAATATTGCTTTAGAAAACCTCTTTTAACTCAAAACTTACCGGGTCCAAATCTAGTGTGTTCGGGTGTATTTAAAACATGTCTTATATTTTTTGATATTTTTATGCAATTGTTAATTTAAGTGTATTTAATATGTATATCAAGTTTTACCAATTTTGAAAATTTGTAGATATTTTTTTTATGATATGATAGGGGTAATAATGAGGTATAAAGAGAATAAAGTTAAAATAGATAAATTAGTTGTACAGGCAGTTGTGTGAAAATGATTGAACAGTAGGATACTTTATACTAGAAAATGTTAAAAATAATTAAAAAATAAAATAGTTATGAAGAATGAAAAGTTTTTTATGGAAAAGTTTTGGTTGTTTTTTTTGCCCAACTAAACACATCCATAATTTTAAATAACCTTGCACATGTCTGCTCGTTATTAATCACGTACAAGTTTAAATAATATGATTTTTCATGTCATGCAAATATACATGTAGTAGAATATGATGGATGACTTCAATTTAAAATAAAATATCAAAAAGTCAAAAGAATTCACCTTGTTGTATCAAAGAAACCACTATATATATGTATATGCAAGGAGCCTGATTATATACATTATGATGTATTTTATACTAAAATACAATATTAATTTATTTTTACGATTAGTTATATTTTTTTATTTTTTCTTCAAAAACATGTTTATCTAAGTGTATTTAATTTATACAAAAGTTTTATCATTTTACAATATTTTATATATGTTTATTTTTAATTTTTAAAAATAATTTTTTAAGGGATGAAAAATGACTTAAATGCCCTTGAAATTAATGATTTTTAAAAAATCAAAAATATATGTAGAAATATTTTAAAATGACAAAATTTTGTGTATAGATTGAATACACTTAGGAAACATGTTCATAAAAATATAAAAAATATAACTAATCGTAAAATAAATTAATGTTTTAATTTAGCATAAAATACATAATGATGTATATAATCATGCTCCTATATGCAATAATAAAAAGAATTGCTATATTTATTGTCGTGTCGAGTGGGATACCCATGTGTAGGCATTGGAAACTTACAATGAGATGAATTTAGCATGGATATTGATTTTAACTTGCTCTTAATCAAACTTTTAAAGTGATAAAATTTTTAGATGAAAAATTTTTTATATAAATTTTTTTGAAATGTAAGAAAATGATATGGTATAAAAGGAGTAATGATAAATAGTAAAGAGAATAAAGTTAAAATAAATAAGTTAGTTGCATGTAAAATCACATAAAAATTATTGGAAAGTAGAGTAGTTGTATAAGAAGATATGAAAAAATAATTACGAAGAGCAAAAAAAGTTTTGATTGAAAGGATTTATGCTTACCAAACACCAAATAAGTAAGTTTTGTTCTTTTTTGGTACCACAGGACAATTGCAATTAGGATGGAGGCATGCCGGATGCAATGACGACAGTGTATACACTGTCCTCAGCAACAGTCATGAGTGTCGATCAGCAGGATATGCTGATTAGCTTACTCATTACAACATGTAAGAAAAATGTTCTTTAGTATACTATTCAACTTTAGCAAACCTAATCAACGTTATATACTATCATAAGCGGACAATATATACACTATTCTAATATGCTTTGATGCAATTTTGTCCGTCATGATAAGGCAGGCGCTATCTTACCCATCGATCAGGCAATTCAACAGTGTTTGATAGCTCGCCTCAAAGACTTTCAAGGCTGTCGTGATCTGGCGGTTCCTATCAGCGCTCAGATTTGCTCCACGTAGACCAGCTTGTGATATCTGGACCGTCCCATGACTTTGATCACCACAAAAATTTACTCCAACTTGATCGCATGAATCACGACGTGAATAAAAATATGAAGAGGGTGAAATATTTCAAAGCTTATGTGCAGTGAGAAATGGTGACCCACTCGAAAAACAGGCCCACTTAGAAGGCTTTAATTATCTATCGATTAGTGCAATGATAGATACATTGGAAATGATATTACATCATGCCAATTGTTAATTGTAAGTTTCTGCAAAAAAAAATTATATCACGGCTTTCAAATGCAGCATAATATAAAGGCTGTTTTGTTTGGAACTAGGACAAGACCCACAACTAAAATAAGGGAAGTGGATGTGCACACGTCACTAGAGGCCTCATCCAATTTGAGAGAAAAACTAGTCAAAATGAGTTTTAATTGTTTGAATATGACACAGTGATAGTAAATGCCAAATCAATAAGAGGTATTTTAAAATCTTAAAATTATTAAACATTCCTAACTATCATATGAAGTATATTTGATTTGAAATTAATGAAATTCTTAGTGGGCATATGTGAAAGTTTTTATACTTAGTGTGTATATTTGTAATTAAGGAAAAAAATAGTAAATATATTTAAAATTAACCCAATAAATAATAATAAAATTACAAACATAAGACATCAAGATTTAAGTTAAAAAAACCCTTCCATTGAAGAAAAAAAGTCTGAAATAGAAGTAATGATAATATACCATGATAAATAGAATGATTCACACTTATTTTTTAGATGCCTCACACATTCGCAAAGAAGAACTTTGATAACGTCTCTCTCACACCCCTTCGAGACACAATATAAGGCTATATCAAATTTCTAACTAATACACTTATAAATAAGACTCTAATTAATACTTATGGAAAACAATACACACTTTTTTTATGCATTCATTGTGTACTCTCACATGCAAACTACTATTCGAATAATCCATATGCAGAATATAAGGGGACGTTATCGCCTGCTCCTGGGTGCAGGTAGTGTTCCCTACTCCTGGGAGCTTATACCCATTTTATTATTTTTTTTTGAAAATTTTTTGTAAAAATGTTTATCCATGTGTATTTAACATATGTATAAGTTTTTAGCATTTTTCAGAGTATTTTAGATATTTATTTTTTATTTTTGAAAATCAGTGGCATTTTAAGTAATTTTTAAAAATGGTAAAAACTTATACACATGTTAAATACATATAGATTAACACTGTTTAGGGAAAATTTTCAAAAAAAATAAAAAAAAAAGGATATAAGCTCCCTGGAGCAAGGAATGCATATCGTCCCAAATATAAGACATCTATAGTCTCCACCTTAAATTGGATTATACACGTACCAAATTGAATTATAAAGAAATTATGTCTTCAATCATTCTGCAACTCACTTGTTAATTCATCAATTCTATGCTTCAACACAACATGATTTCACATCTCCTTACTCGAGCATGAACCCACATCTCCGCTCGAGATATCTACACAGTCAACAATGGCATCCACTTGAATCAAAGATTAGGAATACCACCACTTGATACTCATCTTTCGTCCTCTTTGACACTCCACCAAGAGTTTCAATAGACCTTGTTGTAACTCTCTCGGACTGATTGGCTGATCATCATTTGCATACTTGGATTGATTAGGTCTGAATTACTTTTGTACTATTACCATGTGCACTTGCGCAAACTCTTTTGCTCAAATGTCACATGACTGTAAGGGATCCACCCATCCTTGCACTCATTGTCTGCCCATGTTTGTCAAACCACATGCTTCATGCACACGCTCTAACTTAGGTATTAGTGTATCGGCCTATCAGCCACGCACTTTGACATGCACTTCTTGTGCATCAACTACAAGCTAACATGAATTCTATCCATTTTCGAACACTATCACGATCGCAAAACCCCTAAGCTCTTCACACGACCCAATTTTATCACATTCTCATAATCTCATAGCACCATCCAATGTTGAATTTGGGAAAATTAGTCGATCTTCGTGTGCTCATGCATCTTCAACTATGGCATAATCTTCGACAATCAAACAATGCAAAACATTTGTAACTTCTTGAAATTCACTACTCCACCTTGATCTGTACCATCTTTGGGCAAAATCAATCACTAATTATACCAAATCCACTTTGGAATTGCTATTTCAAATTATGTTGAACTTGATCTACCTGATCAACCTTAATCTCCATGATCCAACTTAATCACGCCCAATGATGTAACATCCACTTGATTTGCATCATTCACATGAATCATAGCACCTTGAGACATCTAAATCTACACATTAAAATCTTTTCGATCATCACAATCACTTTTGATTTGCCACCTTATCAGATCCATACCACTAAAACAAAATCTGTTAAAATTTAACCACCAACATATTTGGTTCACCAAAAAGATATTAGAAACCATAACTGGAACATCTCATTCTGACTCTGAGATCAAACAAATGGATTGCACATACACATCGCTTTGATGCACCTTAGATGTACTTTATTTTTGTACATCTCTTTCTTGTCCTTAAGCTAGGAGAAGCCCTACCCACCACTTGTCTATTACGGGTAGGAATTAGGACGAGTCGACTTATGTCCTGGCCTTGACTCGACCTGTTTTGACTGAGCAAAACTAATATTTTTCTGACCTGGTATAAGGATGGGTTAGAAATTTTGACTCGAATTCAAAAATAGGATAAGAGTTGGTCAATCATATCCCGACCCACCCCATATATATTAATTTATTACAAATTATAAGCCTATGTCTGAATTTTATTATTATTTTCTTTCAAAATTTTCTCATTTTATAATCAATTATATCAACAGTATAAAAATTAATTTATCCAAAAAACAATATAAGAATCGATAAGTGGAATTTGTACATATATAACTCTTACATATAATTGTATATTAGTATATTTTTATAAATTGATACTCTATTTTCTTATATTTAATTTTAGTAATGATATGTTTTTAATAATTAATAAAATATTAAAATATATAACATTTAAATTTAGTATAGATGTATTTTTATATTTGATAGATATATAAATTCTTAAAATTGTTTTTTGTTGAAGTAATAAAATCATCTTATTTTGACTCATATTTTTTATCCAAACCGCTGTCTCGATACCAATCAGATACCAACTCGAAGCTTATCCTGGAACCTATTAAAAAAATAAAGATCAAATTGACCTTGTCCCAATTTGGTATAAAAATATGGTAAAATCAAATTTTTAAAAAGTAAAGTCAGAGTTGAGCAAACTTTGACTTGGCATGACCTATCTCAATTCTCATCCCAATTTTGACTTGGCATGACCTATCTCAATTCTCATCCCAATTGTTTATGCAACCTATATTGCCACCATGTGTCATCACCACCTTCTTGTATATTAGCAAACCCGTGGTTGTATAAATAAACACTTTCTTGAATACTTGGAATGCACATGCAAACCTCTCAGCAAATAATCCATAAGCTGAATAAAAGACACAAGCTAATATATCAGAATTGTATATTAGCAAACCCGTCGTTGTAATTATAACGTCACTAAAATTTTTCGTTTCTCTCTCTATCCGCCTATATATTAGGATTAGCAGCTCCTCTTTCAGCCAACCGCTCTCTCTCTTTCTCGTCTTCAGAGACACGAAAGGAAGGAGAGAATGGGAGAAGATGCGCAGAAAACACATCCTCAGAAGGCCTTTGGATGGGCTGCCACAGATTCTTCGGGAATCCTCTCCCCGTTCTCTTTCTCCAGAAGGTTGTGGTTTGCCATTACTCCCTCCGTCCTCCTCCAGCCATGACCTATGCTTCTAATTTGTTTTCTATTTATCCAGACCCTCCACTAGGTGGGCCTCTTAATTAATTACGACGTTCTGGATCGATCCGACAGCCTCCCCGCACAGGGAACAGCCCTTATATTTCTCTACCTTGTTGGATCATGGTGGGCGGGCCCACCATAAAAAAGCCCATTATTCATCCGTCATCAGCACTCATCATGATCATCATCATTATCATTGCCCGTTATTATTATCATACAAGCCGCCATCATCATCATCATCATTGCCTGTTATTATCATCATCATGGCTTGTAGCGGTTGCTATTATTATTAGTACTATTACTATTACGAAGACTATTATATAAATTATTTTATTGAGATTATTTTCTATTTATTTGAGATTTTAATCACTGGCATGGATTCCTTAGGATTTTACAGTGCCCAGATATTACGCACCTAGGGGACATTTAGCTTTGGTGCATTTGGGTGTAAAATTTTAATTTTAATTTTTAAATTTTTTATGAAATTATTAATTTAAGTGTATTTATCATATGCATCGCATCAAGTTTCACATTTTTGGAGATATATAAATTTTTTTGGAATTTTTTTTAAAAAAGAGCATTTTAGGTTCTTAAAAAATTCCAAAAAACCTACAAATCTCCAAAAAGGTTAAAACTTGTCTTATATCTAATATGATTAGATTAACGATTTTATAAAAAAATTTAAAAATAAAAATAGGTTAAATGTACCTGAGTACATTGAAGCTAAGTGTATTTAAGTGCATTTAATCAAAAGTCATTCAATAAAGCCCCTTTCGTTGGTGAAAAAAAAAATGAAAAGAAGAGTATTGTCATCATTTTATTTTGTGAGTATATCTGGTTAAAAATATGAGTATGTTTGTAGGTTTTATAACATATATCTTATATATGCGAAAAACCAATCAATTACGTTCAATTGATAGATTATCTAATACAGCTTATGTTGGTATAATTTTTTACTAATTTATTTTTTAGAGAATATTTTTAGAGGAAGCACGAATTTAATACAAGATTTTATTGCAATTTGCATAATTTGAATTTTTATGTAATTAATGTTTATTATGATAATTTTTTAATCTCTAATCTTATAATTCAGCCTTACAGCTCAATCTTCTAAACACATTTTTTTTATAAATTTTTCTCGACGGACATATACCCAACTATAACTATATATCACTGGAGAGACCGCTCCTAAAAACTGGGAGACAAAGCTCCCCGTCACCCGCATCTAACCGGGGATGTCTGGCACATAAGGCTACCAAGATCAAAAGCTCAGCTAAGTGCCTAAGCTCGTTTATTATGTTAATTGAAGTGCATATATATAATTAGGGGTGAGAATTGGGGCGGGTTGACCCGTGACCCTGCTTTGACGCAATCGGTTTTTGATTGGGTAAAACTAATATATTTTTGACCTAGTATAAAAATGAGTCAGAAATTTTGACCCAAATTCAAAAATGGGGTCGGGTGGGTCAACCATGTCCCGACCCGAAGAGTCCGACCCACCCCGCATATATTATTTTATTAAAAATTATAAGCTCATGTTTAAATATTATTATTATTTTCTTTCAAAATTCTCACTTTTTTATAATCAACTTTATCAATAATATAAGAATCAATTTATTTAGAAAGTAATATAATAATCAATAAAAAGAATTTGTATATATATAACCCTTATGTTTCATTGTATACTAATCTGTTTTAATAAATTTACACTATATTTTCAAATATTTTATTTTCTTAATTAGGTGTTTTTTAATAAGTAATGAAATATTGAAGCATATAGAGTGTGTTTGATTGAAAATAAAATTTTTTGATGAAAACTTTTCAAGGTAGAAATTGTCAAGTCGATAGAAAATAATGTGATATGATAGGGGAATGATGAGGAATAAAAAGAATAAAATTAAAATAGATAAGTTAGTTGTATGAGTAGTTATGTGGAAATGATTGAAAAGTAAGATTGTTTGTATAGAAAAATGTGAAAAAATAATTAAAAAAATAAAATAGTTATGAAGAGTGAAAAGATTTAGTCCATATTTTTTGTGTCCAACCAAACACACTCATAATATTTAAATTTAGTATAGATATATACTTATGTTTGATAGGTATATAAATTCTTAAAATTATTTTATTTGACTCGTATTTTTGACCTGACCCGCTATCCCAAAACTAGTCCGATACTAATCCAAAATTTGTCCCAAAAGTTATTAAAAAAAATGAGGGTTAAACCAACCTTGTCCCGACTCGGTATAAAAAGAAGATCAAACTTAAGTTTTAAAAACTAAGGTCAGGAATTGGCAAACCTTAACCCGGTATAGCCCGCTCTGATCCCTACCCCTGCATATAATGACTTTTATATTAACTTTACTAATTTACAAATTTTTAAAAAATTTTAATTTCTAGAATATAATCAAATCAAACTAAGTTTAATCAAATCTAACTAAATTTAACTAAGACTAATAAAATATAAATATGTCTATTCTAGTATAATCAAATATAACCAAAAGTTAGTGCCAAAACAAATTGAGATTTAATCTCTTGCTTGGTATGTTTTCCTAGGCACAATTATACGATACTATTAATATTCCCACCACGTTTTTTAATTTCCATATTTTTTGGCCTTCTTAGTACTACAACAAAATTTCTTGTTTTATTTATGTATCTATTTTTCTAGATTTTTAAATATAAGGATATTTTAGCTATTTTAGTGGTTGAAAATTACTAAAATAACTGCATATTTAAAAATCTAGAAAATATATACACATCTCTAGAGATGATAAAATTTTATTTATATATTAAATACATAGATATTAACAAGTTTATGGAAAAAACAAAAAATAGGTTTTGAAAATGAGCTAAATAAGTCATTATCTAACTCAAGCTAACAAGATTATGCTTCTATCTTAATTAGATTGGATTCTTATGTAGTTATACAAAAGCATCCTAAAAACATTTTCGTTTTTCTAATCTTTAACATATATGTGGGCCTCACTTAGATGAAATTTAATATTTTAAAAAATATCAAATGAATTCAAAAAATTATCAAAATTTCAAAGATAAAATATCTAAGTAAATCCCTTATATATATATATATATATATAGACACATACAAGACAAATGATCTTTTTAGCCTGTGCTAAATAATGACTTACTTAGCTTACCTTAAAAAATTTATTTAAAAATATTTTTTATTTTTCCTTATAAACTTATTAATATAAATGTATTTAATATATAAACTAAGATTTATCATTTTTGTGTATGTATATATTTTTTAGATATGTAAATGAAGGTTTTATTTTAGCCATCTTCAACCATTGAACAGGGTAAAATACCCTTGTATTTAAAAATATATATATTAAAACTTGATTTATATATTAAATATACGTAGATAAAGAAACGTGCGAAGAAAAAATAAAAAAATGTAATGCAATTTTTAAGATGGGATAAGTAAGCTATTACTTAGCCTAAGCTAATAAAATAATTTTTCTGTATAAAAAAACTTTAAAATTTTTTTAAAAAAATAGGCCACCTGCAAATTGCTTGATTTATGGGGGGCTTAATAAGATGATGTAACTTTTAAATTTGGCCACAAATACTTATTTCACTGCAAAATACTTATTTAAGAATAGTTACAAGCAGTCAATTCATATTACCTACGACCAAATATCACATTACTAGTAGTCATTTACATATTTGTCTGCGGATAAAGAATGTTTTTTGGCTGCTTACGGGGAAATGCGAGTAAAAATTGCAATTTAGTTACGAAAAGGTGACGACATATAATAACTAGTGTGTTAGGGTTGATGATCCCTTATATGAAAGATGTAGTTGATGTCCACCTACAATTCAGCCTACAGCAACTACTTGACACCAACAATATTAGCTGTAAATATCATAATTTCCAGAAGTGAAATTAAGTTATTTTAGTAAATGGTTTTAATTTTCTTTTACAACATATGAGTTTTCAATCATTGTGTGTTTTAGCACCATATATCTGTCTATAGACGAATAATATAAATAGTTTAAATCTAAACAAAAGTTTTTAAAAGTAGAAAAAGTTGCTGGTTACAGACTAGACTGGTTCCTATATAACTATGATTAAAATTAAAAACGAAGGGCATGGGCAGTGTATTTGAATCATTAATATATATAGAGGATATCTGAATAAAATATAAGAATAGCATACTAATTCATTAATTATGTGAGACCAATATCAGTGACGAAGTAATTGATGATTTTTTAAAATTTGCTTGGGTTGGGTGGATGCATGCAGGACTAACGGGAAGGATGATATAACAATCAAGATTCTCTACTGTGGCATCTGTCATACCGACCTTCACTCCATCAAGAACGACTGGCGAAATGCTGTTTACCCCCTCCTCCCTGGGTAAGTAATTAGTTAACTTTCATCTTAATTAATTTAATTTCTCTCTCCTTCACAACCACATGATAACAAATCATCAATCTCATCCAAGCATTTCTTCTTAACACATCGTGGCGCCTGGGAACACGAAAAGGAATACTCATTTTGTATAGGGTCATATACAAAATCGTTTTATGTTTCATGTTTGCGGCAAATATGTCTATGGATTTTTGCGACACATACGTATCACGTATGTTTCATGTTGGCCACAAATAGAAACAGAAATTCCTATGTAAATGCCTTAAATGTGGGGTACATGAATGTCTTATGTTTTCCACGAAAATGCCCATCGATTTTTGAAATATTTGCAATTATACTTTGGCAAGTTTCAACCTCTTAATTTTTATAAACATTATCAATTTTTAATAAATTGAAACAACCCATTATAAACTATTTACAATCTTCATTTATCTCTATGTAATTCTCATACCAAAATTTAGATATTTTAAAAACTGCTATATCCTACGTAATTCTTCACAAATTTTAGACGTCAAATATTCACTACCTAATGATGTTAAGTATTTAGGATATAAAAGTTTCTAATCACACAAATTTTTATCTTCACAAAGATATACCTATTAATGTAAGGCTTTGCTTTTAATAAAATCTCTCCTCTATATAATTTCTTTTATTTTTAAATTTTAATAGTTGAATTGGAAAATCCACTCCATTTATTATATTTAAAATTATTTATATTATCATAAAAATGTTGTCCTTCATCTATATCACTTTATATAAGTCTCATTTATAAATGTATAAAATCAATGCAACAAAATAGTTTCATATAAAATATTAATTTTAACATTGTGTTTTCAACATCTAAACCATCCAGAATGTTATAAAGACGTGGATGAATATTTTCGTAAAGTATTATTATATTCTAA
>JAXCLR010000105.1:24053973-24072481 GCA_035584095.1 Annona squamosa | reverse complement strand
GAGGGGTTTTCCACGTAAAAATTGTGGTGTGTTTTTCCCGTGGTTTGATTGCTTATTATTTGCAATATTTATAGTCTATGATTAATCATTCCTATTTAATCTACACAAGAAGGGGATAGCCTAAAATCCCATCAGTTATCAGATTTAGCATCACCGGTGTCAAATCCAATGGTAGCTTCTGAAAATGGGCAATGAATGGTGTTGAAAATGGTGCTGGTCGTTGGATCCACTGCACGAGACCCATTTTCAGAAGCTGATTAAAGACGAGATGATGATGGTTGATTGATCACAACCATCCCAACAATCAATGGTTGACATTTTGTCACTCTAGCAGAAAATGGACGAAATCCATTTTCCCACTTTTTAGTCGTCCCAGCTGGAGGCTAATGGAGTGGAGGACTCGGATGCCGCAATCAAGTCGTCAGAGATGGTCGATGCTCAGACAAGGTCAGACCGGCAATTGAACAAAGCAGGTGGATGTGTAAAACACACCGATTTACGGAATCAGATAGCGGGGAAGACGAGACTGGCTATGGGCATTTTTGGAATTCTGAAAAAAGAAATGCATGCATATGCACGGAATGTCACGGCGTAGGGATGACAGGAATTAGGAGCGAAATCTTATGGTTCGACGGGAATTTTCAAAATTTTTGTGAGTATGAAAGAAGTAATAGTAAAACGTGGCAGGTATGCGGAGAATTTTTCAAAAAAAGAAAAACACATGGATGAGCAAAGCAACAGTTATACAAGCACAAGCATTGTTTTGAAAAACGAACCAAAACCGAGCAGTCGGTCCGTAAATCGGTCATGTCCTGGTTCATTATTATTATAGGTCCAACCACGGTTCGACCAACCGAAAAAATTAGGAACTAGTCACAAAACCGGTTCAGTGACCGATCTAATTTTAAAAATATTGTATGCAAGGGCACGTTTGTTAGACTATTCCCCCACCCTAATTAATAGCAGACATGTACAAAAGAGAAAAATTCGTGACCCTGCACGGTTGATAATTTCATGTGTCTTAAATTGCGTAAAACATTTAATTTTCCCAACTGCAGTCGGTAGAAATGGACGCATCTCAAATAAGTGAGGGGCAAAAACATATGCAAGCCACCTTCCATATATAATAGTTGAACACGCATTCCATCTAGCATGCAATTTAAATAGCTTAAGGAATTATTATTATGGAAAATTAGTTGCTCTGGATGGTGGAATCCAATTGCATAATATTTTTTTTTTTTGATTGGTACAATTACATATATCTCAACACATATCATACTTGAAGTTCTGACATCTTTCCCAAAGAAGTCTGGAGACACAACTCCACGAAAGAATAAGGAAGACACAGCTTCCAACAACCACCTGGGAGACCACCCGCTCCCACACTACATCCATCCGGGAGACCAACTGCTCCCACGCATATATTTATCGAAATCCCACGCCCGCGGATTCGAACTCTAGACCGACTGCGCGCACGCGTTTCTGCGCCGCAGTCGGCCACCAACCGAGCTAGCCTGCAGCATAATATTATTTGAAGGGCGGTGCGCAAATCCGCGTAAAGCAACCACGCCTGCAGCAGCTGCTGCCGTTCTTCGTGCTGCAAGCCGGCAACGAACCGCTTTTAACACGCACGTATCAAGCGTCGGACTCGAATCGGAATCAAGCACAAACAAGGCCAAGGAGCCACGCTTCGAAGAATACGTTGCGCTCTACGGCACTAATCCGAAGCCATTGCGAATCATGCGACGGACGGCTCGGATTTCATGCCTAATCTCGCGACAGAAGTCGCAGGTCGACGCGCTGGAACTATGCCTTTTTTTTTTATGAAAGAACTATGCCTTTTTTAAACGTAGCGGCCTGCCACGGATTCGCAGGTCATGAAGCCCGCCAAAGTTGTGGTTTTGTGACCAGTTTGGCATTTTTATACCGTTCTTTTTAAGTAAATGATTCAATGTATGTTTCAAATCATATGAGATTTTTGAATTGAATTTATGTCTAAGATGAGAATATATTGATGTGTGTTAAGAATGATAAGATTCTTGAATTGAATTTGTATCTAAAATGAGAATATAATAATCTGTTATAAGGATGATTAAAGTTGTATTGAAAATTTAAAAGATTATCTTGGAAATTAAAAAGCTGTGTTAGAAAGGGTAATACAAATTCAATACAGCAATGCTTTATAGTTTGGAACACACCCTTAACATATGGCTATCAAGGACTATCGTAATTTTTTATTATTAATTTAGTATTTTGATCAATTTTTATATTTCATGCAAAACTTAGCTTAGGTTCTTCTTACTTACCATAGTTACCATTAAGATATTACATTACTTTCTCAACTTATCAAAATTTTTTTACAATTCTTTTAATTTTTTTTACCGTCTACCAAATATAATAAAAGGTACGTTTGCCTTTGCCACAATTTTTTTATGCTCTAATATCTTAATTACCTTATTACCCTTTCTTCCATTCTTTTTTCACTTTTTTATATGCAATTACCTCCTTTCAACTTTATTCTTTTACTTTTAATTATTATCTCCGTTATATCATATGGTTCTCTCATTTTTCTAAAAATTTCCCAGAAAACTATTTTCCTTTTTTTTTTTTCTAAATGCCAAATACACTTGGCTTAGGTCGATTATAATATGACAATGACCGCATTTAGTATTTGAGAAAAAAAAATTTAGAAAAATTTTAAAATAAAAAATAATATAATATGATAGGGATAATAATGAAGATTAAAGTTTCATAAAAAAAAATTGAAGATTAAAGATAATAAAATGAAATAGTTGTATCAAAAGGTACTAAGAATTTTATGTTTGGTGCACAATGCATTAAATTTCATATATGTACAACGCATCAAATTTCATATATGTAAAATTTTTGTCACTCTAATTACATTAAGCTTTTAATTTTTTGGTTTTTAAATGACCAAAATGCTCTTTAAATGTTTTAATAAATTTCGAATCATCTAGTCAAATTAAAAATTTTATAGCAACAAATTCCGTAAAAAATGGCCCACGAAAAATTCGACTAAACAGTATAATCCATTTGGAGTTCAGATACAAATAATTAGAAGATCATTTTTGTCATTTTATGAGAAAGCCTAGCTAGAGTACCAAAGGTGCCTAATTGCCCAGCCAAACTCATGGGGTAGGGAATTCCCTCCTGGGCGAAGCCAGTAAGCAGGCCCATGTCCATGCAAGAAGGCCCCCGCTGGATCTATCCAAATTCAAAGCCTATCAAACTCCCCAATAAAAAAGGATCTGAGTCCATCCAAGTCACCCATCCCGAATGAAGGATATAAATATATAATAGGATTATAAAAAGCCTTTCGTCTGAAAAAAAAAAGAAGAAAAAGAAAAAGAAAAACAGTATTAGAGTGTTTAATGTAACTGGAGGGACCATAACTGGTGACTCCAAAACAAAACATTTCTTAAATTTAAGGTCAACTGCCACGAATAATGAAATTTAGGGATTAAGAAAAGTCAAAATTTCACAAGATTAGCATACTTCATTGGAACCCACTGAATGAATGCATCAACCTCAGTGCACCCGGGTGCATTTCACCTTTTTTTAAAAAAAAAAATTTTTATACAAGTGTTAAACTAAGTATATTTAATATATGCATCAATTTTTATTATTTTTGAAAATTTTTAGATATTTATTTTCAATTTTTAAGATTAGTAGCATTGTCATAATTTATGGTAAAATTTGATATATATATATATATATATATATATATATTAAATACACATAGATTAACACTTTTATAAAAAAAAAATTCAAAAAAAGTATAAAAAAATGGATTTTTGCACCTGGGTGCATCGATGGTCGATACTTATGAGTGCACTAGATCACGACCCCTTCTTCATAATTAGGATGGATTGATTTTCGAAATGAAATCTTTCATCTTCTAAAAATACTTTTTTCATTTTTAATATGATTTTTTCCAAAGTATAACTTTTTCCATTTCTAATACACTTGCATCTCAAATTTTCATCCTATCATCGTTATATCATCGTACTAAGTTCCGAATAAAGGACACATATGCGGATATCCCCTTTCTTTTAAGGTCTTAAGTATCTCACCTTTGACTTGTGCGTTCCTACTTTTGCATGGTCTATAAGTAGATCTTCCCATCCTTTTCGTTGCCATGTAATATTCCATTATCCTTCCGGCCTCTAAGGTTAGGAGCTCAATGCATGCATGCTCTCCGGGCGCATGCACCCATTTTTTTTTTCAAATTTTTTTTATAAAATTGTTAATCTAAGTATATTTAACATCTTTATAAATTTTTATCATTTTTGGAATATTTTATATATTTATTTAAAATTACCTTAAATGCCACTGATTTTACAGGAGGCAAAATTATTACCCTCGGACTCTTTTTTTTTTTGATGAACTGGAAAGCTCCCCTATCCCGATCCCCTCACAATATGGGGAGAGCCGGGATTGAAGGATCCAAAAATAGCATTACCAAAAAAATTGACTGTACAAATTTTTCCAAAAATGGCTTGGGGGGTTTCCCCACCAAGATTGGTGATCATGAGCAGAAAGAGACATCAAATCTGCTAAGGCATGGGCAACAACATTTCCCTGCCTTAATACATGATAGACAAAAATATGGGAATTTTCGGAGATAAGCACCTTGATCTCTTGAATAAGGATCCCCACCGGAGCACGAATTAGGTCCTCTTTAGCCAAAAAGTTACACAAAAGGAGAGAGTCAGACTCAATATGTATTTCTCGATACACCAACTAGGAAGCCCACTTGGCACCGAACAGAAAAGCTTGGGTTTCCATAAGCAGGGCCCCCATCTTTCCCTTCCTCCTCCACCCCTGAGCAGCAATGAAGGAGCCATTAGAATCTCTAATGATCGCTGCAAACCCCATAGATTCCCCATTCCTGCCCCTCCTGGCATCAACATTGATTTTGATAGCCCCCGGTGGTGGTTTGGTCCACCTAGGAGTCAGAGGCCGATCCAAACAACCACTAAGCATGAGGGGCTTAGCTCTCCTGTACACCTCGAGGAACTCTGCACACCATGCAGCCAAGTTTCCCAGCCCCGCCTGTGAACTATTTACATGGACAACATTTCATAGATACCATATCCTCCAGCAGCATAGAATGAAGATCACAAGATCATCAGGCCTATTTTTTTGGGATAACACTCACAAAGTTTCTTGGACCGTCAGCGTCTGTGGGGTAACCCACGCCGCTCTCACGCATGTCCTCCCTGCATGGCTACATCTGAGAAACAGGTGGTTAGCATCCTCGATCTCTGACCTGCAAAACAAACATAGCTTGTCCACAACAATACCCCTGTCAAACAGATTTTGCAGGGTGGGCAAAGCATTCCGAAAAAGCCGCCATCC
Source organism: Annona squamosa (assembly GCA_035584095.1). Classification (NCBI taxonomy): domain Eukaryota; kingdom Viridiplantae; phylum Streptophyta; class Magnoliopsida; order Magnoliales; family Annonaceae; genus Annona; species Annona squamosa. The sequence continues at coordinate 24,067,099 of JAXCLR010000105.1, read as the reverse complement.
AAAAACTAGCACCTTGCTAGGTAACTTTGTTCTCCAGATAGCCCAATATATGGCTGCATCAGGAGATGACACAACGCCGGAACGAAGGATTCTGTACGCCGATTTGACAGAAAACACGCCTGATGGTTCATGCAGCTAGAAAAGACGGTCTTCCTCATCCGAATGAGGGATGAGAATAGTGCAAATAGCCTGCCAACCATAGTCACCCGCAGCCGCCGTAACAAGCTCCCTATTCCAAGATTATGTCTCCCTGTTGATGAAATGACTAACAGGAACGCAATCAGGGATGGATAGAGGAAGGGGCCCAACCTTGCGAAGTCTGGTGTCCGTCCATCTGTCTGAGAAGAACCTCACCCGATGCCAGTTGTCAATCCGCCATTTGCACCCATTATGTACCACCTCTCTAGCTCTCAAAATGCATTTCCAGGTGAAGGAATCAATAGGATTGACCTTGCAGTCCCATATCTCCGCATTCAGGAAGTAGCGGGCTTTTAAGACTTTATAGCACAGCGAGTGGGTAGAAGTAGTCAGCCTCCAAAACTGTTTGGCGAGAAGGGCAAAATTAAAGTTATGAATATCTCTAAATCCCAGACCGCCCGCCAGCTTCGAAGTGCACATATCCTTCCAGGCCACCCAACTCATCTTGCGCTTGCCCCCATTTTCACCCCACCAAAACCTGCTTACCATCCCGTTTATGTCATTACAAAATGATTTTGGCAATAGAAAGATGCTCATTGTGTATGTTGGGATAGATTGAGCAACAGCCTTGATCAACACCTCTTTGCCTCCCCATGAGAGGAGTCTGCCTTTCCAACCCTGAATTCTTTATCATATACGCTCCTTAAGTCCCTTGAACATCCCCTTCTTAGACCTTCCCAGCCATGCAGGTAATCCAAGGTATTGATGGAAATCCTGTCCTCCTGAGCCAAGTAGTTGGGTTATCATCTCCCTTGAGTTGCAGTCCACATTCGAGGTAAAGAAAACCGATGTTTTGTCCACATTGACCATCTGCCCCGATGCCTTCGAGTAGAGGTTTAGAGTGGTCATGAAGTTTTTGGTGTCATGGGGCGTGGCCCGAAGGAAAATAAGGGCGTCATCCGTGAATAAGAGGTGAGAGAGAGTTGGCCCCCATGGGCAGAGCCTAATGCCATGAATACTCCCCTGGGTAACCGCATCAGAGATGAGAGCGGATAGCCCCTCGGCACACAAGATAAACAGGTATGGAGAGAGTGGGTCCCCCTGCCGAAGACCCCTAGAAGGTTGGAAATAGTCTGATTTGAAGCCATTAATATTTACCCGGTATTGAACTGAGGTCACGCACTTCATGATCCAATTTATCCATGTGGGGCTGAAATTCATCGCCTCTATGATTTGTTTCAGATAGCTCCATTCCACCTGATCATAGGCTTTTGACAAATCCAGCGTGATAGCCATTTCCTGCTTATTCCCCCTCTTACGTCTGCGCATAGTATGGATTGCTTCGTAGGCAATGAGCATATTATCTGTGATTAGTCTTCTTGGAACAAACGCGCTTTGATGTTCACTTATGACATCCTGGAGGGTTCCCTTTAGGCGGTTAGCCAACACTTTCGCCAGAATCTTATAAACGACGTTGCATAAGCTGATAGGCCTGAATTGGGATAAACATTGAGCACCGGCCTTCTTCGGGACTAAGATAATGGTGGTGGAATTGAAGTCCTGAATACAGCTGCCCTGGTTGTCCACCCTTTGATCCTCCAAAAACCATTTGCACCATTGAAAAATTTCCCGCCCCACTGTCGTCCAGTGTGCCTAAAAAAATCCCGCCGACATTCCGTCTGGGCCTGGGGCTTTTGTGGGACTCATAGCTTTAACCGCCTTTACAACCTCCTCAAAATCCAGCGGCCTTGTCAGATACCTTTGATAGTCCGAGATTTTGGTCGATATGTGGTCATGTGCCCAAGCCGCCTCACTTGGACACAATGAGGAAAATACCTCTGAGAAGTGGGTAACAGCCAAATCCATAAGCTTTCCTTGGTTCCTGATCCACTGGCCGTTATGATCTTGAAGTGCCTCAATATAGTTGGACCTTCGTTTGTTTGATGCCACGCGGTGGAAAAAGCCTGTGTTTTTGTCCCCTTCATGGAGCCAATGCGTCTTGGCTCTTTGTCTCCACAATTGCTCTTCATCTTCCAGCAGGACATTTATTTAGAGTTTTAGCTTCTTCATGGCAGCATCCCTTTGGTCAGTAGGACTATGACCCATTAATGATGTAAGCTTCCCCTGTTTCCCGTCAATAATCGTCCTGAGATTGCCACGCCTTCGCCAGTTCCATTTGGATAGTGCTCTACCACAAGACTTAAGTTTCTGGCCCAAAGACTCGTCTGGTCGGAGAGAAGAGTGTTGTATCGATGCCCACGCATTCTGAATTATTCGGTGCGCTTCTTTGTTTCTTGCCCAGAATAATTCATAGCGGAACTCCCGTGGGGGTCTCCGCTTGCCAATTGTAGAGTCCAAGACCCCCAAAATCGAACAGTGATCGGATGTAGGCGCAGAGAGGTGAAAAATCTTTGCAAAAGGAAAAAGAGCAATCCAAGAAGGGGTGGATATCCCCCTATCAAGTCTGGCTTCAACTCTTTGGATACCGCTTCTGTTGTTCCTCCAAGTCATAGGTGCCCTTACAAAGCCAAGGTCCATCAGATTGCATTTGTCCATTGTATCGCAAAACTTGTCCATCTGTGCTTGGGAACGGGCCCTCCTACTAATGACTTCAGAAGGGCCCATCACCTTATTGAAGTCTCCCATAACAACCCAGGGCCGATCGTTGCCTTCACTAAGTTGATTGAGGATGTGCCAGCTTTGGTGTCGACAATGGGTCTCAAGGTGGCCATAAAATCCTGTGAGTCTCCACTCTTGTATGACCGCATCTATATGGTGGGCGGAGAAGCTTTGAATATTTGCAGGGAAGTCATTGTTCCATAATAGAGCTAAACCACCTCTTCTCGCTTCTGGCTCCACGGTAAAGCAGCTGTCGAACCTCAGCTTACGTCTAATCCCCTCCATTTCTTTTGTTGTGCTCTTCGTTTCACTGAGAAAGACTAGATGGGGAGCTTGCTTCCTGACCAGGTCAAGGAGACTAAGAATTGCGCGTGGGTTCCCAAGCCCACGGCAATTCCAAGCCACAAGCGCCATATTAGGCGAGGTGGGGGTGAGGGCCCTCCTCAGCCTCCACCTCCATCATCATTCCCATCTCCCTTTTAAACTTCTTTTGTTGTTCATGATGTTCGTTTTGTTCCGATTCCAATCCCCATTTAGCACAAGTCAGATGATGTTCACTTCCGTTTTCCCCAATTCTGTGTGATATCTCCACTCCCCTAGCCCTTCGCTTCCATCGTCGTGTACTGTGTTGTGGTTGAAGATTCTCCAGCTATTGTTGGTTTGCAGTAGTACCCTTATCCCCTCCCCCTTCCATGGAACTGCCACTTGTGGGCTCCTATACCCTTTCCCCCACAAGCAGATCAGATCCCCCCATATACCCCTCGTGTTGTTGTTCGCTAGTCCCAACGTTCAGCAAAGGTGAAGGCACCCCTAGCCGTGACCTCCCGTGGTCCCCCCTGCTGAATTCGAGGCCTGCCCCGTCCTCCATTCCTGCTCCGTCCCGTCCTCGGCTCTGTAGGCCTCAGCATCTGCCCCATCCAGCAAAAGGCCATCCGTCCCGCCCATCTGATGTGAGCCCCTCATACCCATCTGTGCAGTTTCTGTTTGAGAGTCAGACAACTGCCGCCCAGTTTTGTAGGCGCTGGTGCTAGCGCTGCCAATCCGTGGCTGATCATATGCACCAGCCAGATGAGTTCAAGTGTTCCCAATGCCACAACCATCTCTAGCGCCTACTCCCATCACACTGTCCTGGATTGGAATGTTGCATGCCTGCTTTGGTGGCATCGTGTTTGCATCGCCCACAGCAATAGCACAACTCTGGCAGCCGGTATGTACATCAGCCCTCTTCAAAAGCACCTGCCCAGTTCCTCCTTCCTTGCTCAGAAAAACTTTCCCCTCTAAATCCTGCATCGGGCCAATTCCTCCTTCCTCGCTCGAAGAATCGTTCCCCTCTAGAATCTGCACCGGGAGCACAGATGTGTCACCCAGATACTTCAGAGGTATTACTCTATTACCCGGCTCGGCCTCTGATTTCAACCTCATTGGTTTGGCGCCCACCCTTAACAAGCTCCCGAATGGCATGTCGGCTTCAACCAGTTGTGCCTTCGCTTTAGACATTGCTGTGCAGTCCTTATGGGCATGGTCCATAACACCACACATGTAGCAGAAAATGGGTAGCTTCTCATACTAGAAGCTCGCCCATTTCCGTTGCTGGGATCCTAATTATATGAACATACCCCTTCACAACGGTTCCTTGCAATCGATCGTAACCTTGATCTTCACATCCACTTTCGTCGTCACAACCTCCTCAAGGTGCTCAAAAGATCTGCCTACTCGGTGACCCAAGTTGTTCTTCTCCACAATGTATGGGATTCCAGTTATGTGTACCCATATGGGCGTTTTGACGAGCATGACTTGGGCGAGATCCAATTCTTCATGGAGTACATCTAGGAGAACAAGACTCCTCTCAAACAACCATGGACGGCCTGCCATGATCTTCTCCATATTTTTCTGCTCCCGGAATGATACTTTGTATAGATTTTCGCCCAAATCAACAAAATGGAACGAACCGGTTATCCTCCAAATTCTCCTCATCATCGCCTTGAACAGATCTCTATTGTAGGATCTCGACGACCAAAGAGAGCAGAGAGGAGCAGCTCCATAGCCCGGCTGAATTTTCTTCAGTTCTCCTGCTGAAATAGTCATGGTATGGAGTTCCTTTTCAAGGAGATCCGCCGCTGATGGGTTCATTGTCTCTACCGCAAGTTACCGTCTGCACTCCCCCTACGCCGAGCTCGCCCCTTCTTCCCACCATTTGCTACTCTCCAGGAGCAAAAATATTGTCGTCCCTGCCTCCTGTCCACTCGCCACCCTGCTCCGAGCACGGCCAAGCCGTCAGTCAGGCAACGCGGGGGAGAACTCGTGGGGTTGGCTTTTTTTATGAACCTATTTCTGTATCTCATTCTTACTCTCAGACTCTTAGAGGGCCATATACATATGTAAATTATTAAAAATTCATAAATTTTATTCATTTATATGTTATAAAAGAAATGATCCAGTTAGTTCGGGCTAAACAAATGTCTTATTTATTCTAATAAAAAAAACCAATTTAAAAATACTTTTTTATGTTTTTTCTTCATACATTTATTTATCTAAGTATATTTAATATATAAACTAAGTTTTACCATTTTCGAATACGCGTATATATTTTTTTAAGATTTTTAAACATGGGATATTTTAAACACATATATACACATAGATGTTTAAAAATCTCATAAAATATATACATGTATTCAAAAATGGTAAAACTTGATTTATATGTTAAATACACTTACATATAAGAAGCATTTTTAAATGAATTTTATGGGTTAAATTGGGTATTTGTCTAGCCCAGTCTAACAGGATCCCTTCTCATGTTATAATACAGTAATATTTTATATAATCATGTGGAATATGTGATGTTACAGAAGGTTTAGATGTAGATAAAATAATTTTTAAAATGTTACCTAAAAAATTATTGACCGAAAGAAGAAGAAATCCACTATCTCAAAAAAAAAATGTAGTGCTTTCCCTAAGAGGCTAGTAACTTGGTTGGATTCTTGTGTTGCACTCTATACCCTTATTTCATAGATGTTTCATAGTATTTATACATTGTTTTATAAAAGGAAGCTACTTGTGCCTAACCTCATAAGATTTGCAATTATTCCTTAGATTTTTTATTGGTGGTGTTGTATTTAATAAGGGCCACTCACTTTCAAGCTCTCTTTTCGAGGTGCGTTCATTAATTAGAGTGCTTCAGATGGTGAACATTGCTAGGATAAGCACTATAGTATCAATCTCGCGTCCTAACAAGGGAAGGAGTTTTTCTATGGGTATTTTTATATATATTATATTATCTCAACTTGTATTACATTTTTTTATCAAAAAACTTGTATTACATTCAGGTCATAAGATAATCTTACAATTTTCATACCAACATTCTATAAATATCTTACTAATATTTTTATTTTTATCCTAATAATATTTTACCTATCAAATGGTATATTCTCCAAAGAAATTGGAGAGATAACAATACCATCACAAATTGTTGTCATGTAGTTTTGAACATGCTTCACCTAACCAGATGAATAGACATGCGTACTACTGAGGTAACAAGGGAAAAGGGTTTAGGGTTTGTGCGTTCTTAGTCATAGTAATCTTCTTTTTGAAGCCTAACTCATAGGAAGGCCTTCCTGTGAGAAAAAAAGGAATTAAGGGCATGAGGATAATTTGACATTACGAGTATACTTTTTGGAAGATGTGAGTGCATTTGTTTTTTTTTATTAATTTTGTATTAAATGTACATAAAATCTCAATCCATTCCATTCACTTGGTGGATCAACCTCTAAAATATATGTAGCCATATTCATTCATTATTTGATATTTTCTAAAAATATTTATGCAAAAAATATTATTTTTTTACTAAGATTTCATTATTTTTGGTAAAGTTCAAAAATATATTTTACATAAGAAATTATATATATTATTTAAAGTTCATATAAATAAGGTACTCTTAGAGATAATAGTTTCAATATTTATTTCGAAATTTTTGAAAATTTAATAATTTTTTATTTTTAGAATATAATAAAATCTAACTTGATCTAATCAAATCTAATCTAATTGAATTTACCTGGATCTAATTTTTTACATTAATAAGTTAATTATAATTTAACACTTAGAATATAATCCTAGGTCATTTATAAGATTATTTATACCTTAATTCTAGAAATTAAAATACAAATAATATGATTTAATGCTATCACCAAAATCTAACTGGATCTAACTAAATCTAATTGCATCTAATGATAACAAATTTTTGACATTAATAAATTAATCATAATTTAACATCTGTAATATGACTCTAGGCACATTATAAGGTCATTTATATCTTAATTACGAAAATTAAAACTCAGATAATATGATTTAATGAAATCATCAAAATCTAACAGCATCTAACTGGATCTAATCGTATTTAACTGAATATAACTGGATCTAACACCATCTAATTGGATCTAACTAGATCTAATTCGATATAATTTTTATATTAATAAGTTAATACTAATTTAATACTTGTAATTTAATACTTGTAATATGATGTTAGGCACCTTATAAAGTTAGTTATACCTTAATTATATAAATTAAAATTTGGATAATACAATTTAATTAAATCCACTTAACTCTAACTGGATCTAATTGGATTTAATTAGATCTAACCAGATCTAATTTTTATATCAATAAGTTAATTCTAATTTAACAAATGTAATATGCCCCTAAATACCTTATGAGGTGATTTATACCTTAATTAAAGAAATTAAAAATAAAATAATAAGATTTAATTAATCCACCTAAATCTAACCAGATCTTACTGGATCTAATTGTATCTAATTAGATTTAACTGGATCTAACTGAACCTTAATTACAAAAATTAAAATTCAGATCATATGATTTAATAAAAATTTATAAATCTAATGCTATCTAATTAGATCTAATTTTTCTATATTAAAAAGTAAATCTTAATTTAACACCAATAAATGATCCTAGGCACCTTATGAGGTCATTTATAACTTAATTATAGAAATTAAGAATCAAATAATATGATTTAATTAAATCTATTTAAATCTAACTAGATCTAACTAGATCTAACTGAATCTAATTTTTGATATTAATAAATTAATTGTAATTTAGCATTTGTAATATGATCATAGGTCTCTCATAAGGTTGTTTATACCTTAATTACAAAAATTAGAACTCAAATAATAGGATTTATGAAATCCACCTAAATCTAACTAAATCTAATATGATCTAACCAAATTTAATTTTTTATATTAATAAGTTAATCCTAATTTAACACTTTTAATGTGATTCTAAGTCCTTTATAAGGTCACTTAAACCTTAGTTACAAAAATTAAAACTCAGATAATATGATTTAATGAAACCATCTAAATCTAACAGCATCTAACTTGGTTTAACTGAATATAACTAGATCTAACCACATTTAACTGGATTTAATCACATTTAACCGCATATAACAACATCTAATTTTAATATTTTAAAAATATTTTACATAAATTTTTGTATTTTATGAAAGATATAACTTAATAATTCATTTTAAAACTATGCGAACCTAGATCTTGAATTAAATAATTTCAAAACTAAATAAATATAAAAAGCTATAATAAAAATAATAATTAATTTAAATCGAATGAAATATATATTTGAATAAATATATAAATCAATAATAATTATTATATATGGATTTCTAAAATAAAACTACAATAAATTAATATAAATGGTTAACAAAATAAAAATGAGTATTTTTAATTAAGCTTATATTGAGGTGTTTGGAGGGCACGTAGCACTTATATTTCATTATATATCTAACAGTATCTAACTGCATCTAATTAGATCTAACTGTGTTTATATTTTTCACATATCTAATTTGAATACTCCGAAAGTAAACTACACACATTTATGTATTTGAACAAAGATATAAATTTACTAATTCTTATATTGGGGCTACTAAAATAATTAAATTTAGTCAAAGGTTGATATTGTTAAAAAAAACTATTGTAAGTGCATTTTGAAAGTATTAAATAGGCTCAAAAATAATTTTAAAATATTTACTAGTTTATTAAATTAATTTTAGACAAATTAACAAAATACTTAGATGGGGGTAATTTAAACATCTATGATAACTCCCATGCATTTTGAAATATTGGTATAAAATAGGTTGGTAATAAAATGAAATTATATATATCAAATGAAATTAAATTGAAGAAATAAAAAATATATATTTTCCATTCTATTAGATTAATGTAGAAAAAATTATATTTTCACTAAGTAAATCAACTATATGTGACTTCTTGGATTATAAATAATAAATATAATAAACATATAAATGTTCTATTTTAAAATTTTTAAAATTAAAAGGGGTCCTTGTGTTAAACCGGTCTACATGTATTATTTTTCTTGATATGAGTAATGATTCAATATAACCGGTTTGCATGAAAGTGTTGCTGAAACCCATTTTTTGTCTTAAATATTTTTTAAATTTAAATTATTTACTTTGTTTAACAACATTTGTCATATAATATATATAACATGTAAAGATTTTCAACGCATATATGTTTGGAATTATTTTCTTTTGTATTAAGCTATTTTGCGAATTTAATGGGTACATCTATAAAAATTCATAAGTTCAACTCATCTCTTTTGTTGCTCTTTTCAATTTAAAATTCATGAAATCAAAATCAAAATCTATAAACATTCTTCAAAAAAGTATATTTTTCATAAAATTTCTATATTTGTTAAAAAAATAGGGCATTTTGCATAGATATAAGAAAAGGAATTAAATGAGTTAGAAATAATTAAAATATATTTGTGAAAAATTTATTTAGAAAAATCATACTTGTAATATGGAATCTTTAATGAGAAATATATAATAGTTCAATTTGTACTAATTTTAGAAATATAAAATGCTATAATGTTACTAGAGAAAGGAGACTACATATCTTAAATCAAACTAAGTAGTTTTAAATATATATATATACATATAACTTAGAATATTTACTAGTTGTCTAAATAATTTAAAGAAGAAATTATTAATGTTTTAAATGACTTAAATTGATCCCACATAAGTTAATAAATTATATACATATAAGGAAAATTAATAGGCTTAAAAGAAATAAAAATAATAAAATAGTAATTGAAAATATTTACTAACTTATTGGATTAAATTGAAGCAAACTAATATAATGGAGTGATTAACAAATAACATTTGCATATTTGGTGACAGACAAAATGGGTTATCATACAAAATAAAATATAAAATTATTTCAATCAATTTGAAATTATATAATCAAAATGGAATTAGATATGCTAAAAAAATTGATTACTTTGATTAGCTAATTAAATAATCCAAACAAAATTATGGAATACTTTAATGCTGTAGATTATCCAAGAAGGGGCTCGCATGTGCAACTGTTTTGAATGCACCACCAGATTACTGACTCCGTGCTCTATCTTCCCCGAATGAAGAACCCCAAATTCCAGCAATTCTTTTTTTTTTAAAAAATTAATAGCAAAAATGAAGCTGTTAATAGCAGTTATTAAAAATCGACCAAAATTACAACAAACACAGAACAACAACCCTGAATCTTCCCTATTTTCGTAATAGTAGTTGCCCTTTTTCTCCAACCAACAACAGCTACTTGCAGGACAAAACCCATTAAAATGGTAACTAGCAGCGATTCCAAGCAACAAATTTCCATGAAATCCAGCAGCGACATCTCACCATCTTCTCCACCGTAATCAGCAGCCCCAATCCATCCACTAATCTCACCTCCCATACCAAATCAAAGGGCAAAAAATCCATCATTTATAACAGCTTCTAAGAAATCGGCCAACTCCATTAATTTGAGATTTTGGCCCACTGACAGTAGAAAGTTTCAGTTTTTTACTGAGCTTGTACTTAAAATCAATTGATGAGTTCGACATTCTCTAGAATCTACAACTGCTAAAATCCGCACAAGCCGCTAACTCCAATAGAAGAAGGAACTTTGGAAATCTCCCATTTTCGATGAAACATCCAAATATGCAACTTGGATTGAGCCTCGGGAGAAGAAAGGCGGCAAAGAGAATTAGCATCACTCTTTTCCTGTATTTAGTGATTGCATTCAACGAAGCGGGGGAGGGAACACTGCCGTGGGAACAGATCTCTCCTTTGCCTATCTCTAAATCAGCCTGAAAATTGATACCCACCTACAATAAAGAAGAAGAAAAAAAAACTCATTAATCTCCCATGGTGGTTTTCATTGCCTCTCTCCTCTAGTTGACACAAAATGACATAATATCTAGCAATTTATTTGGGCAGTTTAATGTTCAAACCATTTTTTTTTATTGTTAATGTTCAAACCATTAAAGGAGGAAGGAAAAGGAAGGGACAAACGAAGAGTTGGGAGGGAGGGAGAGAAACGAGATGCACGAGATGTTCCTTTGTGGTTTTTCAGCTTCTGAAAAATGTCTAAATGCATCTCAGCCATCCTGCCTAAATTGACGGTGGAAATGTAGCTTCCACAGGAAAAGCTTGGGAAGGGCTTCCATGTGTAGACTCTTTTAAATGTCTTGTTTGCTTTAGAGGGTCCAATTGGGCTAACCTCATTTTCTTTTGAAAGGAGTTGGCTTGGCCCTCATCGGAAATTAAAATATTTACATTTGTATAGATTATGCCAATCATTTTAAACTTATTGCATCTATGCCAATCATTTTTAACCGCTTTGCATTGTTGTCCATCATTGTTATTGGTGTACAATATTATAATAGTTTAAAACCCGTTGAATATACAAAAAGAATAGATAAACAAAAGAATTTATGCATAAGTAAACTAAAATTAAAAAATACAAATATTCTATAAAAAAATTTTAAATTCTTGTTTTTTAGCTGCAATTTTGAGATATTATGAGAAAACAAATCCTATTGGCACAACTACAAGGCATTGACATATATGCAAAAAGTTTAAAATTGTCAACATGGTTGCAGATATTTGAAATGGATGCAAATGAGCATCTAAATTATTAAAAATTAGAAAGATGGTTTTATTCACGAAAATATATAAAATAAATAATCTAGTGTCACAAATGATTCGTTGCTTGTAACAGGCATGAGATAGTGGGTGTGGTGACGCGAGTGGAGGGGAAAGTTAGCAGGTTCAAGGTGGGAAATAAAGCAAGTGTTGGTTGGTTGGGGATGATGAAGCTCTTGCACCGACTGCAAGGATGACTTGGAGAACTGCTACCCCAACCTGATTTTTGCTTACAATTCCATAGACCATGACGGCACAAGGACGTATTGTGGCTATTCCAATATCATGGTGGTGACTGGTGAGTGAGCATTTTGCTATCCACATCCTTGAAAGCTTGCCACTTGATAGCGCTGTCCAACTGCTGTGCGCTGGGATAACTGTCTATAGCCCAAAGGTTCACTACGGACTCACCTAACCAGGGATGCACTTGGGTATGGTTGGCCTCAGCGGAGTCGGCCATGTAGCTGTGAGGTTTGGCAAGGCTTTTGGGATGAAAGTCGCTGTCATCAGGAGATCCCCAAGTAAGGAGAAGAAAGCAATTCAACACCTTGGTCCTTGGGATGAAAGTCGCTGTCATCAGGAGATCCCCAAGTAAGGAGAAGAAAGCAATTCAACACCTTGGTCCTGATGCATTCGTAGTTAGCCGTGATGAGAAACAAAGGCTGGTGAGGAAATGAAGACCTCTTAATTTCTATTTGGAGGATATAAGATGATGATAAATCTAGCTAGACATGGTGATACATATCATCATTTGCTTTTTTTTATTATATAATAATAATAATAATAATAATAACAACCTATCCTATGCAGATGGACTTATAGTGTAATCCGCAGTAAAATGGATCTTACACATATTAAAATGTAATGAAACTTTATACGATCATTTATCCATATAAAAATCATACTTTAGACGATTTAGATGTTGAAAATACCACTTTAAACTTGATATTTACATTAAATTATGTTATTATGTGTACACATGTTGGATTTGAATGAAAATTAGCATGTTAATAAAGTGAATAATTCTAAATACAATGAGTGGAGTAGATTGTTCATTCATGATCAAATTGTCCCTACAATGCATGGACTGCGCTATAATTACAGTACAGTCCGAATACACTTGATTATTTTCCTATATATATTTGTATAGGTTGCAATGGGCACTATGGATGACATCCTTGATATAGTGGCAGCAGTCCATACGCTGGTTCCATTGCTCAGTCTGCTCAAGACCAGTGGGAAATTGGTTATGGTGGGTCTATCAGAGAAGCTTTTGTGGTGGGTAAACATGAAACATTAATACAATATAATAGTAGTGTTCTTTTCCATCGAATTTTCATTCATTTATATATGCGTGGGGATTAGTTTATA
>JAXCLR010000105.1:23994086-24009706 GCA_035584095.1 Annona squamosa | reverse complement strand
ATATAATTTGGGCAAATTTATAAAATTATTTAATTGGAAAAATCATACATATATGACTACAATTATATTTTAAAATATGAGGAACAAAGTAGATTATTATATTTAGATAAATTAAATTAAAGGATAAAGTGAATTAAACTAAGATGATATATGATATTATTGAAATAATTTATCAAAGAATTAATATTCAAATTCGTATTTAAATGCACAGCAGGAACACCGAACAACCATGCACCACCGGAGCACGAAAATTCCGGTACTCCATCACCCCCAAATCTAGCTGTCAGGCATTGCATCTGCGATGAAATTCGACGCCCAAATCCAAATGATCGAACCCATTGTTAATAGCTGCAATTGCAGGTCGTCGGCCATTATTTCATCAATTCACACCTCTAATCACGTTGAGACGAAATCTCACGATGCCCAAAATCAAGCAGCTGCCTTCCCTGAACCGACGTCTTTTGCCCAACACCCATCTACCCATCGATCTCCTCGGCGCTCCAAATCAGGAGAACTCAACCAGCAACATGACCGACAACAATTTTTGTACCTCATAAACCCACCAAAATTGCTACCATCAATTCCGCCTAAACCTAGAGCTTCCATTTTCAGCCATTGATTCCAACTTCCAAGTACCAAACAGAGCAGGCAACACCGCCGCGAACAACGAGCAGGCGTCGGGCAGCAAGTGGGAGACGGGGAGAGTGGGAGTCAGGCGAAGGCGGGCGAGCGGCGAGCAACAGTTGGGTTTCGTGGGTGAAAATGAGAAGAAGACGAGCGGGCTCCTGCATCGGTTTTTTTTTAATATATCTGAGGTCTGACCGGGCGAATCCGGTTCGACCGCCGGTTCGCCGGTTTTATCGGTTTTATGCATATGAACCGAAAGCTGGACCGGTTCCCGGTTGAACCGGTCAGACCAGCCTGTCCGGTCCGGTTCTTACAACACTGGTCTTACCACGGTAACCATGGTTTTTTCATGGTATTTTTTTTTCCAATATTAATTATTATTCTATTAATCATACTATTTTTTCTACTTTTACCCCTACATTTCAATCATTTTTTCTACCAACTACATACAACAAACCTATTTATTCACACTATACATCTATCATTTCCTATCAATTACACATTTTTCAAAAAATTCTCCTTTTCGTTTTTCACCATTTCCCACAATCCCACCATTTTATATATTACCAAACATCCCCTAGGATTTGCATCCGTCGAACTTAACTAATTTAACCCAATTTATAATAAAGTTGCATTAAATATTTCTAAAATAATAAGTTAATAATCTGATTTGACCAGACCTAATTTCAAAAATGAGTTTGCTTGTATTACATGATTGTCAATCCAACTCGACTCGATTTCATATGGTATCGTAAAATATAATATATTATTAAAAATTAATTATATATTAACACATAATATATATGACTTTATTAGATATTATCACTTTAAAATAAGATTATTAACAATTATATTATTATATAGGTTATAATTTGGAAAGTATTCTTATAAAAAGAATTAATTTTATTATTTCATATGATTTATATTTTAAAATAGATTTAATCAAGCAAAATTATTTTAAATATTATATATTTATTGACCCAATTTCTAACCAAAACCGAATCGATTTCTACAGGGTTAAAATGAAGTTGAGTTAAGATCTGAAAAATAGAATTGAAAATAAAGTTAAATAGAGATTTTATAGTGTGGGTTAGGATTCTATTTGTCCCAATCCGAATCAACTCAACCCATTTTACACCTCTAGTTTAACCTAAGAACTTTTTACTATAAAGTTTTTCAATTTAAAATTTTTCACTCTTCACGACTGTTCTGTTTTTTAATTATTTTTTCCCTTCTTCTTATACAACTATTATACTTTCTATTATTTCTACATGACTACGTATAGACCTAACCTATCTATTCAAACCTTATTACCTTTAGTTTTATCATTATTTCTGATATATTACATCATTTTCTTCTAATTTAAAATCTTTTACATTAAAAAATTTTCGTCAAAAGTTTTATCATTTTTCAGCAAGGCTAGTGAGATTTTTGGAATGGAGTAAGGAGTGATAAAAGAAATATGTTTAAAGGATGTGATATAATAGAAGTAAACTTAAAATAAATAGGATAATTATAAGAAAAATAATTAAATTATAGAGATAAAATTGGGAAAGTAGAGTGATTGGTACTTAAATTATTTATGTTGTTAAGAGCTTGGATGGAATAAGAATGAAATGAAATTTGAGTTGGAAGCGTATTGAGAATGAAAAAATTTATATTAGAATTGGAAAAAGTTATATTAAAAATAAAAAATTATTCTGTTATTTTTTTAGAATGTTTAAAGTATTTTTGAAAAATGAAAGATTTTATTTCAACATCATCCTATCTTAGTTGTCAACAACCACTGAGGGGATAATGTAAAGAAAAGAAAAAACAATGAAAAATTATAGATTTTGTTTACCAAATAAAAAGATATATAGTGCAGTTGACTTAGAGTAGATTTCAGGATTCAAGTACCTAGAATTAATCCGAACTAATATCTATATTCAATATCTTTCTTAAAAAATATATTAAATCTTTGAATGTAGAAAATATATCTTTTAAAATATAGAAACTTGTTTAATTTATCTATTATTTACTATATCTAATAAACACATTCTAAAACTATGTCATTATTATATTTATATAAGTTTTAAAGTAAATTTTATATTAAAATTACGATTGTCAAATATAATATAAAAATTAATGTAAAGAACCGAACCGGAATTGAATCAACTTCAAAAATAAGGCAAGGTACATTTAAAACCAGTCCATCTTAAGATAATAGGGTAAGAGCTTTTAAAAGTAAGATAACGATACCTTTGAGCCGACCTACTAAATTACATCTCTACCAAACATGCCCTAAGTCCGACTGGGTGGAGTGAAAAATGCCTCAACTTGGGCTTGTTTCATCAGGTTTTTTGAGCGGCGCAAAGTGCTCTAATTATAACAAGGGTAGTGGAAAGTTACCTTCCCTCTACTTTTCAATCAATAATTATACATCTTATTTATTTAAATTTTTATTTTTCATATTTACTCATATTTTAATTACTTTCTTCTACAATTATCTTACGCTTTCCTCACATTATTTCTATAATATTAAATCATTTTTATACTTTTCAAAAATATTTTCTACTTCATTTTGATGTGGCTCCTCACCCACAATAATAAAAGGTACTTTAGTATCTGAAAAATATTAACGTGTTACCATAAAAGTTATTTGGCATTCAACTCTTTTTTCACTCAAAAAAGCTCTAACGACGGCTTTTATGGTCGAACAAAATTATGCACTTAGGGGTGTTCTAACACGCCACTAAACAGGGCCTTACACGACTAATTTTTAGGCGGGCTCGCAGCTTATGGAATGCAACATGGTGGCTATTTTAGGATTTTCCACATTTTTTAAACCCGTTTAGTGCATGGGTAATGAATGTACATACCAAGCCTCTATACATATAGTTAGTTCATATGTTAAATATTATTTTCATATTTTTGGATACATTTTTTTGTACTTTAAAAATAACAATTTTCACTTTCAGTTAAACTTAAATGAGATAAAAATTGTTGATTTTTGAAATTATAAAAAATATATACTAAAATTAAAAAATAAATTTTGTATGTATAATTTTATAATGGGCCGCATAAAATAAAAACTAAAAAAAATTTAAAAAGAGCTCAAAACACCTATATGTAATTATGTTTGTGGACTTAATACACATGTATGCATTTAATTATTACTTGACACCGGCTATTACTTTAGTGCCAAATGATCTTTTCAGATGGGCCTAAAATCACCAAAAGCCTATTTTTTATTTGTTGAATTTTTTTAAAAATATGTTAATCTAGTTGTATTTAATCTATAAACCACGTTTTACAAATTTCGAATGGATTTTTAATAACAGGCGGATTAAGTTGTTTAAAATTATTTAAAATGACTTAAATACACCTATTTTTAAAAATCCAAAATAAATATGTATATATATCCAAAAATGGTAAATTTTAATTTATGAATTAAATACAACTAGATTAACATATTTATAAAATATTCAAAAAATAAAAAAAATAAAATTTTGAACTGGTCTGAGCAGTTCGGTGCTCTACTTTAATTAGGTACTCGTAAGCTTAATTTAAGGGTTTTTGTATAAAGACCTCAAGGTTTGGTTGAAATTGCGTGCATTTGGAGAAATAAAAATAATTAGCGACAAAATCGTATTAACTTTTCTTAAAATTATGTCTTGGAAATAAAAAATAGTCCAAAATAGATCTTTTTTTTTTTTTTTGATAAATAATCATCTTTGAACACCTCCACCATCTCTCTCCACCTCCACTCTGCATGTACAAAGCGTGGAAGGAGGTCTCCAAATAATTCATTGATTCAGAACGTCAGTCTTTTTACATACATCTCAGCGATACCATGTGCGTTTTTTTTATTTTCATTCTTTTACTCTTATTTCCATTTGTTTTTTTTTTTTTTTTTTTTTCTTTTTTGCCTCTTTCGGGAGTCGTTTGGAAACAGCTGTGATTTAGTGCACCCCAGTGCAAATAGTCATCTTTTTATATTTTTTAACATTTTTTATTTAACTGTTAATCTAAGTGTAGTTAACATGTATATCAAGTTTTACCATTTTTAGAAATTTATAGATATTTTTTATGTTTAAAAATCAATGACATTTTCATAGTTCATAAATTACAAAAATGCCACTGATTTTAAAAAAATCCAAAAAAATATCTAGAAATCTTTTAAAATGGTAAAACTTGATATACATGTTAAATACACTTGAATTAATATTTGTATAAAAAATTTTAAAAAATAAAATGGGTTAAATACACCCGGTGCACCGCTAAGTGCACCTGGGTGCATCTAAAAAATTTTTATTTGCAAAGCTATAAAACTTTTCTAACTAAAACTTATAAATATAATTTTTTTTACTTTCTGTAACTATTTTAATTTTTAATCATTATTTTAGATTATCTTATACAACTATTTTACTTTTCAATCACTTCTACGTAACTACATTTACAATTAATCTATCTATTTTAATTTTATTCTTTTAACTTTTCAGTATTATATTGTCACGTCACATTATTTTCTACCAATTCAAAAATTATTATAACGAAAAAACACAACCTTGAATTTTTTCGGTTGTCATTTAATACGGCGCGTTTTTTTTCCTTGAATTATTAGCTGCCCGCTTTGATCTTTCCTGTCTTCATTGTCATTTTTTGAGCCGCTCTAAAACAAACAAACAAAAAAAGAGAGACAGAGAGAATAAACCAAAAAAAGTAAAATAATAATAATAATAAATCTTCAGGAACGAGTTTTTCAGACATTCAGACAAAAATCTCCAGCATCCACTCAACAGCAGCAGAAACCAATGCCAGAAAAACCTAAACAAAATGCAATCTCATAAAATACATTCATACTATCAAATGAGGTCGCAAACTATAGAACTGAAAACTACAAGGTGAAATCTACTGAGATAGGACAACAAAAATAATTCCACAGAATTCAGGAGGCTAGATTTCGCTTTGTAGTTTTCGGTTCTATAGTTTGCGATCTCATTTGATAGTATGAATGTATTTCATGAAATTGCGTTTTGTTTAGGTTTTACTGGCATTGGTTTCTGCTGCTGCTGGCGATTTTTGTCTGAATCTTCTCTAAAAGGAGCTTTTTCCTTCTCCTTTTGCTTCCTAGAAATTTTTTACTTCTTTTTGTTCAATTCTCTTGTTTTTGTTTGTTTTACGAGCTGTTCAAAAAATGATAATGAAGACGCAGGAAAGATCAAAACGGGCAGACGATAATTTTTTTAAAAAAAGCAGCCGGATTAAATGACAGCCGAAAAAATTCCCAAGAAAAATAAAAATGAAGTATAATACATCATGATGTGTTTTAAGCTAAAATACAACATTCATTTATTTTTACAATTAATTATATTTTTTGATTTTTTCTTCATAAACATATTTACCTAAGTTTATTCAATCTATATACAAAGTTTTACTATTTAAAAATCAAACTTTTTAATGGATGTAAAATAACTTAAATGCCTTTGAAAAATTTTTAAAAAATAAAAAAAAATATGTAAAAGTATTGTAAAATAGTAAAACTTTGTATTTAGTTTTAAAATATTTTAGAAAAATGTTTATGAAGAAAAAATAAAAAATAATTAATTATAAAAATAAATAAATATTATAATTTAGTCTAGAATATATCATGACGTAGATAATCATAGACATAGGAGAAAAAATGAAAATATAAAAAACTATGCCTCCGAAAGATGCCCCGTTGTAGCTTGCTCGCGTCGTGCAGTGATATTGTTTGGCTGTTTTCCCTTTTGAATCCGACAAGATATTTCAAAACTGAGAGAATGCTTTCTCCATTCTCCTCTGCGTTTTTGCATTCTGGATTGTGTTCTTCCTGCTTATCTTTCTCTTCAGCCATGTCACCCTTTTCCAGTCCAGCTCTCCGCAAATCATTTAATGGGAGACGCCACATTAGCACGCTCGACCCTACCGCATGGCTTCACCATTAAGGCCTGGTGTCCTCCATTTAATGCAGCGACAGCGGCTGAGATTCAGCCTGGACTCATTATCGACTTGGGTTAGGTAAATACAACCTCACCACATTTTGTAAAATCTCAACATAACTTTATTTTTAATCTTATTTTTCGCAATTTAATCTAGGATATTTTTATCTTATAGAAATTGGTTAATTCGGGTTAAAAATCGGATCAATAAATATATAATATTTTAAAATATTTTTCTTAATTAAATTTATTTTAAAATATAATTTTACAATAATATAATTCCTAAAAATAATATTATTTCAAAATAATAATGTCAAGTTAATTTATATGTACTATGTGCTACTATATGTCTAATTTTAATAATCTATTATATATTACACTAATATTTGAAGTCAGGTCTGATCGGGTCAAACATGGTCGATAATCACCTAGATCACTCCACTTTTAAAATTAAGTTGGTTTAAATCAGATTATATATTATTTTTTTCAAAATGTGTAAACCAATTTTACTATAAATAGAGTCGAGCTAGTTAAATTCAGGTTGAGAAAACCTCTATTTATCCCCGTCCCACATACCAATTAGCTCAATAAACTTGGCTATCAGCATTTGTATCGAGTTGATTCCTGCATCGCCAAATTTTCTAACAATTAATCAGAAACAGCTTAAGGAAAGGTCTTTTGATTATTATTATTATTATTTTTTTTGAAAAATCTTCCTAAGATCTGCAAATGCGTGTTGTAAGAGCGGATTCAATAACTGGATTTCAAAATACATCTATATGGACGTACAAATTTGTGTTTTGTCAAATGACATGGTTGATTATGTTATGTATAAATAATGTTTATATTTTCTAAGAAAGCAAGATGTATGAAACATTATGAGTAATTTAAATTTAGATTCCATCAAATCAACTGACAATCCAGATAAATTTTCTGCATTAAGATCATGTGTGAGCATGAAAGCTGCGGTTTGATCTAACCTTGTAAACATAACTACGAATAACCCTGACATACAAGTAAATTGCCTAGTGAAAAGTCCTAACTGCACAGGTCACGAACGAGCTCGGGGCAAAAATTTATGGGCACTTAAGGGTTCAGATTAGACGAGGATGGGTTGAAAATTTGAGATGGAAATGAACTGAGAATGGACAAAGATGTATTAAGATTAGATAAAAATTTATTAAAATTTAGTATAATGTGAAGTGTAAGATTCAATTACAAGATATTTATGGGTGTTTTGCAAACCTTCTAATTTTGCCTATTAGTATTCTAAACCTCGAAATCCGGCCATTTTCATTTTAAATTATGAAAACTTTGAGTCTTTTGCATTTTAAACCCTAACCTATAATGGCGTTGAAAATTACCATTAATTCATGCAAAATAATATATAACCTTAAAATTTTTTTTTCAAAAAAAAAAACACTCAAGTATGTATTAAATGTGAAAATGTTGCTGGAGCCTTCAAGAAAAAATAAAGAAAGCTTAATAGTTAAGTTTAAAATGTAAAAAAAAAAAAAAATCCTTTTTTTAGATACAGGAGGGTATGTATGTTATCATTATGGATTAATGGTAGTTTTCAACGTCATTATGGGGTCGGAGTTTAAAATGCAAAACAACAAAAATTTTGAGAATTTAAAATACAAACTACCAAACTTTAAAATTTAAAATATAAATAGAAAAAGTTAAAAAATTTACAATGCAAAAACAAAAAAAACAAAACAAAACAAACAAAACAAAATATGATCTGTTGCATCGTAGTATGGTCCCGGATATGAACAGCCCACGAGCTGTTCCGATGCGTCGTATGCCGGCACGCCTCCGTTACTCTGCTATATAAAAACAGAGCTTCCGACTGCATTGAAACCACGCCTCTCCGCACACTCCCTTCACACAACAGAAGTGCGGAACTGAAAGCAGAGAAATGGCGAGTAGTCCAGAAGGCGAATTGCCTCAGAAGTCATTTGGATGGGCTGCCAGAGATCCATCTGGAGTCCTCTCACCCTTCCCCTTCTCCAGAAGGTTGGCTTTTGGTTTTCAGTTTTGCCGTCTGCTCTTCTCTCCTCCCTCCATCCATGTTTTCTCTGTCTTGTTTTCCGTGAAAGAATTGATGGGTTTTGCCTTTTTTGACGATATTCATCGCATTGTTCTTCTCTTTCAGCCTCTTCAATGATTGAATGCTATATATATGCTGGAAAAGGAGTTGATAGGTTTGTTTGGATTCACGCAGGGCCAACGGGGAGGATGACATAACCATCAAGATTCTCTTTTGCGGCATCTGCCATTCCGACCTTCACTTCATCAAGAACGAATGGAAAAATTCCAATTACCCTCTCATCCCTGGGTGAGAACGATTTCCATCCTTCCTGCCTAGTGTACTAAAAACTAAATGTGGGAAAAAGGTTCGGGATACCAGCATCCGAATAAATGTTTTGCAGAATAGACCTCGTGCATAATTGTGTTTTTTTACATTACATTCACTTTCATGGCCTACGTATTTTGCAACACCCTAAAGGATGTTCCCTAAAAAATTCCTAATGTTCTATTCCGCTTGCCTGTCCTGTCCATATGCATGTTCGACTGCTCATTCCAATCTATAAAATTATGTTAGGCATATTTCTTCGAGCATACACAAGTAGATCTTGGACCACACCAGGGTGGTATATTTATGAACAACCAAGGACATGCACTGGACAACTTGTAGTCAGCACCCACAATTGCAGATCATGAACACCTGCCTCAATTCTGAGGTGTCTTTTGTGTTAGTGTCATTGATTTGCAATTTCCTTTAGTAAGGAAAAACGACGGCAGCAAACACTAAATTTTCTTGAATCAATCTGTTCCTCCTGCAGGCATGAGATTGTTGGCGTGGTGACTAAAGTGGGTTCAAAGGTATCCAAGTTCAAGGTTGGAGATAAGGCAGGTGTTGGTTGCCTGGTTGGATCATGCGGCACTTGCACCAGCTGCAAAGATGACTTGGAGAACTACTGCCCCAAGTTCATCTTCACCTACAATGATGTCGATCAAGATGGTACAAGGACTTACGGGGGATATTCTAATTTTGTGGTGGTGAAGGATCATTTTGCTGTCCACATCCCTGAAGGCATGGCCCTTGATGGGGCAGCTCCCCTGCTGTGCGCTGGGATAACGGTCTACAGCCCAATGGTGTGCTTCGGACTCAGCAAGCCAGGGTTGCATCTGGGTGTGGTTGGGCTGGGTGGACTAGGTCACGTGGCTGTGAGGTTTGCCAAGGCATTTGGGACGAAAGTGACTGTCATCAGCACATCCCCAAATAAGGAGAAGGAAGCAATTGAGCATCTCGGAGCCGACACATTCCTGATTAGCCGTGATGAGAAACAGATGCAGGTAATTAGAGATATATCTTCCATGATGCACTCACCTGAGGCAGGCATTAAGTGACTAATCTGTTCTTGTGTGGTGTAGGCCGCCATAGGCACCATGGATGGCATCATTGACACAGTCTCTGCACTCCACCCACTTGTTCCACTGATCAATCTGCTCAAGACTAATGGGAGGCTGTTTTTGTTGGGATTACCATCTGAGCCGCTTGCTCTACCAGCTTTCCCTCTAATTTCAGGTGAGTAAATATCATTTTTATCCTTAATTAGTAGAGGTTGCTTGGCATATTAAGCGAACTAAATGTCATTGGAATTGGGAATATGATAATGCAGGGAGGAAGGCGGTGATTGGAAGTATGATAGGAGGGCTGAAGGATACTCAAGAGATGATAAACTTTGCAGCCAAGCACAAAATAACTGCAGACATTGAGGTGATCTCAATGGACTATGTTAACACAGCCATGGAGAGACTTGCGAAGAACGACGTTCGACATCGGTTCGTCATCGACGTCGGCAACACCTTGAAAGAAGCTCCATGAATGATCCTTGCCGCCTTCTTTGCTTGTAATTTCAAGTCACCACAAGCACTGTTACCTGTTTGCGTGCGCAGCACGGACCACGGTGTTGGGTGATCGCTGTTGGGGGATTTCTTTGTAATTTCCGTGGTTTTGTTAGCCTCTGTCGATCGAGTGATTGATTCAGGTTTCATTTTGAGCAAATCTAAACTAATATATGCATACATTGAGCGTGAGAGCAACTCTGGGGTCCGTTTGTACTAGAAACATCGCATCTCCTTGAGTGTGTGTGAGTGAATATGTAACTCTTAAATTTCGAAAATAAATAGAAAGCATATTGTATTTTTCAATACATATGATTCTTGAAATCTTCAAGAAATACATGCAAATAAATATTATTATTGGCTTAGATCTATGGATAATAATTTTTGTCAGGCCTAATAATCAACAGCCTGTGCTAATTGATATATTTTTAAAAATTTCTAATGAAAATGTTGGTTTAATTTATTTAATTTATATACTAATTTATATAATCTTTTAATACTCGTATATATTTCCAACGAACTTCGAAAATCACCAGTTTTGGACTACGATAATTGCATTTTTGTATATTTCTTATTGTCTTCATCCTTTCACATTCTTTAATTACATTTAATAAAAGTTTTGTGTAAAATTCTTTGAAAATTATACTGCTACATAAAACATTGAGCTTGTTGATTTAATTAAGGGTATATTTTCTGATTTATTTAAATATTTTACCAAAGTTCTATGATCATCTAATGTACAGATGTTGAAATTTAACAAAGGCCGCACGTGTAGAAACTCCTGTGCATCGCAGAAGCATCATTTTCTGTACTCCACCGTTCTCCCCGATGCGTTTTTATGGCTGCCATCGAGAAGCAGTTTCCGACAGCTTTCAAATCCAGAAATTACCAAATCAAAAAAATAATAAAAAATAAAAAATAAAAAATAAAAAATTACAAGATGCAGATCTTGGCGGTCCATTGTGCGTAGCACCACCACGCCATCCATCAAGAGTTCAACAATAGGCGGACACTATCAATCAAATCAACAGCCAAAAATCTTCAACCGTCCGTCACTGCATGGCCGCCCCCATTCAATCAGCGGCCCATCACGACGGTGGCAGCGACGCCCCGACCCAAGTTGCAGCCGTCTTGCAATCGATCAAGCCAACAGCTACCATTGATTTCACCTGTCCATTAATAGCAGTAGATAGATCTGGCAGGGCAGTTATATTAGCTGCTAGATCACACTCTCTCAGGAAAAGACAGAGAAACCAAAATTCAATGGATGGAATCTACAGTTGGTAACCACTCTTGATTGTGTTGTCTATTCATTTCCACTGCCACCTAGCATGCATTATCACGGTCTGGAGGATCATTACTGTGTATTGGATAATGGATTGCGAAATAGATATCATAATTCTAAATGTGTGTTTCACAGTAAGAGAATGTAACACTCCATTCTTGAGGTATCATGAATAGGATTTACTATATCAAATCTGAAAATACTGTGATAAATAAAATCTCTTAAGATAGAAATAGATACTAAGATGTAAAATTATAAAAATTTAACTAATACATCTCAAGTTTATTCCTCATGGAGTCATTACACAAATTTGATGTCCATTATCAATAGAAGTAAGTATTATAAGAAAACTTCAATAACTTTAAACTTCTTTGTCCTTTAGTCTACTAGTTTGACATTTTTCTCACGTAGACGGTGGCTCTAATTTATCATTATATTCATTTTTTCACTAAAAATAAAAATTATATGAGCTAAAAGCTCAGTAAGTAATAGTTTTTTTTTAAAAAAAATTCATTTTTCAATTATTTTAAAATTTTAAAACAAAATAACATCTATATTATTTTTGATATACAACAATTCTAATTTATTAAACATATTTATGCTCGTGCATGCATATGTATTGCTTTAATGCTCGGCGGTAAACCCACTACGTAATTATGCATCATACTCATGCACTATGATTAATGCATCACTTAGATTCATTGCTTAACATGATTAAAGATATTTTCAAATAATCATGCTCATATTTGAATAAAACAACCTAAAAGAAAATTTCGAACTTAATAAATAATCATATTTCATAACAAATTATAATATTCAACACAATATTTTCAAAGTCATGTTTTGGTAAAAGTTTGTTTACCTTTAAGGAGACTTTAAAACTCCTCTTTTTCAATTTCTTATGGTAGCTTTAAGTCTCTTTCCTCAATTTTCATCACAACATGTTTATTACTACATTATTTTTTATAAATTTTATTTATGACTTTTCAAAATTTCTCATAATTTTATTTGGTCAAAATTCAATTTTTTGTATTATTCCATTTTAAAATTACTTCATTTCTTATTATATGTAAGAAATATAAACTTGAACTCATATATTTCTTTAAATATTTACTTTAGATTTTTCATAATTTTTCATTTTTCTATTTATTTTTATAGCATCACACCTTTAAATAATTTCATTTATTATATTTTTTATAAAAATTATAAGTTTAAACTCATTTAATCTTTTAAATATTGACTTTAATTTCTTGGATATTTTTCATAATTTTTTAATATCTTTTTCAAAAAAATTTGTATTTATTCTGAATTTTTTTCACTCGTTGCCGATTGGTTGCTACTGGTGGGCCAGGTTGATGGGTCATGATGTGGGCTAGATTTGGTTTCTATAATTTGGGCTCAGTTTCTATATGCTTGAGACTAGTAGGTTTGGTTTCTAGGCTTCCTGGTTCACTAGATTGTCTAGACAGGCTAAGCCCACTAGTTGAGAAACTTTAATTAATTAATTATTCGTTTATTTTCAACGGCCCATATTTTTTGAATAAAATGGTTTAGATTTCTCAATGTTTTTGTCTGTTTGTTCTGAAATTTTAGGAGTAAGCTTATAAAATTATGTTTTATAATCTAAACGGTCCATTTTTCAAAATAACATCTATATCATTAGATTTAATATAAAGGGTTTAATAAAGGTTAAAATTAAATATCGCTTCAAATAGCTATCTAAAAAAAATTTTAACCAAATTCATCCATCATATACTTTGTAAAATCTCTTGAATAATGTTTGTAACTAGTCAGATAGGTATTTTTATATCCGCATTTTCCCGTAATATTTTTTTGTGTTTTTATTCTTAAAATACGTATTCACCACTCTTATTTATGCATAAAAATTACTATATCTAAAAATTCATAACTTTGATCAAGTCGAAATTTTGCAAGCAAGCTAAATGAACAATGTTCTTGTTCTTGTACGGTCGCAATCCTCTAATCATGCCCAAAAATATGTTTATTTTCATTACATTGCATTTTCTACCATTTATTAGCAATTACTCTTTGAAATAAGAAAATTACAACACTAAGATTTTCGATAATACTTTTATTACTAATTAACTATACTATAAGTATTATGAATGGATTAGATTTGATAAATAAGTTCTACGTATTGTAAAATTAAGATCAGCTGAAAAATTTATCTATACGATGTACCTTGGAAAGCTTTTTATTCTCCTTCTTCCTCCGTCTCTGTCTTCGTCTCCCCAACATCTCCCCTACGATAACAAATCCGTCTTCATTTCCCCCTTCTTATACTAAGGATATTATTAAACGGTTGGGATTAAATTTCATAAATCTCATTGTTTTTTTAAAATGAATTTGCATGGCCCGTAAATCCCACTGTTTCTTAAAAACGGATTTGCATAGCCGTTATAGAACAAATGTCAAGCTTAAAATTTTTTCGTTTAAAACTTTTGCTTTTCGTAACTATTTTATTTTAAAATTGTTTATTCATACTTTTCTATATAACTACCCTATTTTCTAATCAATTATTTCTACATAATTAACTTATCTATTTTAACTTTATTTTTTTTACACTTTATCATTATCTCTATCACATCACATCATTTTCTAATAATTTAACATCCTTCACATCAGAAATTTTCATCTAAAATATTTTATTACTTCTCAAGTACACCCTTAGCTTTGCTACTTTTAATATATGCATACACATTTGTGAATTTTTTTAAAAAAATTTCTCTTAGCGACAACATTTGCCCCTAACTCCTAAAACATCTATAACATTTCAAAAATTACTCTTATACCCACAACATTTTATTCTAAATTTCTATCATATTCGTGCAGTCAAAATAGCAATTAACTACCCTATTAGAATGACAATTTTACCCCTTCAAAATTTTTTAAATTCAAATAATTTAGCCTTAATATGATATTTAAATCATTTAGGTATCACAAATTAATGATTTATCAACTTAATTGAATCATATTAGGGTTGAATCATTTCAATTTAAAAATAATTAAGGGACAAAATCATTTTTTCAATAAGATAGTTAACAGTTGTTTGGTGAAATGTTATAGGTATAAAAGAAATTTTGAAATACGTTATAAATAAAATAAAAAGTATATGCAAATGTTATGGGTATAAGAGAAATTTTCTCAATTTCTAAAGCTATAGATATTTTGAAATGATCTTGTTAGCTTAGACTAAATAATAGCTAACTTAGTCCACCTCGAAAAATCTATTTTAAATTTTTTTTCTTTTTACTCCTAAGCTTGTTAATATAGATATATTTATCATATGAACTAGGGATAAATCCTCTTTTACCCCATAGGGGTGCAACTCAGGTCGGGTTATACAGGGTTGGAGTGAACCCAAACCTAAGTCAACCGGGTTGGAGTAAACCCAAATCCTAACCTTAAGAATTTAATCCGGGTTCGGACCGAGTTCGCATTGATTTTGGTTTGGTTTCGGATTAGAATTCGAGTTACTAATAAACTTTTTTTTTGTTCCAAATTTAGTTGTAATCTAAAAGAAAATTATTAGAATATACATACCAGTGTTTATGAAGTCAAGCCTCACACTAAATTCTGTAATATTCTTTGAATGAACTCTGTAAGCAATTTTTTAGCACCCTATAGACAAATAAATGACAAATTAGTTAGTTTTATAACTAGTTGGTCATTTCTATTTAACAGCTAATGGAAATAACTCAAGTGTAGCAAATAAAAAATGAACATATCATACCAACTATTGTAGTTGAAACCAATGTTGTCAGAACCGAACCGGTGATTGAACCGGTAAAGGGACTGGTCTGGTTCGAACCGGTTCGACCGGTTAA
>JAXCLR010000105.1:23974978-23989328 GCA_035584095.1 Annona squamosa | reverse complement strand
TTTTTCGTAATTTTAAATTACCGAAAATGTCACTGATTTTTAAAAATCTAAAAAAAATATCTAAAAGTCTCCAAAAACAGTAAAAATTGATACATATGTTAAATAAACCTAGATTAACCAATGTATACAAAAATTTTCAAAAAAAATAAAAAAATAGGTGCAGTGTACCCGGGTGCGTTGAGGCTGAATGCACCCGGATGCACTGAATTGGGCTCCCCGTTGGGCATGTGTGAAAAGTCTTTTAAAAATTGTCATTGGGTTGGCATGTATGCAAATAAACTTAATACAGCTAAGGGTGTAATTTTGTCAGGGTTGAGCCCGAACCTGATTCTCAATGGTGTTAGAATTTAGCTTTTCACAATCCCAGCTCAAGCCCGAAGCATCCAAACTTGATAAATTCGATTTGTAAATATGAAAGGATTAGGTTTAAGTGAACCCTAGCCTAATTTTCTATTTTATATTTATTATAAAATATGTTGTATACATAATATTTGAACAACATTTCCTTATATTTTAGATTATTTTTATTTATATTTGAATACATAATCTGAATATTGTAATTATATTATAAATAAATTATATTTTTTCATTTATATTTATCTTTTATTTCCATCATTTACTTTTATATGTTAAATTTTTTCTAAAAATATTCTTTATATTGCTATTTTTTTAAAAAAATATGTAGTTTAACAAATGTTTAATTACATAATTTTTTATTATTATTATATACTTATATGAAATTTTGAACTAAAAATTGATCAACATAAATTTTAATCTCAACCTGATTTTCAAAACAAAGTTAGAGTTTTAAATTTTACGAATAGGCTTAGAGATTATGCTAATGTTTTATAATAGGTTAGGGTTACAATGAACTCAAATTTCATGAGCTCCAATTGCACCCTACTAACAGCAGCCGTTGGGCATGTGTGATAACTCTTTTAAAAATTGGCATTTAGTTTGCAAGTATGCAAAAAAACCTTAATACAATTTTAAAATGTCCTTTCTCTTTTCTATTAATTGATAATACGTCGTTACGTCAGGGATCACGTCCAGACCTTTGTCCAGCAGCCGGTAACACGTATACACTATTTTTTTAAAAAGAAACTAGGTCATCATGATGAGGATTTGTAATTAGATCTAAACCGTTCATGCACTCGCAAAGTAGCAGAACGTATGCCGGACGGCCTTGTGACTCTCCTACATAAACAGAACTTCCGACTGCATTCAAACCACGCCCTCTGCACACTCCCTCCACACAACGGAAGAGCGGAACTGCAAGCAGAGATATGGAGAGCTCTCCTGAAGGCGAATTGCCCCAGAAGGCATTTGGATGGGCAGCCAGAGACCCATCTGGAATTCTCTCTCCACTCTCCTTCTCCAGAAGGTTGGGTTTTGGTTTCTAGTTTTGCTCTTTGCTCTTCTCTGCTCCCTGCATCCATGTTCTTCGTCTCTTGATTTCTGTGAAAGAATTGATGGCGTTTTTCCTTTAATGACCATATTCATCACGTCGTTCTTCTCATTCGGCCTCTTCAAAGATTGCATGCATGCGTACATACGCTGGAAAAAGAGTTGATGGGTTTGTTTGGATTAATGCAGGGCCAACGGGGACGATGACATAACCATCAAGATTCTCTTTTGCGGCATCTGCCATTCCGACCTTCACTTCATCAAGAACGAATGGAAAAATGCTATTTACCCACTCATCCCTGGGTGAGAATGATTTCCATCCCTCCTGCCTATTGTATTAAAAACTAAATCAGGGAAAAAGGTTCGGGATATAAGCATAAATTATTTATATTTTCAATTTTGTATTCGTTTGATATTTTAGTACTAATATGGTGCTGTAAGCATAAATCATTTACATTTTTAATTTTATATTTCTTAGATTTTTTGACTCTATAAGCTTGTTGATTTTCAACTTGACTGAAAAGAAAAGACCCTTTAAGCTCTTTTACATTAATAATAAGAACTGTTTTACAGAAGTTTGAAACTTAGTGGGTTTATTTTGCACATTGTCAAACTAAGTGTTCTCATTAGGTCTTGCTAGTCTTATTTGAGTTGAGTAGATTTGGTTTAAGGACGATCATACCATCATCTCATTTTCAAAAACTTTACTCTATCCTATTTAAGTCGGGTAGGCTCTACACTTACCCTTCCCCTTTTTAAGATCTGGTTAGTTCCAATTTCGGTTCTTTAAAATAATATTTGTATTTTATTTGAAAACTATAATTTTATTATAAATCTTACTTAAAAACCTATAATTAAGATGATAGTAATATAATTATCGAAATACATTTGTTAAATCTACTAAATAATAGGTAAAAGTTAAACAAGTTTCCATATATTTAAATAATATATTCCTCTTTCAATATTAAAATATATCAAGCATATATTAGTAATTCGGGTTGGATTCAGGTACTCAGACCTCAAAACCTACCTTATTCTAATTGAGCTAGATATTTTTTATTTAGAATCTAGCCTATTATGCCCATTTTATGGTACCAGGTAGACCCAACGGGTATCGTATCCAAGTTGCACCCCTAGCTAATACATAGCTTTAATTGGATAAAGATGTTGTCGTATATTAGGAATGAAAAACATTATATAAAAATTTAACAAAATCGTATGAGAATTTAAAAAAAAAAAAATTATTCTTTGTTGTTGAGAATGAAATTTTTTTTTGAGAAGTAGGAAATTTCACCCATCCTAACTCATGCTCATCTCAGTGCAATCTGTATTACGTTGTGCGTATTTGCTCTTTATACACAAATACATCCTGGAACCACACCACGGTGGTATTTACATACATGAACAGCATAGAACATGCCATGGAAGTTCTAGCCAGCACCCACAATTGCAAATCACGAACGCTTGGCTAAACAGCTGAGGTTTTCGTGTGTCAGTGTCCTTTATTTGCAACTTCCTTAAGCCAGAAAAAACGACAGCAGAAAACACTAAATTTTAGTGTATCAATTTCTTCCTCTTTCAGGCATGAGATTGTTGGTGTGGTGACTGAAGTGGGCTCAAAGGTATCCAAGTTCAAGGTTGGAGAAAAGGCAGGTGTTGGTTGCTTGGTGGGATCATGTGGCAGTTGCACCAACTGCAAGGATGACTTGGAGAACTACTGCTCCAAGGTCATCTTCACCTATAATGATGTCTATCATGACAGCACAAGGACTTATGGGGGATATTCTAATTTTGTGGTGGTGAAGGATCATTTTGCCGTCCACATCCCTGAAGGCTTGCCACTCGATGGGGCAGCTCCGCTGCTGTGCGCTGGGATAACGGTCTACAGCCCAATGGTGTACTTTGGACTCAGCAAGCCAGGGTTGCATCTGGGTGTGGTTGGGCTGGGTGGACTTGGCCATGTGGCTGTGAGGTTTGCTAAGGCATTCGGGGTGAAAGTGACTGTCATCAGCACATCCCCAAGTAAGGAGAAGGAAGCAATTGAGCATCTCGGCGCAGACGCATTCCTGATTAGCCATGATGAGAAACAGATGCAGGTAAAGAGATCTTTTATGATGCACTGATAAGCTGAGATAAACCATGAGGAAGGCGTTAGAAATCATATAAATTGCTAATTGATTCTGATCATGTGGTATATATAGGCTGCTATGGGCACTATGGATGGCATCATAGATACAGTCGCTGCACTCCATCCACTTGATCCATTGATCAGCCTGCTCAAGACTAATGGGTCTCTGGTGATGGTGGGTGCACCACCTGATCCTCTTGCCCTACCAGCATTCCCGTTAATTATGGGTGAGTAAATATTTATTATTTTTGTATAGGTTCAGATCTTTAGGTGACCGAATCATGCTTCGAAATGGGAATGTGGTATTGCAGGGAGGAAGTCAGTGAGTGGCAGTGCCATAGGAGGGCTGAAAGAGACTCAACAGATGATAGACTTCGCAGCCAAGCACAAGATAACTGCGGACATTGAGGTCATCTCAATGGACTACGTTAACACAGCCATGGAGAGGCTTGCGAAGAACGATGTTCGATACCGGTTCGTCATCGATGTGGGCAACACCTTGAAAGAAGCCCCATGAATGATCCTTGTACTGGCTTTGCTTGTTTCAAGGAGTTTCTCACCGCCAACACTTCTACCTGCGTTTGTGGTCCTCTGTTGGGTGTTTCACTTTGAGCTCAATCTGAAGTTGTCTAGCAGTGGTGGTTTGATCTTGTAAGATGTATGGAGTGTGATAGAGACTCGGGGATGGATCGATGTGACAGATTTTAAACAAATAAATTACTCGCCCGGTTATGATTGTCTACTGTTCTTACGGATACCCACCAATACTCTGATATTGATGTGCTCTGTTTTCTCCCTTTTCTCGTTTCAATGCCTTGTGTTTTTAGACAAAAGAATAAACTTGCCTGCCACCGATTAATGATATGAAAACGAGTACTTGGATGTCATGTGTTTTGACTACTAGAAGGTCGGTTTAAAATTACTCGCAACTTGTAAGCGAATACAACTACCTTGTTAAGGTGGAGGGGTTGAAGAAAAGAAGGCAGGTTAAAGTCACCTGGAGGCAGGAGAAAAAAGGACCATCATGTATGGGGCCAATATTACTTGGGTAGGGCACCACCGAGCTAGTTTCCCGCGCGTTCACCACTGGAATGAGATGATTTTGGAATGTAATTTTCCGTTTCCCAATTTTTTTTTTTTCATTTTCAAAATAATTTTTTTAGTTCCAATTTACTTTTTTTTTTTTCATTTTCAATATAATTCTATTCAAATTCTCATCCAATCTTCATTTCATCCCAGCTAGGAATGGCCAAAAAGGCGGCTAGTTTAAAGTTATGGGATGAAGGAGAAAAAAGGATCATCATCGGGCTAATAAGCCTAATATTAGTAAGGTAGGGCACCACCAAGCTAATGCCTTTAGAATAGGGAAGTAAGGTTTGACCAAAAGACGGCTAGACTAAAGTTCCTGAAAGGTAGAATAAAAAAGGACCATGGGTACAGGCTAATATTGCTAGGGTAAGGCACCACCGAGTGCGTTCCCTTAGAACACGAGAGTGTGAGAAAAAACTTACCATCAAGTCAATATTATGCAGTAGGGCACTTATTGGAACAGTGTTATTAAAGGGCTGTATGTAATGTACATGCAATTCTACGGGATTCCATCTCCAAATTTTTCGATCTTTAAACAATTTTATTTTTCCAACTTTACTTTTACAATTCATTCATTTTTCTTTTCAACTACTTTATCTACTTTACCAGTATTAATTTATATCGCTGGTATAATTCCAAAATGTTTCCTTTCTCATTTTCTACTCCATCAATGCCACCAAAATCAACGCTTACCAAGAGTGTTTCCCAATGAGTATAAATTTGGGATGTGTTTGGAATGGATAAAACTTTTGGTAAAAAGTTTGGGAGAATAAAAATTGTCAAATGATGTGATATGATAGAGGTAATGATGACGAATAAAGAGAATAAAGCTAAAATAGATAGGTTAGTTGTATAGGTAATTGTGTAGAAATGATTGAAAAATAAAGTAGTTATATTGAAAAATGTGAAAAAATAATTTTAAAATATAATAATTATGGAGAATGAAAAGTTTTAGATTGAAAATTTTTAAGATGACATTTTTTACTCATTGCTAAACACACCCTTGAAGTTAAAACTTTTCAATCTAAAACTTTTCACTCTCCATAACTGCTATATTTTTTTATCATTTTTTCACATTTTCTATATAACTACCGTATTTTTCAATCATTTCTACACAATTACCCATACAACTAACCTATATATTTTAGCTTTATCCTCTTTACTTCTTATTATTACCCCTATCATATCACATCATTTAACAACTTTTACTTTAAAAAATTTTTCACTAAAAATTCTATCTATTTTCAAACACACCTCAAAATATTTTTTAGCAGTCGTGGACTACACGTTGCAATACATTACAAAAAAAAAAAATGGTGTCTCATACGATGAACTCGTATCACTATTAAACGAACTATTTCTAATATCAAACGAACGGTGCCAAACAACTTCATATAAACTTAGCCTGAAATAAAAGATGGATGAGTCATTCGAAATAGACCAATACAACCCCGTAAATAATAAGCAAATCGCTCAACAGGAATCATGCAATAGTTGACTACATGGGTAGCCGTGCTTGGTGGTCACTTGTAAAAGGCTAAAAGCAAAGCAAGCGCTAGGAGATCATTCATAGAGCTTCTTTGAGTGTGTTGCCCACATCAATAACGAATCGATAACGGACGTCATTCTTCGCAAGCCGCTCCATGGCCGTGTTAACGTAGTTCATTGAGATCACCTCAATGTCTGCAGTTATCTTGTGCCTGGCCGCAAAGTCTATCATCTCTTGGGTCTCCTTCATCCCTCCTATCATACTTCCACTCACTGCCTTCCTCCCTGCATTATCATATTCCCATTTCCAATGTCATTTACTTCACATAATATTCCATGCAACCTCTACTAATTTCAGGATAGAAAATGATATTTACTCACCCCCAATTAGAGGGAAAGCTGGTAGAGCAAGAGGCTCGGGTGGTACTCCCACCAAAACCAGCCTCCCATTAGTCTTGAGCAGATTGATCAATGGAACAAGTGGGTGGAGTGCAGAGACTGTGTCGATGATGCCATCCATGGTGCCCATGGCCGCCTACACCGCGCAAGAACAGATTAGTCACTGAATGCCTGCCTCATATGAGTGCATCATGGACGATATGTTTCTAATTACCTGCATCTGTTTCTCATCACGGCTAATCAGGAATGCGTCAGCGCCGAGATGCATAATTGCTTCCTTCTCCTTACTCGGGGATGTGCTGATGACAGTCACTTTCATCCCAAACGCCTTGGCAAACCTCACAGCCACATGGCCAAGTCCCCCCAGCCCCACCACACCCAGATGCAACCCTGGCTTGCTGAGTCCGAAGTACACCATTGGGCTATAGACAGTTATCCCAGCGCACAGAAGGGGAGCTGCCCCATCAAGGGCCATGCCTTCAGGGATGTGGACAGCAAAATGATCCTTCACCACCACAAAATTGGAATAACCCCCATAAGTCCTCGTGCCATCATAGTAGTCGCTGTTGTAGGTGAAGATCCTCTTCAAACAATAATTCTCCAGTTCTTCCTTGCATTCATTGCAGTAACCACATGCTCCAACCAAGCATCCAAGACCTGCCTTATCTCCCACCTTGAACTTTGACACCTTGGACCCCACTTCAGTCACTACTCCAACAATCTCATGCCTGCAATGCAGCATCACAATGATTTGTCACTGTAATCTTACATGATTATTGCTTGGACATTTCAAAGATACCCAGATGGGATTGAGGATAATATATTGGGCAGTCTGGAACATATTTCGAATTGAAAAACAGAGGAGAGAAAGATGATGGTTGTTACCCAGGGAGAAGTGGGTAGACAGCGTCTCTCCAATCGTTCTTGACCGCGTGAAGATCCGTATGACAGATGCCACAGTAGAGAATCTTGATCGTTATATCATCCTCCCCATTAGCCCTGCAACAGAAGCAAACCCGTGAACTCCTTTTTCTGCGAAAGAAAAGAAGTCAATGAATTCGAGGCTAGCTGCAGTGCACCAGCCACAGCCACTGCAAACGACAGCAAAAGATAAAGGGACATTTTTGCAAACCTCCGCCATTTGATCATAATTTACTTTTACCCATATTTTCAAAATATTTGCGTGAGTGAAATATTTATCCTCTTAAACATCCTTTGAAAACTTATTATTTTGATACTTCTAGTAATATTTTGAAAAAATAAA
Organism: Annona squamosa; assembly: GCA_035584095.1. NCBI lineage: Eukaryota > Viridiplantae > Streptophyta > Magnoliopsida > Magnoliales > Annonaceae > Annona > Annona squamosa. The sequence goes on along the minus strand of JAXCLR010000105.1, from coordinate 23,981,553 downwards.
ATTTATCAGTAAAAATATAATTATAAGTAAAAAGCATAGATACATGCGCAAATAACCTCATATTCAAGCAATTTGCCTATCTAAGCGATCGTAAACCAGTTTCGTTATTACAAAAGAAAATTTTTTTAGGTAAAAGGCCTAATCAGGTCCCGGATAATTATTAGGCTAAAATTAATTTTAGATTTTTTTTTAAAAAAAAAGCCTATGAATTGGGGTGTAACTTGAGTAGTATAAGCGTGGGTTAACCTAGTAAGTTCTTATTTTTTTACTTGCGAGATAAGTTTAAAATAAAAAATACTAATATAATAAGGTTTGGATGAGTTTTAAAGTCTGAGTACCCAGAACCAACTCGAATTACTGATATATATATATTAAAGGAGAATAATTACATATACCATTATGTATTTTAAGCTAAAATATTATATTCATTTATTTTATTTAATTTTTTTCTTCATAAATATTTTTTCCTAATTGTATTTAATTCATATATTAAGTTTTATCATTTTACAATACTTTTATATATTTATTTTTATTTTTAAAAAAATTATCAAATTTAGGGGCATTCATGTCATTTTTTGCCCCTCAAAAAATTTGATTTTTAAAAATATTATAAAATTGTAAAACTCTGTATATAGATTAAATACACTTAGAAAAACATGCTTTGAAGAAAAATTTAAAAAATATAGCTAATTGTAAAAATAAACGAATGTTGTATTTTAGCCTATAATACATCATGATATATATAATCAAGCTTGTATATTAATCTCTTTTATAAAATAATTATATCTTCGAAAATATAAAACGTATATTTTAAAATATAGAAATATGTTTAATTTATATTATTCAATATATCTAATAAATGTATTTTAAAACTATATCATTATCATATTCACTATAAGTTTTTAACTAAATGTTGTATTAGATTATGATTTTTAAATGTAATATAAAGATTAATATAAAGAATTGATTTAAAATTGGAGCTAGAACCCAAACAATCTTGAAAAATATCATTATAATATTCACTATAAGTTTTTAACTAAATGTTGTATTAGATTATTATTTTTAAATGTAATATAAAGATTAATATAAAGAATTGATTTAAAATTGGAGCTAGAACCCAAAAAATCTTGAAAAATAAGATATGGTACATCTAGAACTAAACAATCTAAAATAAAATATAGTACAAGGTTTTGAAAATAGTGTAAAAATATATTTGGAACAGAACTTATCCAACCCAAGGAATGCCCTTACCTTAAAATTTTAGGTAAATTCAGTTTGGGGCTTAACTGAATGTGCATTTCACTTACTTTTTCAAATTTTTTAATACAACTGGTAATGTAGGTGTATTTGACATGTGTATCAATTTTTACTATTTTTGAAAATTTTTAGTTTTTTATTTTTATTTTTTAAAATCGGTGACATTTTTGTAATTTATTAATTACGAAAATGCCAATGATTTTAAAAAATAAATATCTAAAAGTCCTTGAAAAAGTAAAAATTAATACATATGTTAAATATATTTAGATTAATAATTGTATTTAAAAAATTTTAAAAATTAAAAAATAAATTTTTGCACATGGGTACATCAAAGCTAAGTGTACTTGGGTGCATTGTATCATAATCCATCCTGTATTCTAAAGTACTCAAAAAATAGTAAAAATTAATACACATGTTAAATACATTTTTTTTTATTTTTGCCAGAGCCACTGCTCAATGGCATTACATGTTGAACACAAGAGTCGAATCTCGATGGATGGGGCATCAAGCCACCCTGCAAAACCAACTGTCACACGGTAGGTTCGCCATGTTAAATACATTTAGATTAACAGTTATATAAAAAAATTGTGAAAAAATTTTAAAATGAGTTAAAACACCCGAGTGCACTATATCAGCATCTATGTTTACATATGTATACATCTATGTTTATATATATACATAGGGATTTATTCATGTGCATTCAGACTGAAAGCAAATTACCCTACAGACGCCCCATCCGTCCGTTCATTTTAGTGGGCGAAATCTGCGCCACTTGTTCGATTGTGCGTGTAGAGAGAGACGACGAGCCAAATGAAACTTCACATACACGCGCTCAAAAATTCGGAGGATGCATTTTCCCGCTCGGTAGCAAAAAAAACAAAAACCAGGCTGAAGGTCCCGAGCCCTCCATCCCGCCCGCGCCTCCTCTCTCACATTCGCCCTAATCCGAATATGCATTTTCCCACATTTTTCCCGCTTGGTGGACTAAAAATCCACCCGAAATATTCCCTCTTTCACCTTGCTGAAAAGCAACACAGCGTTCGGGAGTTTGCTTATCCCTCCCATTTTGAAAACAGATATGCCACTGCTGCTGCTGCCGCTGCTGCTCCCAAATCTCCTTCTCTGTTGAAATTTTGAAGATCTTCGTTGATTTCGAAGTTCTTCGTCGATTTCAAAGTTCTGTGCGAGTCGTCTTCTTCGAAAATCCACATGCGAATTCTGAATCCACATGCAGATTTTAGCATCAAAGAGATGCAAATGAGAGGTACGTTTGCTGCACAGTTATAATCCACATGCGGATTTTCGGAGAAGACGACGAAAGCGAAAATAGACACCATACCTTCCGTCGACACAGAACTTCGGAATTGATCACAAAATTTTGAAATTGACGGAGAACTTCAATCTCGACGGAGATCTTCAAAATCTCAATGGAGAAGGAGAAATCGACGGAGAAGGAGATTTGGGAGCAATAGTGGCAACAGCAGTAGTAGTGGCGTCTCCGTTTTCGAAATGGGAGGGATGAGCAGGCTCCCAAACGCTATGTTGATTTCGGCAAGATAAAAGAGGGAATATTTCGGGTGGATTTTTATGAATTTTCAGTCCACCAAGCGGGAAAACGCATCCTCCGAATTTTTGTATGTGTGTGTACGTTCATCTCCTTTTGGCTCCCCGTCTCTCTCTACACGCACAATCGAACAAGTGGTGCAGATTTTGCCCGCTGAAATAAACGGGCGGATGGGGTGTCTGCAGGGTAATTCGCAGGCAGTCTAAATGCACGTAAATAAATCCCATATATATCATATTCATATCTTTAAAAATCTCAAAAAAATATATACTCATAACCAAAAATGGTAAAACTTAGTTAATATATTAAATGCATTTAAATAAATAAGTGTATGAAGAAAAAGAGGAATAATCATATTACTCCGAGCTAAACGAATGTCCTGCTTAACCTACTTCAAAAATCCATTTACAACTACTTTTTTTTTCATATACTTATTTATTTAAGTGTATTTCATATATAAACTAAATTTTGCCCTTTTTGGATATGTGTATGTATTTTTTTGAAATTTTTAAACATATGTGCATATATATATTTAAAATACCTCTATCTTTAATTTTTTTAAAAAAAAAGATATACACAAGTGTATGTACCTTTACATAAATAAGCGTATAAAGAAAAAAGTAATAATCCTGTTAGTTCGAATTATGTAAATGTTTTGCTTAGCCTACTTCAAAAAATCCATTCACAACAACTTTTTTTATTTTTTTTATGCACTTGTTTATCTAAGTGTATTTAACATATAAATCAACTTTTGCCAATTTTGGATATGCGTATATTTTTTTTGAGATTTTTAAACATTTTTGTATATATGTATTTAAACTACTTTTGTCTTTAAACTTTTTTAAAAATATATACAATATCCAAAGATGGTAAAACTTGATTTATATGTTAAATACACTTAGATAAATAAGTGTATGAATAAAAAATAATAAAAATTATTGTAAATAGGTTTTCTGAACATTTGCTTAACCTGAACTAATAGGATCACTCCAAGAAGAAAAAAGAAAAAAAAGTGTCGTAAATAGGTTTTTTGATGTGTTTAAAAAATAAATTTTTTTTAAAGTAAACTAAGTGAGACATTTGTTTAGTCCAGGATAATAGAATCACTTCTCTACTTGAGAAAGGATCATTCTTTGTATTTATCCATGTGCATGTATTTATCATTTAAAAAAATTCACGTAGTTCAAACTTTGTTATACTTTATTCATACATTTTTCAAAAATTTTAATAATTATATATTACTTTCAAAAAATGCTATTTATTACAGAATATGAGTTTTCAAAAAAAATTGTAGCATAATAAAACAAATATATGTCAAATATTATGAATAGTTTAGATTTAAAATTAGTAAAATTAAAGAGAAGTATACAGAGCTCCATGCTCACGTGAGTATCAAATTATAAGATACCCAGGCGCTTAGCCGCCGAAGAGCAACCTTGGGATTACGCAACGAAAATATAGATGATTGGATCCATTCGCATGAAAAAAACGAGGCTAAGGATACACCGAGGGACTAAATTGAAACCCCCAACTCAATTGCGCCTCTCATTGTCAAAAATTTTTCATCCAGAAGTTGCGTCGTGACTTCCCCAGTACACCTTAAATAATAATAAAAATCTTTAATTCTCTTCTCCCTCTTCTACTACACCATTTGGATTATGAAGGGGTGACGATTTGGATTACAAACTATTTCGGGACCCCGCCTCTTTTAATCATCATCTGTCTCTCTAATCACCAATAAACACCAACCTTGCGCTCTTCAACAATAATTCGCAGGAAAATTTTATCACTTCTCCACCACACCCTGAATAATAAAAAACTTCCATTCTCCCCTTCCTCTTCCACAACACCATTTGGATTATTAGGGGTGAGGATTTGGATGTACAAATTAGTTCTGAACCCCACCTCTTTTCATCATCTTCTCTCTGCTTCTCTCTAATCACCAATAAACACCAACCCTGCACACCAGATTCCTCTGCCCAATTCTCCCACCTCTCTCTCTCTCTCTTTGTTTTTATACACTCATGCCAGATTTGAGATAGCTCCATTCGATTCCAGCCCAATAACATTGGATTTTATTGTATTTTCTTAGGTGTGTTTCTGCTGCGGTTGCTGGGGGCTTGTTGGTTGGTGTTTCTGGCGACATGTGGTCTTGAAGTTTCGCCAATCCTCAACCCCGTTGAGAACTCATCCTTTGGCAGACACCCAAGTAGAGATCTAGAGTGTTCATCAGATAAAAACTCAATGATGCGCCTCTCTCTCTCGTTGACATCTCCGTCTCGTCTATCTGCTCACGGTGGGGCATCTGCTAACAGAGATTCAACTGCATCCGCATACCACTGATGTAAAGATTTTTTTTAAAGAAAACAAAGAAAAATCCGATCTTTGCCAACAGTACAATAGTACATAGTTTCTCATTTAATACAAAAGATCCAGCCATTCGTATTTTTGCTTTACAATTCCGGCAGCCACCAGGCGAGGTAAGCGCCGGATCAGAGCTCTTAGATCATTACTCATAAAAATTATAAAAGGTGATTAACATAAAGAGATAATAAAGTGAAGACGTCGAATCCTACAAAAAGATATGCCAGAAGAAGTCGGGAAATTTTCTTAAAGAGGGGGCAAAAAAGAAGAAAAGAAAAGGCAGCACCGATATATGCTGGAGAAATTCTAGGAAACACCTCACGGAGGGCAAGGAGAGAGGAGGAAAACGAACCTTCTGAAGAAAGAGAAGGGGGAAAGGATTCCAGAAGGATCTCTGGCAGCCCATCCAAAGGCCTTCTGCAACTCTCGAGCTTTCTCCATTCTCTACTTCTGTTTCTCCTCCGCTTCACCACAGTACGCAGAGGTCTTCGGGAAACTGTCTGCCTAGCTGTTTTATATACATATCGTGCGCGCGAAGAGTTCTATAGTTTCCATCCCCGGCCGCAGCGGATCATAGATAAGATTTTAGATATTTGCATTTATCCCCCATCATTTCACTATTTTATAATTTCTGCCCACAAACTTTCCAACAGCGCCTTTACCGTCTTTAGGTTAGGAATTGTATTTCACTGCATGACTCTGACGAATAATAAAATCCAGTAAAAAAGCTGATGATCAAGGGTACTTTTGCTAATAAGACTGCAAATAAAAACAAGAAATGATACTATTAATCCGGTTAAGCAAATGTTCTGCTTCGCTCAACTCAAAAAATTTATTTCTAATAATTTTTTTATTTTTTACATATAATTGTGCACTCGAGTGCGTTGAGGCTGAATGCACCCAGGTGCACTTATGAATAAAATTTTGAAAATTTCCAAAATTCATACAAAATGGGAGGGAGGCAAATGCCCCGGGGATTAGGGACCACCGCATAGGCCGATAGATATACCACGCCGGTCAGCGCCATATCAGGCGAAGCTAGGGATAACTGCAGTTGGCATTGGGAAATGGGAATCGGGTTCCGTTTGTGCGTGAATGTGATCCTCCGTGAAACCTCATTCGTGTTTTTTTTTTACGAGTACGACCACGACATTATCAGTCCTAGCTTCGAACCTGGGACCGGGTGGGGCGCAGAGTCCGCTATACCTGCCCCTGCACATGTGGGAGCGCAATTCAGTGCACCTGGCTGCATTCAGCCTCAACGTACCCGGGTGTACTGCACTTATTTATTTTATTTTTTTTGAAAATTTTTATATACAATGGTTAATATAGGTTTATTTAACATATGTATCAATTTTTACTATTTTTGGAGACTTTTAGATATTTTTTT
>JAXCLR010000105.1:23937350-23966349 GCA_035584095.1 Annona squamosa | reverse complement strand
ATTTTGCCTTGGATTTGTTTGGGCTTGGGACTTTTTCCATTTTATCCATTTTTGGGCCCAACGGTGGGGTGTCAACAGGTATGCATACCCCTGTGCGATTAAGTAAAACTTCATATACCGAAATGACTTCTTCGACTAAGGGCATGGATGGGTACAAATTAATTTCAGCTGGCTAGTCACTTTTTTGATTGCATAATTACCCTTTTTTATTGATGATTGGTTAAATTCAATACCCATTTTGTAGGCCCTACAAATTGGACGTATGATATGTTGAACTAGTCAGCTTACGCTGTCAATTTTACAAATGTCGGTTAGTGATGTGGGGGATTCAGGATCTATGGCTGCCAATAGAAGGCATGTCTGCAATTGGCTGATCGGAGTTGGGTTTTTGCAGGGTACGATTTGTCAGCTTTTATCTCCGCTGCTCAATGGTTGATGACTGTAATTTTTTAGTTTTTGCCATTGGAATTTCTAATTCCATGGTTGTAAGTGCGTTGAAGGAGAAGGTGGGCAATTAATTGCGAGCAGATGAATGTGGCCGCTGAATTTTACAAACTGGTTGCTAGCGGATGCTATTGGTTGTTGCTTTGTCGAATTTCATTACGGTTGGAATTAAATTGTTGCCGTCAATTTTATTTTTTTTGATGGTTTATATTTACATACATCTCAACACATATTACATTGTAGTTTTGAGACATTCTTACAAACAAGGAGATACATAACTCCTCCAAAGAAATCTGGAGACACAGCTCCACCAAAGAATTAGGAAGAACAGCTTCCAAAGGGAGACAACAGCTCCCACTCTACCTCAAAGGGAGACCACAGCTCCCACACCATGTTTTCGGGCTGAAATCCCAACGTGGGATTCGAACCCACGACCGCAGCCCCGCCAACGCCCTATTACAGCTGCTGCCACCAACCAAGCACGCCTCAGTTGGTGTCAATTTTATTTTTTAAATAGGGTTGAAGATGAGGCAAAAGGCATGATCAGTTGCTACTCGTTCTTCGCGCTGGACACAATGCTATTAATGGTGGGTTCTGACTGCTTATTCCCACCTAGCATTCAAAGGGATCGCCACATATAGATGGTGTGATCGATTTGTTTAAGTTTGTGTTAGGCATAAATGGCAGCAATGCGATATTAATCAACTTAATGGGCGTGGAAAATGCTTGTGGGAGAATCACCTTCGACGAGTTCATGGGCAAAATCCAATTCGAGGCTGCTCATGATCCCCTGCTTCCCAAAAATTCAGTCGATTTAGAAACTTTCTAAGAGGATTAGAGGGATCATGTACATGTCACGATATCATAGCACTTCGTTCTATCTCTTGGGAGGGTGCGTTGCAGCAACAAACCCTTCTTAGGGCCCAATGGCTAGGTGTTTCATGCAACCATGCCGTTAGGAACTGTCCACGGCGGCCTCTATGTCTGCGATGCACTCATGATTCCTTGCGCAATTAGGATAAATCCTAGCCTAACGGTTGGAATCGTTGAAGGACATGTTAGTAGCAATTGGTGCAGGATGTTTAGATGTATGAGAGGCTCAATTCCGCAGTTTTAGAAGCTCTGAAAGAATCAAGTGTTGGGGCACAGACTTGAAAATAAAGAGGAAATTTAAGGAAAGTGAAAATTATATAAACCAAAATAGGTTACTCTTCCACGCGTGTTATAATTGTCACTTTCCTTAAGGCAATATTTGCACCCTCACAGCTGTTTAGAGTTATAGCAATTTTCCCCCAGAATACAAAGAGAGTACCTAGTCTAGAATGGAAACAGTCTCCCTTCTAGATTCCAAACACTTGAAAATATACAGGCTTTGAATGGAATAAAAAAGAAGTAAAAAAAATTCACTTAGAATTTGAGAACACAAGTGAACCACAAAAGCTGGTGAGCCAAAAATCGATGTGTATTTTTTCAAGCAAAATGAGACACATATATATAGGTTGTGATTTTACGTTTCAAAAACATAAATTTATTTCAAATGAAAACGCTGAAAAACGTGTCAGCGTCAAACGGCTGTGCATTGAAACGGCTGAAATGTTGAAAAAAGGTTATTTTATTAATGAAAATTTCAACATTCCCTTCCATTTTCAAAATAAAATTAATTTCATTCAAGCCAAGGAAATCTCATACATAATTAAAGGTGTCAGATAGACTTGAACCTTCATTTAGCGAAAATATCTCAAGATCTAGCGAGGTGTTCAATAGCCAGAGCTTTGAACTGTCAACCCCATTTGATAAATCGGAAATACCCCACATACAAGATTTCAAATTGTATCAAGTGTTTATAAAAGTGACACTTTTATGGCAATGTGTCAATATCCCAATTTCATGAGCACCTTAGAGTGAACCCACTCACTCTGGAAACAGAAGCGGCCTCACTTCCAATACTCATATTGGTGGATCTATTTAGAGTACCCTGTAATTAAATACTCCAACACAAAGGTTTTAGATCCACTAAGAGTATAATACACCCATCCTCATAAATACATTACAGGAACCAAGCACTGCTTGAGAGATGCAAAATTAAATAAATATAACCAGTGCTTGCAAGTTGCGAAATAACATACTTTGCTCATTGAACTCTATACCTGGGTTACAAGTTAAGAGTTGAGTTTCAGTCATTGTAACTCATTACATGTGGATTTAAGTCTCATCCCTCTTGCTATTTTCCAGACCATGTTCCGAGTAAGGCCTTTTGTAAGTGGGTCTGCCAAATTTTCATTTGATCTTACAAAATCAATGTTTACTACTCCATCTTGAAGCAATTGCCTTACATAGTTGTGCCTCAATGCAATATGTCTTGATTTACCATTATAGGTCTTATTGTATGCCCTTGATAGAGTTGTTTCGCTGTCATAATGCAAATAAACAGGAGGCACCGGCTTAGGCCAAATGGAAATTTCAATTAATAAATTTCTAAGCCATTCTGCCTCTTTCCTTGCTGCGGCCAAGGCAAGAAATTTGGATTCCATAGTAGAATGTGTAATGCAGGTTTGCTTTTTGGAAGCCCAAGAAATAACAGCTCCTCCAATTGTAAAAATCCAACCACTAGTAGATATGGATTCCTTGGTGTCTGAAATCCAACTTGCATCACTGTATCCTTCCAATACAGTGGGTTCGCCACTGAAATGCAATCCATAAGCAATGGTCTTTTTTAAATATTTTAATACCCTATAAATTGCATTCCAATGTGTATATCCTGGATTATTAGTGAATTTTCTTAGTACACCTACAACATAAGCAATATCTAGTCGAGTGCAATACATGACATACATCAAACTTCCAATTACTTTAGTATACTCAAGCTGGGCTACAGATCGTTCATCACTTTTCACAACTTAATGCTGGGATCAAAAGGAGTTGAGGCTATACCAGCGTCAAAATGATTAAATCGCTTGAGTACCTTTTCAATATAATGTGATTGAGAAAGAGAAAATATATTACCATGTCTAATAATCTTGATGCCAAGAATAACATCTGCATTGCGCATATCTTTCATATCGAAATTAACTGACAGGAAACTTTTAGTTTCTTCAATAATATCAATGTCAGTCCCAAAAATGAGCATATCATCTACATATAAACATATAATAACTCCTCTGTTTACAGTAAATTTACTATAAACACATTTGTCTAATTGGTTTAATTTATACCCATTTGATAATACAACTTGATCAAATTTTTCATGTCATTGCTTAGGTGCTTATTTTAAATAATATAATGATTTTATCAGTTTGCAAACTTTGTTTTCTTGTCCAGATATTATAAATCCTTCAGGTTGTTCCATATAAATTTTCTCATCTAAATCTCCATTTAAAAATGCAGTTTTTACATCCATTTAATGAATTTCAAGGTGATAAATAGAAGTGAGGGCCATTAATAATCTAATGGTTGAAATTCTAGCTACTGGAGCATAAGTATCAAAGAAATCTATACCTTCTTTTTGCCTAAACCTTTTAGCTACTAACCTAACTTTAAATTTATCAAATGATCCATCAACTTTTAATTTCTTTTTGAAAATCCATTTAAAACCTATAGGTTTAGAGTCTAGTGGTAAATCAACTAATGTCCAAGTTCCATTTCCCATTATTGAATTCATTTCATCTTGGATCTCTTCTTTCCAGTATGATACATCTGGAAATTTCATGGCCTCATCATAAGTAGTTGGATCCCCTTCGGTATGAAAAACAATCATGTGTTCCTCATTTATATTATCTCTGGATCATTCTACTAGGTATAGTTGAAAATCAGGCCCAAAGTGATTATAACTATTTTTCCTTGCTCTTTTACTTCTTCTCATATTTTCATTATCATTTTCTATAGTTTTATCTGCAAATGCAGAATCATTACTTATAGATTTATTCAATGGTTGAGAAGAGGAAACTTCATCATTATTACCGAGCTTAGGAATAGTTTTATAATTATTTTCATAAAATTCAGCATCTCTGAATTCAATAATAGTATTTTGTTGAATTGGACTGTTAGGCTCTACTACTATAAATCTATAGGCTTTAGTATTTATCGCATACCCTAAAAATATGCATTCTATTCCTCTTTATCCTAATTTAGGTCTTTTAGGATCAGGTAATCTTACTAAGGCTCTACAACCCCAAACTCTAAAATATTTAAGATTAGGTGCCTTATTTTTTCATAATTCATAAGGAGTAACTTAGTTTTCTTATGTGAAATTCTGTTAAGAATGTGACAAGCTGTTAATAAAGCTTCACCCCACCAACTTATACTTAAATCGGCATTTATTAACATTGAATTTACCATTTCAACTAATGTTCTATTTTTCTTTTCTGTCGTTCCATTCTGTTGAGGTGTATATAGGGTTGTTACTTGGTGAATTATGCCAACATTTTCACAAAAATCATTAAAGTCATTTAATAAATATTCACCACCTCTATCTGATTTTAGAGTTTTAATGGTTTTACTAAGTTAATTTTCAACTTCAACTTTATAAGACTTGAATTTTTCTAAAGCTTCATTTTTAGTTCTTAGCAAATAAACATAAGTATATTTACTAAAATTATCTATAAATGTTATAAATATCTTTTACCACCTCTTGTTAGGTTATTTTCCATATCACATATATCAGAATGAATTAAACCCAATAATTTTGAATTTCTTTCTACTTTTTGAAATGACTTTTTAGTAATTTTAGTTTGAACACATACTTTACATTTATCAGTTGAATCATTTGGTGATCTAGGAATTAATCCTAATTTCATCATAGTGTCCATACTTCTAAAATTAACATGACCTAGTCTATTATGCCATAAAAAAATGAATCAACAATATAAGCAGAAGAAGATCATCCATTATTCACATTCAGGCGAAACATGCCGTCTACAACATAATCCTTCCCAACTAAAATACCTCCTTTTGTAATGATAATTTGATCTGACTCAAATACTAATTTAAAACCATATTTGCTAAGAAGGCTAACTGAGACCAGGTTTTTGCGAATTTATGGTACATGAAGCACATTTGTAAGAGTGAGTGATTTTTCAGAAGTCAGTTTCAGGATAACAGTCCCTGACCCTACCACTTTGGCGGTAGATGAGTTACCCATGAATAAATTATTTTCATTATTACTAGATTCATAGGTTTTAAACTGATTTCTATCTTTGCATACATGCCTAGTAGCCCCAAAATCAAGCCACCAGGTCTGATCATCACTCACAGCACAAATTTCAGAAATCATAGCAATAAAATTTTCTTCAGTCAAATGTCCCTCAGAACTTTTTTGAGTGTTATTCTTCTTTTTGAGAAGCCTACACTCCCTTTTTAAATGTTCCATCTTTTTGCAATAATAACAAGGTCCCTTTTTCTTCTTAGTAATAGTTTTATTAGTATTTAAGTTAAAATTTCTAAATAGTTGATTATTGCTAATTGTCACCCGATTTTGAGATTCAACCATTTGAGCTTTAGATTGAATTTGCTCATCTTTCTTTTCACTTTGTCTAGATTTTTCCTCAGTACGCAGGTTAAGAGCAAGTTCATCTAAACTCATAAGACCTTTCATTTGTTTCAAATTCTTGCGGTGGTTATTCCAACTAAGTGGCAATTTTGCAATAATAGTACTTACAAGAATAGACTCATCTATCTTACTGCCCTCAGACTCAAGTTGATTGACGATATGCTGGATCTCATGAACTTGATCAAGGATCGGCTTATCGTCAGTCATAAAATCACTTACTAGAATTTTCTTGATACTCGCATCATCCATGTTGTACTTATGTTGAAATGAGTTCCAAATTTCTTTGGTCGTGTCCACCTTCTGGTATGCATTGAAGAGAGAGTCTGATAGAGATTCGACAATGTGGCCTTTGCAAATGTAGTTGTCCATCTCCCACTTTATTCTTTTGAGTTGCTGCTGCAGCGTCTCCTCCGTGGTTTCTTCAGGCTTCGGGTTGGTAAGTACGTAGACAACTCCAAGATGGGTTAGGTAGAGGTGAAGTTGTTGTTGTTGCCACATTTTGAAGTTGGTGCCAACACAAGCATCCAACCTTGGGATATCAGGCTTAGCAATGGGAATGGTAGATTGGGGGGCCATTTAAAAAAAGAAAAAAATATTGCCTTAAGATTGTTGGGGCACAGACTTGAAAATAAAGAGGAAATTTAAGAAAAGTGAAAATTATATAAACCAAAATAGGTTACTCTTCCAGGCGCGTTACAATTGTCACTTTCCTTAAGGCAATATTTGCACCCTCACAGCTGTTTAGAGTAATAACAATTTGCCCCCAGGATACAAAGAGAGTACCTAGTCTAGAATGAAAACAACCTCCCTTCTAGATTCCAAATACTTGAAAATACAAAGGCTTTGATTGGAATAAAAAAGCAAGTAAAAAAATATTCACTTAGAATTTGAGAACACAAGTGAACCACAGAAGCTGATGTGCCAAAAATCGGTGTGTATTTTTTCAAGCAAAATGAGACACATATATATAGGTTGTGATTTTACGTTTCAAAAACAGAAATTTATTTCAAATGAAAGCGCTGAAAAATGTGTCAGTGTCAAACGACTGAGCGTTGAAATGGTTGAGCGCTAAAACGGCTGAAACGTTGTAAAAAGGTTATTTTATTAATGAAAATTTCAACATCAAGTCCTCTAGATGATATACATGACCTCCTCAACAGAGTTGTTGATTCTGTACGAGTATCGGTAATGAATGGAAAAGCTAATTCCAAGGCGATAAGAGGTGACAATGGTATTATGTTTAAGGAGATCATGATAGACTTTCTGGGAGGAATGCCATGCATAGCCCATCTAGAATAGAAGATGAACCCAAGCAACATGAAGAATTCAAATGACAGGAATGAGCCTGCAGGCGATGAGCCCATCCTCTTCTGAGAGGAAAAGTTGATGGTATGTTGAGTTTAAGGAAGTTGATAAGGATAAACTGTACATCATAGACAGGAAGGCAGATTTGTGCATAATAGACCATCGAATTCCTTATACCCAATACACGCACTACTACTTGCTCCTAGCATCGGCACTACTACTTGCTAATACACTGCTGGCTTTGCCAAATTTGATGGACGGAGGGTGGTCGTGGTGGTTGCTACTACAATTTTATGGCCGGTTGCTACTGTTGTTTACTTGAATTTATGTAGGCTGAGGTACCCAGAACTTGTTTCTCATCAGCTACTTGGAATTATGGGTGTTAATGGAATGAGTTGTACGGATTGAAGTCTAATCCTCATCCTAACTCATTTAAAATATTCCAACCCTAATCTGTTTATTAACTCTTTTAAAAAATCTCAACCTTAACATATTTACAACTCATTTAATAAATGAGTTGAAGAGTTGTTAATAAGTTGAATAACAAATGACTTGAAGGCCTAAACTTTGGTAGATGATGATCTAACAGGGAGAGACAATAGTATTCTAAGTGTAGGAGAAATGCAAATAAGATAGTAACTGGAAAATGAAATTAAGGCTGCAGTGAGAAAATGAAAATTCAGTAGCCCGAGGAAGACTTAGCGAGGCAAAATAAATAAGGGGTTTGCATTTATATATATATAACTTTAATGGGTTAAATGAGTTAAATGGGTTGAACGGGTTACTAAACAGGTTGATGAGTTATAAAATTTCAACATTAATCCATTTATTTAATTAAATGGTTAAGCAGATCGGCTGATCATAACTCATTTATTTAAAAAATTCAACCCGAATCCATTCATAAACAAGTTTTAAAGCAAGTTGACAAGTTAACTATGATCATTAACACCCCTTCTTGGGATTTTCTCTCCACTCCAACTAGTAGTATATGATTGAATAAGGATATTTTCCTCATTATAGAAATTTCTACACCATGTTCTAACAGCAACTAACAGAGAGGAGGGCTCATGGGTACACATGCTATTTTGTGTAAATTGTGTGAGGGTAATTTGCAAATTGTGAAACTATATAGGTATATCTGCAATTATCATCAAACTATCTGGGTATACAAGTAAATTCTCCAATTTTCTATGACGTCTTATTTTTTTATAGAAACTTAATATTAGGCACAATTGGTGGCCCATCATAGTGAATGACACATGTATAGCACAATAATTATGCTTATAACTTGTAAAATAAGCACTAGAAATAGGAACTCTGTATTTTATGGCTTATAAGGGGTTAAATAAGTTGATGCCTTAAAACATTTTGAATCATCGAATTTACAGGTTCGACAATCCTAACTCAGGGCAATCTATTCATGTAAATGAGTTGTACGGGCTATATACAAATGAGTTGATGGGTTAATTTCAATCCTGTAAGCTGCTAAAAAATGAGTTGAGTTGATCGGGTCAGTTCGGTTAATTACAATCGTCACTCACTTTGAGTCCGCTATTCAACTTGGCTGGGCCCCCCGGGGTCATTCCTTGCCTCCTTGGTAGTCGATTTCCTATTTCATAGATAAATTTTGTGTGTGTATGGAGAGTGATAAAATTTTTAGGAAAAAAACCTTTTAAATGGAGAAGAAAATGATGTCATGTGATGAGGGTAAATGATGAAAAATAAAAAGAATAAAGTTAAAATAGATAAGTTAGTTATATGGGTAATTATGTAAAAATAATTAAAAATATAGTAATTGTATGTGAAAATGTGAAAAAATGATTAAAATTTTTTTTGCAAATATGTGTACAAGGTTTGACTAATAGTGCATCTATCTCTCTAAGTTTATCGAATTAGTAGATATACTCACAAAATTTGCATAATATTGCAATCATGTCCCATATGTTAGGATACTGTTAGATTTTTATGTAAAATGACAATAATACCTTTTAACCTAAGTGATAAGCATGAATTTTTTCAAATATTGTAGATATATTTTCTATTTCATTATTTTATATATTTTTATCTATATCATTATTTTAGATTTTTTGCAAAAATTCTTAAAATATTTTCAAAAATTGAAAGTATAAAAATTTAATGACATCCTAACAAAAGGGAAACGGTTGCAATTTTATACAAACTTTGTGGTCATGTTTGCAAATTCGCCAAACTTAGGGACACAGATGCAATTTTGGTCAAACCTTGTAGGCATATTTGCAAAAATTTTGATTAAAAAATAGGATAAAACTTTTGATGAAAATTTTTTGGTGTAAAAGTTTTTGAATTAATAAAAAATGATGCGATATGATAAAAATAATGATGAATAATAAAAGAATAAAGTTAAAACAGATGAATCGGGTGTATAGATAGTTGTGTACAAACTATTGAAAAGTAGAGTAGTTATATAGAAAGATGTGAAGAAATAATTGAAAAATTAAATAGTTATAAAGAGTGAAAAAGTTTTATATTGAAACATTTTAGTATTCGTTAAACATCCCTTTGTTGAAAATTTATTTGTGCTAAACAAATATGACCTCCGTCAAGCTTTTGGTAATGCATGTGTGTGTCCAAATATAACCAGCCTCGTTGCTTACCTTTGACAATCGATATCCTTTCAAGCCCGCTCTTGGCTGTTGATGATGACTTTGCTGCACTTTTGGAATTTTTTTTTTGAAATGTAACGAGTGATGATATGACATAATTATTAGGACTAAAGAAAGAAAGTTGAAACAAATGAAGTATTTTGTGTTAGAGGATATGAAAAAGTAAGGGAAAAAAAGTGGACTTCTTTTCTTACTTCCTTTATGAAGGGCAACATATGATTTCTATTTAGGGTGTATTTGGAAAATAATATAATTTTTGAAGAAATTTTTTTGGTATAAATTTTTTTTAAAATATAAAAAAATAATATGAAATGATAGGAGTAATAATAGAAATAAAGAAAATAAAATGAAAATAAATAAGTTAGATATAAATAGTTGTGTAGAAATGATTGAAAAATAAAATAGTCGTATAGGAAAAAATAAAGAAATAAGTTTAAAAAATAAAATAATTGTGGAGAGCAAAAAATTTTATGTATTAACAAACACAGGCTATATCACAATAGTACATGTATGGCTAGTTTTTGTTTGGTCTTTGCCCGGAGATTCAAAGAAAGTAAGCTTTTACCATGATTTTAATAGTATGGCTCTATTTTGAGCCCACATTTATCATTGTTAGATTTTTCTTATTACATTTAAAATCATTTGTGTGTTTAAGTAGAAAATCAAATTTTATTAAATCAAACATTTTCATAAGCCCCGTCTATTAAAATATAAAATGAATATAGTAAAAAATACTTTTGTTATATCAATTTCTAAAACGCTAATCCTATATCCTATGAGGTTGGCCCATTTACATTTTAAATTTTTTGTGTTTCATAAAATTGTTATCTCAAGCTTATGTAATTCATGAACTTAAAATGACTAAAATATCCCTCATGTTTGAAATTAGAAAATACATATATGTTTTTAAATTTTTATATATGAATTAAGTACACTTAAAATTTAATTTTATGAAAAATTTTAAAAATATCATCAGGTCAATCGCATGTGAACAATGCTGCAATAGGCCACATAGAATCTTGACTCTTTAAAAAATGGGGTCAGGATCTAGTGCACCCACATGTATAGCTTTGGTGCACTGGGGTGGAAAAATTCATTCACAAATTATGAAAATGTCATTGATTTTAAAAAATTAAAAAAATATCTATAAATTTTTAAAATTAGTAAAACTTGATACATATGTTAAGTACCGGTTAATATTTGTATAAAAAAATTTTAAATTAAAAATATGTCAAATACACCCAAGCACACTGAGGCTAAGTGCACTAGGTGCATGTAGTCATGATCATTAAAAGATTACAAACAATTCTATCAAAAAAGTTATAAACAATAACCGGTTATATAAGACCATAATACTTTATCCATATATATATTTATAATACCCAAAATCAGATATTTTAAAAACTATTTACATGTGTGTCTGCTCATGTGGAAAAAATATGAAAAAATAGAAAAGTTTAGAAAAGATGAAAAAGTAATGTGATAATATAAGGATAATGATTAGGAGTAGAAGGTAGTTGTATGAAAAATGTATAGAAATAATGAAGAAATAGAGTAATTATGTGGAAAGGTCATGTGTTGAAATGATAACAAAGTTGGGTGGTTATATTGAAAACTGTGTAGAAAATTGTTTTGTCTTACCAAACATACGCTCTCTATTTATTTTCAAATTTTAATTGCTTCATGTTAACTCTCAATTAATGTTAAATATAATTTTTTTTTGTCTTACCAAACATACACTATCTATTTATTTTCAAATTTTAATTGCGTCATGTTAACTCTCAATGAATGTTAAATATTTATAATATATATCTTCTAAATTAAAATAAATTTGGGCATGGTAAATACATACCAATTTATATTTTAAGTGATTTACATGGGAAAAAAACTTGCTTATATGTTAACCTTATTTAAAAATCATGTTCCTTGAGTCAGGGTACTTAAAAAGCCAAACCAACCTGACTACAACTTTTTCTTAGGTTTAATAGGCTAGATTGAGGTCAACCAGGCCTAAGTTGCACCTAATCAACAATGGCAGTGAAGCAATGGCATTTTCGAAACGGAATCCCTTACCCTCAGGCACTTACTCACTGAGAGCCGCCCTATCTTTTCATCCATTGGGTAGCTCATTCATAGAAACTGCGTTGCTTATGTCACAGCAAAGTTTGTCGACTCAGAGGATATCTATAATTTCCTAGGTGACCGGTCTCTTGTTTGTATTTCAAATGCTATGTCTATAGATCGTAAGGTAGGTTTTCCTCCTCCTCCTTCGCCATAGTGATATTCATTAGGAGGGTAAGAGGAAACATCCCCTAATATATTTTAAAAATGATAATAATAAACAACGGCAGTGAAGCTATTTCCTCGTTTTCCTTACTTTTTCTTTCGTGCGAAAGATCATCCACAGATGAAATGGCAAAATCACGCTTATAATATCCAAGGCCAAAGCTACCAAAAGCTGTAGAAGGAGAGTCTTGTTTTAATAGATTTTCAAGCATTGAAATTCCAATGTAATTCGATTCAACATTCATTTTTTAATTAAATTTTTTTTATCAAATTGTTAATCTGTGTATTTAATTATGTATTTTATATCAAAAAATTTATGTATTAAGTTTTATTATTTTAAAAAATGTGCATATATATTTTCTATTTTAAGAATAGATGTATTTGAGTCACTTAAAAATGACTAAACACCCTTATTTTTCAAAATAAAAAATACATAGACATCTTAAAAAAAGGTAAAAATAAATTAAATACAACGAGATTAATAATTTTATAAAAACATTAAAAAATGAATTTTACATCTAGTGGCATTGAAACACTGCTACAGATGAAGACAGAGAGTTTTGTTTCAATGCACCCCCAGTTGCATTTAAAACTTTAGTATAATTAGGTGTAAAACTCTTTTTTAAATTTAAATTTTTAATAAGACTACTAATCTAATTTTAGTGACTTAATTTATAAATTGAAATTTATAGTTTTTGGAGATATGTATATATTTTATGTTTAAAACATGATGGTTTTAGTTATTTTTAAATGATTAAAATTCTCTAGTTTTTAAAAATAAAAAATATACACATCTCCAAGAATAATAAAACTTAATACATAAGTTAAACACATGTAAACTAATAATTTTATAAAAAAATTTAAAAATATATAAAAAAAAAAGTTTATACGATTGCGCTACTTTCTCAATGCAACCATTGCATTGAATCTGGACACAGATATGCTCGAGGTGACTTTCGTTTCCGCCCGTCGCGTGTTCGAGTCCCGCGTGGGACTTCGAACCAAAATTAAGGTGGAGGCAGTTGTGGTCCTCCTTATTCGGTTGGGAGCTGGTTGTCTCCCCATTTGATATTTGAGAGCTGGTGGTCTCTCTTTGGAAATATTATTAGAATTATCTCAGAACTTTGAATGTAATATAAATTGAGATATGTTGTAAATATACTCCAATAAAAAAAAAAAGATATGCTCGAGGTGAAAGGAAGATGTGCCGCCATTGGGTAAGAGTTTTTAGCGTCCAGGAAAAAGCCACCTCACGTGATTTACGCTGGGCCTGATCCTTCATCTATATATTGAAGGGGGAAGGTTTAAAAACTATTTCAAAAACTAATTTACGGTAAAAGAATGGGTCGTATCCAAGTAGTGGATGTACAAACCACTGGATTTTGATTTCATTGTCAAAATAAGGCCGATTTAATTATGGTGCATCTTAACTAAGGTACAACATATACAGTGCACCCTACTATGTCCATGTTGTTACAAATTTTTAAAAAAATTAATAATTTTTATGTCTATTCATATATTACATCACTTATATTACAATAAGGTACGGGGACATTCTTATAATATCCAAATATGATTTTTTTAATATCAATATTCCTAAAATCCCAATTAGTGGACACTCCCACGTAAAATTTTGAGAAGACGATACGCAACTAACTAATATACGTAAAAATCCAGCCATGGGGAACTAAAACTAGCTTGCCATGGGAGAGGAAACGCGACTGATTAATTAATAATTAATTAAATATTCATTCTCTAAAGCAAAATGAACATTTTAGATCAATCTAAAAACATATTTTTGTTTTTTCTAACAAAAGAAATTTTCGAGAATACGATAAAAGAAATGTTATAAAATAAGATCAATGGTTTAGGTTTGTAAAAGAAAATTTCATTTAAAAAAAGGTGTTCCATGCAGCTGGCTATATTGAATAATCGCTTATGGCTGGTCTATGAGTAAAAAGGCAATAAAATCAATACTGGACAATTGACTTCTATTTCATGGCGTCATCAGTTACGTGGTCATCAGACGTCATAGGCACATACATTTTCTGTTGGTTACTGCTTCTGTTCACTTCATCTATAAATGTAGTATCCGAGGAACAATACCCACCACGATCGGGAATAATGTCGACCTTTCAAGAAGGAGAGAGGCAGCAGCAAGTTGTTGGGTGGGCTGCTAGAGATGCCTCAGGATTCCTCTCACCATTCCATTTCTTCAGGAGGTATTAATTGTCATTAATTAGTCCATTCATTTGATCAATGGCTCCATATATCATGACCCATTTCAATGTTTGGTTTTCAATCCCCAAATCAGAATGGGGCCTTGTGGCAAACGCCAATGCACTCATTCATTCATGTGTTTGTTCTTTTTTTTTTTTTTTTTTTAATGCTATTCATGTGTTTCTTCTTGTGGGTAATTCGCTTTTGCTGAATCCTGTTAATCATGACAGGGCAACAGGTGATGATGACGTGACTCTGAAGGTACTCTACTGCGGCATTTGCCACACAGACCTCCATTACAGCAAGGATGACTGGGGAATAACTACTTATCCCGTCGTCCCTGGGTAGGACAACGTCAGCTCCTTCATGATCTCCTCATGCATATCCCAACCTTTGGCTAACCGTTCTTCGTGTTGATGCAGACACGAGATTGTGGGCGTAGTGATCGAGGTGGGGTCGAAGGTGACCAAGTTCAAGGTTGGAGACAAGGCAGGTGTTGGGAGCGTAGTCGGATCATGTGGATCCTGCACCCAGTGCAAGGAGGACTCGGAGAACTACTGCCCCAGGAGGATATTCACCTACAATGATGCCTATCACGATGGCACAAGGACGTATGGTGGGTATTCCAATATCATGGTGGTCAGCGAGCATTTTGCTCTCCGGATTCCTGAAAGCTTGCCACTTGCCGGGGCAGCTCCCCTGCTGTGCGCTGGGATAACAGTCTACAGCCCAATGGTGTACTTTGGCCTGAGCAAGCCCGGGTTGCATGTGGGTGTGGTTGGGCTGGGTGGACTCGGCCATGTGGCTGTGAGGTTTGGCAAGGCGTTTGGGTTGAAAGTTACAGTGATCAGCACGTCCCCAAGTAAGGAGAAGGAAGCGATCGAACACCTTGGTGCTGATGAATTCTTGGTTAGCCGTAATGAGAAACAGATGCAGGTATTTGAAGGAAGACCACCCTCTTTAATTTCTCTTTGGATGATGATGATGTGAATGTTGAAGGGAGATTGATGGAAATTTGGTTACTGATTATTTTGTGGTATGTACGCAATAGGCTGCCAAGGGCGCGATGGATGGAATTATCGACACAGTCTCGGCGGTGCACGAGCTGGTTCCATTGATCGATCTGCTCAAGACCAACGGCAAGATGGTGATGGTGGGTGCTCCGGATAGGCCTCTTGAAGTAACGGCGCAAGCCCTATTTTATGGTAAGTCGATCAGGAATCTGGTTGAGATCAACTCAACCCCAGCTCCCCAACTCTGTATTTTAAAAGAGCATTGATCTGGTTAACCTGGGCTATTTTACCTTTTTTTTTAATTTTAAAGATTTTTTAATAAAACTATTAATCCAAATGTATTGAACTCCTTTTTATATATATTCACATTTTTAAATACGGATGTCTTTTTTGTCTTAAAATAATTAAAACAACCTATATATTTAAAAATATAACAGATATGTACACCTCTAAAAAAATAGTAATACTTAAGTTTACAAGTTAAATACATTTAGACAATAATTTTACAAAAAATATTTTTTAAATTAATATAGATCACATATTAATTTAAAATGCAATTAAAATTTCGGTCGATGTGGGGTCAACAAAATAAAGCGAAATTCAAAATTTTGATTGGTTTATAGTAAAACTATTTTACTACTAAAATTTTAAATTTATCATCACAACATGCTCGTTGTAAGTTACATTAAAGCATCTATAATCGTGTATAATGTAACAAAATATTTATTAACTATATAATATTATATCAATACATGAAGAGTCCTAAACTAAAAATAGTATAGAATTTAAATAAATAATGGGCACTGGAGAACCGCATGGACGGCAAACATGTAGGCAACGGGAGGGATCAGCCCTACAATTTTATCGATCTGAGCGGTTACTTGCATGGGGCTGCTCTCATACAGTTAACCCCAATGGGATTAATGCCCATTTGGATATATATGTTCTCATCTTAGCCAACCCTACCTAACGGGTCATGTCAAAATAGGTTCGGGTTTAACCTAACCCAATTTGCATTGTTAGTCAGAAATTGGGGTTCAAAAACTTGGGAATTAGATCATCAATGCCTAAATGTTGAAAAAATGTGCATTGATGTAGAGAGGAAGATGTTGGCTGGAAGTCTGATTGGGGGCATCAAGGAGACTCAAGAGATGATAGACTTTGCGGCGGAGCACGGCATAACAGCAGACATTGAGGTGGTACCAATGGATTACGTTAACACAGCCATGGATCGGCTCGCTAAAAACGATGTTCGTTACCGGTTCGTCATTGATGTGGGCTACACCTTGAAAGAATCTCCATGACACTCTCAATTGCTTGATTTTACGAGTGCAGCTGAGCTGTTCTGTTAGTTGGGTGTTGTATTTTGTTGTTACATACTTATTTTCAATTATAAAATAAGGTTATTAGGATAGCCAAATTGTCTTAAAGAAAATTACAGTGTAATAAATTTGAATTTGATTTTGGCTTTTACCACTTTATTTGTTCTTCCTCGTCTCTCATGTTCTCGTAACACATTATAACCGTCAACGATGGTCTCATACCACACAGTAGGGTGGCTGTTAAAATTATTTTTATTTTTCATATGTATTTTATAGATGTATTGCATATTTATAAAAAAAATTAAAAATCAAAATATTGACAGCCATCCATATTACCCCCGTATATAAGTAGTTGGTTCACTTCTATGGTACTGAGTTATATAAAAGTGATTTTATATGATCCATTTACATTTTAAGTTTTTAATATTTGATGAAAAATTCAATTCATTTATTGTATTAACATCATTTTTTGTTTAAAAGACCAAATTTCATCCAAATCAAATATGTGCAAGGACCACATTTGTTAAAAATAAGTACATTAATGTGAAAATTAGAGAAAAAATTATATTCATTTATATATGTGTTAGAATGTAATAATATTTTATAGAATTATTTATTTACATAAAAATAATATTTTAAATAGTTTAGATATTGAAATATAATTTTAAAATTGATATTTAATATTAAATTATTTTATTACATCGATTTTACACATTTATAAATAGAGTCATGTTAGTGATTCTAAATAAATGAAAAAATTTTCAAAATACTATAAATGATAGTAAATATAATAAATAAAGTAGATTTTCTATTAACTATTAAAATATTTAAAATTGAAGGAGCCATATGATCAGTTTCTTAAAAGCGTTTCCTGATAAGTAATATCGGCGGCGGAATGATGGCCCCATACAAAATTATTGTCGTTTCCTTCTTAAACTTGAAGCGGTTTAAGAAAGTTACACGTCGAAGAAGTTATAGTTTCGCAACCAGCACGACAAAGAGGTCTACGTTTAGTGTGGAATGTCCAGGCTACGAGTTCTAATTTGGGGACTTTATTTTCCATTTTTTAGAGTAATATCTCTGTATCTACGCTGTTTAGCGAAAATTCTCACATTAGCAACATTGTTATTGTAATACAAGAATAAAAAAAATATATTCGCAATAGTTTTGCTAATGATAGAAGGGAATCACTTTGAGGCTTTTTCTATGGTAAATGAGGTATCTCATTAAAAATATTTTTCGTGAGTGAAACCCATGAGAAATGGAAAAAAAGGTTTTTCATTAAAATAGTACTGTCATTATATATTGTTCCAATACAATCAGGTAGATATTCTAACTAATAGAAGCGTATCTTCCTGCACTGAATTAGTGCTATTTGCATTTATTTATTGATTTTTTTGGAAACAATTCCACTCTTATACCCATAATATTTCATCATAAATTTTTGTTATGTCCATGTAGTCAAAACAACCATTGACTACAATATAATTTTGCCCTTCAATTTTTTTCTAATTGAAATGATTTAAACCCCGTATGGTATTTGATATCACAAGTTACAGTTTACCAATATTAATTAAGTTACATGGGTTGAATCATTTAAATTAAGAAATTATGGAGGGGCAAAGCGTCATTTTAATGGGATAGTTTAATGTTGTTTTAATTGTGCGAGTATGATAAAAAAAAATTTATGGTGAAATGCTATGTGTATAAAAGAAAATTTCGAAATATTGTGAGTATAATAGGAATTATGGGCAATTTGTGGGTGACATGTGCATCCCGGTATTTATTTCTCTCATGTTTTGTGGAAGTTTAATTAATAGAAATTTGTTGTCTCTCTTAGATATTTTTAAGAATATTTAAAGCTTAAATGTAATACAAATTGAGATGGTTGTAAATATATGCATAAAAAAGTCAAGTAGGACCCCAGAGTGTCAATAGGGTAGGATCTAAGGGTAGCCCCACACCAGTACATGACTCAAATTATATCTAATTTGTCATAAAATCTATCCAAAGTTAATAATATCGATATTTTTGCGACAAATCATAAATCAGGACATTTTTACAAAATAAATAATGACAGAGTAAAAGTTTCAAAATCAAAAAAATGAGAAGGCCAGCAAATAACCTTTCAGCATTATTTCCTCCTACCTATGTTTCTTTTTTTTAATATATAAATATTTCAATTGGTCACTCTCTTTACCTCAAATATTTCCAAACAATCTACCACTATTGCAACAAACTTTGCGTTATGGGACAACATGTGAACCACTACGCAACAAATTTTGTTTTATTTTTTTGCATTTTTGGCCATAATTTTTGTGGCCTCTTAGACAAGGATAGCTGCATATGTGTGCGCATCCATGGTCACCATGTCAACGTCCTTCCAGCCTTCACCAAAATGTCCAAAATTGTTAACATTGAAGGGGAAAAACACTATTTAAATGGAGAGAACCGTTGCCCAGAGTCCATTTATATACCCGTGGTTCTTCTACACTTCCATCCACTTCCCGATGACCACCTGCTTATCCGTAAGATGGTTAGGTGAATCTGGGTATATTTAATTTGTTTTTTATTTTTTTAAAACTTTTTCATAAAATTGTTAATGTAATTATATATATTATATGTATCAATTTTTAAAATTTATAAATTATGTTTTATCAATTTTAGATACATGTATATATTTTTTAATGATTTTTAAACACAGAGATATTTAAGCCAACAACTGAAAATGTCTTAAATATCTCTGGGTCTAAAAATCTTTAAAAATATATATACATATCTAAAAATTTTAAAACTTGATTTATATATTAAATATATCTATATTAACAAGTTCATAGAAAAACATAAAAAAAATAATTCTTTTAAAATGAGTTTTTTAAGATGGATTAAGTAAGTTATTACTTAGTTTGGGCTAACAAGATCATTTATATATATATGAATTAAAACTCTATATCAAATCACTAAGAAGAATAAATTAAATGCATAAACGTACCGGAATTCATAACAACAAATTTTGTTCTTAATCTTGTGGTTAATCTTCCCAACTAGTGTGCAGGGATTTTTTAGGGAAGGCAATTCTCTCACTTTACTAATCATAAAAAGTCAAAAAAAACCCTATAAATAATTTGAAAACCAAAAACCATTTATATGAGCATTTAATTTTCTTATTTTTAAATTACTCCAGCATAAGATTAAGAATTAGAAATTAGGCTACAAATAAAATTTACATACTTTATTAGATGACTTAAGCTCATTTAAGTTTAATATTTAAATTTCCCGTTTAATTTGGGCCAAACTATATAATAATGGATAATTTATAATTATTTACGTATATGTCAAAAACACAAAAGGTGGCTAAAACGGCTTCATTTCCAATCAAATAATCCATCTGTTTCATTTCGTTTGAGTCCATGGATCATATGAGCCTAGCCAATCCATCCTCTGCCCAATATTTCTTTTTCTTTTTCTTTTTACTTCCAATCCAGAAATCCAGAGAATGGGAAGCGGATCCAGAACCAGCAGCAAATCAGTCAATCAGATCACCTTTTCGGGTGCGCCAAGGAATAAGGAATCGAATGATGTTCGGTTAAGGACGCATCTCCCATGTGAAAGCATAACTTCCGCTAATTGTCATTCTAATGTTATATTGCATGCGAAAGGCGCCACAGTCAGCTCCAATTTTATTTTTTGGAATATTTCTAGTGAAAAGAATGAAATTCTGTACGTAGAGATTAAGCCTTCATAAAAATATATATTCTTTTAAAAGAAAAAGAAAAGTTAGTGATATTTGAGAATCAACGTAACTAGCATAGATGGAAGACATCATATCTCAACTTATCTTACAATGAAGTTCTCAGACAACCTTTATAATTTGAGAAAGAGACCTCATGGTCCCAAATATCAACTGGTGGCCAAGCTCTCATGCTCGGGTCTGAGCTTAGGATGTCATGCCTAAGAGGTTACTGCCTCTGCCACATGCACTAGTCATAGGTGGTAAATTTTAGCATACTGATATTACTATTAAGAAGATAAAAGTTGTGTTCTTGGAGTTAAGATAAACTTTTTTCACTCATATCCTTCAAAAAGGTGACCAAGTTGCTCCTGTGGTAGTTGAATTTCCAATGCTGTTAGTGATTTCACTTGATAGAAGAGGCCACTATGTATGTACTTAAGACATTTTCCGCAATGATTGTACTTATGTTAATGAATGAAAATTGATGCACACTTTTTCTCCATTGCTCACATATAATTGGTTATGGGAGGAATGGTTTTCTAATGAAACACCATTTATATAAAAAAGTTTACGAATATTACAACCTGCGTTTGATATCTCGTATTGGTTATAAAATCGAGAGGAGTAATGATGTAATGCACCCGAGTCGCAAGGATGCCTACATGCACCCCCTTCACTTTCTTATTTTAAAATAATTTTTTTCAAATCAAAACTATATATTATGATTATCTATATGTATATATATTTATTCATAATCCGAAAATCACTTTGAATATTGGAAATATATTATATATTATTTTCAGCATCCAATAGTTATAAATTCGCTCTCGAAAAATGTTACATTTGTGCAAAAACACAGTTTTCTTTGGCACATAGATAGATATGAATAAACATAATAATTGGTTTGAATTTGGAAAAATATTTTAAAATAAGAGAATGACCAGGAAGGATTAGATCATTGACCGATAAGAGAACAAAAAGTAAATGTTTCGATGTGACCGTTTTGCGAAAATTTTGTGTAAACTTAGCTGTTTATGTCCATCATGTTGTTTTATCCACATAAAAACTAATCATGGGCTCCATTTTGGTATTCTATAAAAAAAATGGGAAAAAATAGTTGAAAATTTTTAAAAAGTATGATATGATAGCTAGGAATATAATTACTAGAACAAAAGATAATAAAATTAAAATAGATTGTATCATTGTATAAAAAATATAAAAATATATTAGAATGTAAAATAATGATTAAAGAGCATGGTAGTTGCATATTGCATCACATCAAAAAGGTGCGGATACGAGAACAAAATTTTATCCTTACACATTATGAAAGGTTTTATTGCTAAAAAAGTAGCATTTTACAACATTAAGATGGCTATTGACTTAAGAAGCCAGTTTTTAATAATAATAATTAGGATAATTTGCAAATATACCCGCTTAATTTAATCAAAATTGCAGTTTAACCATAATTACAAATAGCTCCTATGTCGTTATGAAGTCGTTATTATATCATTATGGGAGTAATATGCAATTACGATGAAAACATATGGGGTTATTTGCAACAATTAAATATACAACTTAATTTCTAAATTGCAAACACACACATATTTTGCATATTTTTACTAATATACTCATGTCTTGGACTCATGATGATGTCATAATGGCATGGAGGTTATTTACAATCATGGTTAAACTATGTGCCGTTATTTATAATTTTTGAAACTATGAAGGTATATTTGAAAAATTATTTATATTGTTAATTAGTCTTTGGTTGTAAAAATATGTTATAAAATGTTGATTTTCTTGTAGCATAATTATGCAGCAAAGCCACGACACCGGTGTCGTTATAGTAACAACGGCTGCCCACTTGCTTGCAGGTGGTCAATTATTCAAATGCTGCTGAATGCAACTAGAAATAAATAGAAGTTTTACATGTTGGCCACTTTGCGATGAGGGTTTTACAATTTCCTCCCATTTGTAGAGGTTTATAATTTCCATCATATTGTGGGAGTTTAGGAAAAATTTCTCTCTCTTGTAAAAGAGTGTGAATGAACTTCATTATAATATGAGAATGTCATGATGTATATACAACAATATCAAAAATATATATATGCAGCAAAGTGGTCATCAAACATATGTCCAGGTGATAATACCCGTGACATAGAAGCAAGAGGTTGGGTGTTCAAGTCTTGCCTTGTGCAAGTTGTTTATTTTGCAGGCTCCCCCCTAGTGGTGGGAGTTTTACAAATTTCTCCCTATGATGGGAATATTTATAAAAAACTCCCTTCATGATGTGTGGATGGTAAAGATGCTTGATTGTCATATCAGTTGTTATATGTATAAAACACCAATCAAAAATTAAGCAGCAAAGTTGGAAGTATACATAAGCCAGTTTCATTTTGAGCTTTCCGTGGGAAGTATAAAAAACTTATTATTTTGGATTTATTAAAAAAATTTCGGTGTATAATATTACTTTAAATATAATTTGTACATAGTGAAAACTATGCCAATGAAATGATGTTAATTAACAACCAGAAAGAATATTGATATTTGATATTATATGTTTTTAAGTTATAATATACGTCATGATTTATGCGATCTAAAACATTAGATTCGTGTATTTTATCTAGATAAGTCTAAAAAAGTCTTTTATGTTGTTAAAAGCATTACATATCATTTTTAATTAGAGTCTAATTATATACTTTTTTATAATTTTTATATATTGATTTAACACCAAAACTGACTTTTATGATTTTAAGTAATAAATATGGTAAGATTTTAAAAATAAAACCTAAATACAATTTTGAGGATTGTTTCCATGTACAAAAGCGGGATATGGTTGCCACCGAATTCCGCAAAAATTTTGAGCGCAACAAATAAGCCGGACAAAAAATCCAATAAAGGTCTGAGCGCATTTAGCTTTTAAAAAGTTAGACCAAACACAACTTTAACTTTCAATTGTAAAATAAGCACCGGTAGGCGGTAGTTTTTTTAAAAATTGGTGTAGATATTACAATTTATTTTAAATATTATAATTAAGATTAAAAGAAACAACAAGCTTTCATCTAACATGTGAGAATATAATAAGTTTCACCTAAATCACAATGGGACACCACCCCACTGAACAATAAAGGACACATAACCCCAAGCCTAGGTTTCAAATTAGGGACCACAACTAAGAAAAATCATATTTTTTGCCACTTATGTTAGTTGTAGGTAGTTTGTTATTGGGTGTATATGTTACAACCCTTTTCGAATATCATAATCAAACTTAAGGAAAATAATAAGCTTCTATTTAACTTTTTTTTATTAGATGTATATATTACAACTTATTTTGTATCCTAGATATCCTAGATTCCTAGCAAGCTATATAAGAAGCAATCAACTGGGGTGGCGTATACAGATTGAAAGTTGAAACCCGATCGATTGAGCACGTATATCTGTGAAATTGCATTGGAGGATGGCCTTTGCTATTGTCGTTCGTTTTATTATCCAAGCCGTGGTGTCGAGCCTTGTCAAAAAGTGCGTTGAGAAGGCTACGGAGGCTCCGGGAAAGAGTGGAGAAGAAAAAAAGACGAACGCTCCTTCGGGACCGCCACCCTAGCTCAAAGCACTTGCATACAATGTACGCACAAAAGATTTATAGCCACTTCATCATCCCAGCTACTTGGATCTGCTTCGTCAGTACCTGCTTGAATCCCGAGAAATAAATGCATACTAAATGCATACATATGTATACGGGAAAAGCTTCTGTCAAACTCTTTTCTATGTAACCTCTTTTGTTTTTTGTTTTTTTTTTTTTTCTTTTATTGGAAAGATCCTGTGATTTCGTTCCAAAGACGGATAATCTTTACAAAGAGTAGATGACAAAAAGGAGGTGGATTACCCCACTAAGCATTACAAGTATCTGAATTCATAGAGGCACGGTCAGCCATGAGTATGAGTGGCTCTGTTGCCTGTTCTTTTAACATGTTGGAAAGAGACATCTAGTCGAAACGCAATGACTATTTGATCTCCTGAATGAGGTCGCCAACAGGTAAGAGTATATGGCGATCAGCCCGCAAAAAGTTAATCGAAAAAAGGGAATCGCTCTCGATAGTTAGATGTTTTATCTGCAGCTCGAAGCTCCATTTGACCCCAAACAAAATCTTCGTCGCCTCCATCTCCAGAGGTCCCTCAACCTCTGGAATCTTCCGAGTTTGTGCTGCCAGAAATTTTCCTTCAGAGTTTCTTAGAATAGAACCCAATCCCGTACATTTGCCCCTTGAGTTATTACATCTGTTAGGAGACGTGATTCAGGTTTATACGAATCACAACAGAAGCATACATAATAAAATAAGATCAAAGAAATCATAACAAGATCATACTAAAAAGGACACCAAGATTTTCGTGGAAAACCTTTCAAATCAAGAAGAAAAAAACACGGGAAAAAAGATAACGATCCAGTGTGATAAACTATGATAAACAGGTTACAGAGATACATACAAGAATACCTTATACATATTTTCTGGATGTCTCACACACACCCCTAAACAAGAACACTCTGATAACCTCATCTCTCACATTCCCAACAGGACACCTCTCAAGGTTCCACCAAATCCTTAACTGATACACTTATAAAGAGGACTCCAATAGCTCTTACGCAATACCAATATACAATCTCAGTCTCACACAACTAAACTATGCAGGATACGCAATCCCAATCAAAGCAAAATATAAGACACACCTAACACCATTCACATTCATTTTTATGAAACCCTGCCTTGGTTTCATCCAACTTTCAATGAGTTACTTCTCCAAAGGAAAGGGATCATCAGCATTTGAGGCCATCTGAAATGAATTTCAAAAGTTTTCGCACCATTTTTTTGTGCAGGAAAAATCTGGTTTATCTCCATCACATCTCATTTTGTTTCTTAGGAACCAAATGTGCCAGCAATGGAGAATGAAGAGGCCTAGTTCCTCCCCGTTTTGTTCGGTGACCAACCTTCTAAGGATGCATTTGATGGCATCCCTAGGGACCCATATTTTGTCGTCATCCAGCAAGCATCTTCGTTAGGCCAACACATGCGCGCAAAAGATGAAGAGGTGTTGAGCATCTTCCCTCACCAAACTACAGAGGGTGCCGAAAGGATTTAAGGCTACTCCCCTATAATGGAGATTTGCCCCTGTCGGAATAGCATAGTGAAAAAGTTTCCACCCAAAGATTTTCTCCTTTTGTGGGAGCTGCAACTTCCAGATTTCTTTGTAAACATTCAAGTCACCCGCAAATTTTCTGTGGGTGGTTCCACCATTCCTACCTGTCACAGAGAAAGGATTAGCAATAATAAAGCGTTAAATATACTACTTTTAGCACACCGTCGAGCACTCCCTCCCGGAACTATCTGTCCTCAACAAGGGCATGTGAGGATTGATGTCTTTGATTAATTCCCATCCCACCATACCCGTTGCAAAAAGAATTTTTTCTTTATCCTAACCCCCAGATCTTATGTTATAAAGGAACACACTTTTTCATGTTCAGTGACATTTTTTGGAAGGGGCCAGCCATTCTGAGTTTCTTTTTAGTCCACATATCCTTGAAGAAGAGAATGTTGTCGCTCCTCCAAGAACCCATTTTCCACCAGGATTTGCTGCTGATGGCTTGGACAATAGCATCCAAAGATAGGAATTTCTCCTTCCATCCCAGAATCCTGCTCCACATTCATTCCTTTAGTCCCTTAAAGACTTTTTTTTAAATCTCCCGAACCACGCAAGAAGCCCCAAATAGTTTCTAATTATCTGCCCCTCCAATCTAAGAAGGTCTTCCACCACACGTCTGTTGAAGAATGGATGCTCTAAGATAAAATATTATTTATAACAAGAATATTACACACAAAAATGATTTGGACACTCTCACTTTATAAGATCCCACTCCAACTCACATGCACACAACAAGCACTCACACTTGCATCAAAACTACTTTTCCATGAGAAAGGGTTGTCCCCTTTTATAGGCTCTTCCCTCCCCTTGGAGCTCTCTAGATTTCGCCACATGTCTTTGAGTGGACAGTTAGGATCGCTTTCTAGAATTTTCTCACCTCCTCTTTGGAATTCTCTAGAACTCTTCCGAAGTGTCTTAATCTTCTTGGAGCTCTTAGAGGATTCAAGAGAAGTCTGGAAGGTTCTAGAATTCTACACACCCTTCTTTTCTAGAACTTTCTAGAGAACTCCGGCACCTTCATGATTTCTCTATTCTTCTCTAGAACTTTCTAGAGAACCCCGGTACTTTCATGATTTCTCTACAACTGCGTAGAGGTTTTTTTGTGACATCTAGAAATATCCGGCAATAGGCGGTGATGCTACTTTAATTCTCCCCCTCAACACCGACTTTCTCTTTTAACTCCACTCTGGTTGCCATACCAATTTGACTTCTGAGTTTTTCAAATTTTTCTCTAGTCAGCCCTTTGGTAAATATGTTTGCAACTTGATCTTCTGTGTTGATGTGTTCCATCTTGATTTTGGTACTAGGTCCCATGTCTCGTTTTACTTCAAGGCTTGAATTTCTTCTTCCATAGCCTTCCTCCAGTTTAGACTCTGGGATGCTTCCTGGTACGTGACCGGTTCTGCTTCTTCAGTCTCTTCGAGCACTACTGCATTAGCATATTTTGGATTCGGCTTCCATTGTCTGTTGGATCGCCATGGAACAGATCTTGCTTTTTCTTGTTCATCGAACTTTTCGATCTGGCTCGGTCTTTCTTATTCTATACTCCTATGATGCACTCCTGTTTGCCATGGGCTATCTGATTTTTCTGGTGATTTGGACTTCTCTCTACTCGGTGAGAGTTAGTCCTCCTCAGTTGGCTCCTCAGTTGACTGAGTTTGACTTGGCTCGATTCGTTCCTGCAGTCTTTCTCTTAACTGTTCTTCCATTTCATTAGAGTCAGGTACTAAGACTGCCTGTGATGACCACCAAGATGATGCCTCATCGAAAATTACATTTTGTGAGACATAACATCGACCTATAGTTGGATCACAACATCTCCAACCTTTTCTTTCGCTATCATAGCCAACAAATATACAGCGAATGGCTTTTTTTGTTGAACTTACTACGAAAGTGATCAGGAATAAATACATAGCAGACACATCCAAACACACGGAAATGACTTACCGTTGATTTGGTGCTCCGCAATTTCTCAAAAAGGGAAATATACCCGAGTCTAGGTTGAGGAAGCCCATTTATGACATGGGCAACAGTCTTCATGCATTCAGCCCAAAATTTAAGTGGCACATTCTTAGCATGCAGCATACTTCTGCATATCTCTGCCAAGTGGCGATTTTTTCTTTCTGTCACTCCATTCTGTTGTGGCGTGTTTGGGCAAGTCAGCTGTCGGCGTATCTTACACCTTTGTAGATACTTTAAAAATTCAGCTGATGTATACTCCCCCCCATTATCTGTACGTAGGCATCGTATTTTTCGGCCTACTTCACTTTCCACTTTTTGCTTAAATTCTTTGAATTTAGCGAATGCCTCAGATTTTTCTTTCATAAAATTAACCCAGACATACCTTGAATAGTCATCGATGAAGGTTATCATGTGCTGATAACAGCTAATGGATGGCTGCTTTACTCGTCCAGATACGTCTGAGTGTACTATCTCGAGAGGCACCTTGGTCTGAAATTTTGACTCCTCATATGGTAGTTGATGTGCCTTTCTGAACTGACATCCGGCACACACCGTATCTTCTTGAACTTCTAGCTTAGGAAGACTTCTGAGCATAGACTTCTTCATTATCTGCTTCAACTTGTGATAGCTTACATGTCCCAGCCGCGCATGCCATAAGTCTGCAGTTTCATTCCTCCTTGTCTTGTCTATGTATGTTGTCTGCGCAGACATCACGTAGACAAACTCAAGCCGATGCCCTTCCATGATCGGCTCATTTGTTATTTTTAATTTAGGATATACTCTTCCATCATTTGGGCCGAACACCACATAATTTTCAGAAGTGGTGAGTTGTGAGACAGATAATAAGTTTTTCTTCATACCTAGTATATGGAACACATTTTCCAGTTGTACCTTCTGTGAGTTGAACAGAGGGGTAAACATAGTCTTGCCGATATGGGTAATGGGCAGCTTCGAGTTGTTAGCCATTACGACTACTCGTCCTCCTTTATACTCAGATGTGCCGTCAGCTTCTCATAGTCTCCTGTCATGTGGTTGGAACATCCAGAATCGACAATCCAATCATCATTATAGTTGATTAATTTTTCACTTACTGATATGAGAGTCGACTCCTCTTCTGTCTTAATAATGCAGGGTGCCGCTATTTCTTGGAGCTCTTCTATTGCAAGGGATGCTTGGAGATCCCATTCTTCTTCGTTATGGATAGAAGTCGCAGCATTTTCCTCTGCCCGCTTGAACTAGCAGTCTCTAGCAAAGTGGCCTCTTTTGCCACAGTTGTAGCATTGGTCCTTCTGCCATCGGGATCTCTTCTCTCTTTTGTCGCCACTTTGACGAGC
>JAXCLR010000105.1:23879955-23937250 GCA_035584095.1 Annona squamosa | reverse complement strand
GCTCTTAGAGGATTCAAGAGAAGTCTGGAAGGTTCTAGAATTCTACACACCCTTCTTCTCTAGAACTTTCTAGAGAATTTCGGTACTTTCATGATTTCTCTACACCTGCGTAAAGGTTTCCTTGTGACATCTAGAAATATCCGGCAATAGGCGGTGCTGCTTGTTTAACGTCTACTTGCTTCCCTTGTATTTGAGCTATAATACAATGTCGTCTTTTTCATATTCATAATCTACCCGGAAAAAAGCACTATACTCCTATAGAACGTCTAAGAGACACCTCACCTCTTTTGGTTTTAATTCTTGTTAATTAATTAAAAATTTACTCTATCTATTATATTTAAGAGTATTTATATGATTATAGAAACTCTTCCATTTGTTTAGTACGACTGTGTATGGTTCTCATCTATAAATATATAAAATCAATATAATAAAATAATCTAATATTAAATGTCAATTTAAAAGTAGTATTTTGAACAGCTAAACCATATAAAGTATTATTATAGTGAATGAATTATTTTATAAAGTATTATTATATTTAATACATATGTAAATGTCTCTTCGCATTTATCCTATTTTACTTATAAATATATCTATTTTTTAGCAAATGTGACCCCATGCACATATTTGATTAGGATAAAACTTAGTTTCTTAGCTAAATAAATAATGTTAAATATAATAAATGAATTAAATTTTACTTAAATAATGGACATCTTAAAAATGGAAAGAGTTACATGAGTAATAACGAAAGTATCTACTTATGTATTACAAAAAGTCCAATCTTTGGTGCAGGGAATCCAAACTTCAATCTAGCTGGGAATTTATCTTCCATTTTTCAGAGCAATATCTCCATAGTTAAGGTTAAAAATTGAAAATATGTACTTAGGTTGAATTGTAAATATAAGAATACAAACGTATGTATATATATTCCAATGTATGAAAACTGAACACGTATGGGTAGTTTTCGCCCTTATTTTTATCTTCATTTTTGCGTGAGTCCGCATGCGATCTTTATAAATACCAAAATTCATCATTTTTAAAATTTGTATATATTTTTTTTACATAATTTCATAAAACAATTAATACAGCCCATACATCGGCACGAGCCATTCCTGGTTAGCCATACATGAATCATGATCCAGCTGAGTCCAGACCAGATTTCGGGGTACTACTGTATTGACATTCTGCAGTCATTTATCTGGTCTGGATCACAGCCAGACTGGAGTGAGGCGGTCCCCAATGACTCGGTTCTCCGAATTCTTTCTCCTTGCTTGCGGCTCAAAGCATGGGTGAATTTCATGGCAACATGACGAAGATCATGACCAAGCCCAGCGAAACGTGGGAAATTAAAAAAGGACTTCGTTTCCACTCAAATGGATCCTGTCGATTACTGAATGGATATATATATAGAAAAAAATTAAGTGCATTCAGAATCACTGTAGGCCTTACGTGATCATGAATGAGAAATTCACCCTACCCATTATATTTAGAATTGTTCACTTTCGTAGCATATTAATTTTCATCCAAATTCAGCATGTGTGTAGTTTCCATCATAAAATGGTGTAAAATCAACAAAATAAGTAGTTCAACATGAATATTAAGTTTAGAATAGTATTTTCAATATCTAAACCGTCTAAAGTATGATTTTTATATAGAAAAATGATTGTGTAAAATTTTATTACATTCTAATATATGTGGAACCCATGTTATAGGAGACTGCGTCATAATTATATATGGTGCAATCCGAATGCACTTGATTATTTTCTTTATATATCATAACTCTATTTATATTATATGAGAAATATTCAGGTGGAGTTACCTGCATCATAAATTACAGTGCAGCTGCCTCAAAATAAGCCCCGTATGATCATAAAATAATATTCTACTCTACGTATTGTATTTAGAATTATGTATTTTATTACCATACCAATTTTTATCCCAACTGAACATGCGTATAAAATAGTATAAATTCAACATAATAAAATAGTTTAATATAAATAACAATTTTAATATTATTTTTTCAACATGTAAATTATTTATTATAAAATTCATATATGGATAAATAATTATATAAATTATCAATATATTTAAGTACATGTAAGGCTTATTTTGAGTTAAATGTACAATAAGTTCTGGCGAATGAACGGAAACATATTTACCAATACACAGCATCCAACACCAACTGCCAACAGTCAATCGCCCTTAATTTTTTTGGGTGCGCCAAGGAATACGGATCGAATGATGTTCGGTTCAAGGGCGCATCTGCCATGTGAGAGCATAATTTCGATTAATTATCAATGCTAATGTCACGTTGCATTCGTAATTAAGGCGCCACACGTCAGCTCCAAATTCACTTTTTTTGGAATATTTACTGGAGAAAAAAAAAAGGAATTCCTCGCGGGCTTTATAAAAAAGACTCGACTGGAACGGACTGCACCGATCGATCGAGCTTTTATTTCTTTCAAATCGCACTGGAGGATGGCCTTTGCTTTTGTCGTTCGTGCTATTATCAGAGGCGTGCTGTCGGGCCTTGCCCAGGTCGCGGTTAAGAAGGTCGCTGAGAAAACGAGCAAAAAGGAGGAAAAGGATGACAAATCGACGGGTAATGCTCCGTAGCTCAAAGACTTGCATGCAACAGAGGAATGAGGGATATATGTACAGCCATTTCATCGTCTCAGCTACTTGGACGTGCTTCAACTATACCAGCTTCAGTCCCAGAAATGGATATCCATTATATACATATGCATGGAGTAATTGAAGAATTACTTAATGGGGAATGGGAATATCTCGGGCATTTGTGATGGTTTTATACTGGATCAACTGCCCAACTTTGTAGTTAGTTAATAAAAATTAGTGTTAGCTCTATCTTATCAACATAAGTGCCATGCCACGCATATAATTTTTTCGTATGATTTTATTTGTTTAATCAAAATTACACAATCCCCACTAGCATTCATTTGCTTAACTAAGGAGTTCAAATTTCATTCATATCAAAATTTATATAAGCTATTTTTTTATTTGTATTTATACAATGCGACAATCTATATTTAATCTAGCACCTTTTAACAATCATTACACCACGAAGAGAATTTTTTTGTCCATATCATATGTAAAATTCTCATATCATATGAACCTTAAATGAAGACCGAACAAGTGGGAGTCTAACCCCTTCCAGCCCCATGGATGGCAACTGGGGTTACCACCATGCCAGAGGCGCGGTGGCAATTTACACAGACTATTATTAAATCTTTAATTTTAAAAAATTGATCCTTGCTTGTATGGTTATTTACATCCATGTCAACCCAAAATTAAAACATTTGCATGTATGTTAATATATTTTTCACATTTTCGCCAATAAGTTTTTTAATATTTTCCATTTCCATTCAAGCTAGCTTCATTAGGTTTGCTACTGAATACTCCTAGTCGGCTCTACAAGTGAACACACTCTCCATAACTTTTTTAAAAATATATAATAACATAAATATATTAAAATAAAATTTATTACATGGACTATAATATATAAAATAAAATTTATATCACAAAGAAATCAAATTAATATATAATTTAAAGTATTTTGTATTTTCTGCCTTAATTTGAGAAAATTAAGCTTTAATGATATTTATACTGAAAATTTATTGATATTTTATTATATTTTTTATTATTTTCGAATATATCTTCATAATTTTATTTATATAGTCTTTGATTGGTATATATATACATTATATCTCAATCAATATTACAATCAAATTCTAAAATAATTCTTACACTATTCTAAAGAGAGATCCTAAGCTCCCAAATATTAATGAGAAAGATCATGGGCTCTCAAATCTAGGACATGGGCAAAACAAAAGCACCACCTCTAACCAACTGTGCTAGCCATAGGTCATAATTTTATTTACATAATTTACTCTTTACTTATATATTATTTTCTATATGTAGATATATTATATATCATATCGCAATGTATAGTGTAAGATATAAAATTTATTTTAATATATATTTGATGAAATATTTTAATATATTTATGGTGTCGTATATTTTTAAAAAAGTCATGGGGAGTACATTTAGAGTTGGCTATCAAAGAAAAGTATTAGTAGCAATTAGGTTCTAGCTAATGGGTTTGACATGTACACAAAATAGTTTAAAAAATTATTAACATAAATATAAGAATAAAAATTAGTTCACACACATATATATACATGCTAGTATTTTTCTTTTTCTTTTGAATGAATGCAAAAAGCTTTAAATGAAATATCTATGTGCCTTATTTTCATATGTAGATTAATATTTCTATAAATCGCTATAATAATTTAGGGCATGTCCAAGATCATCCGATTGGATAGAACGGAATGGGGTTTTCTATCCAATTTTTCATTTTTAATATTAACTTTCATATGTGATATAATTTTTTAATACATAATTGTCTCATTTTCTATTCCCAGCATAATATCTTACTTTCCAATATTTAACAATTTCTTCTCATCGAATCTTTCATATTTTTTGGTATGATTTTTAAAAAAATTTGAGTATGATTGTATATATTTTTCAAAAAGTACATTTATAACAATCTATAATTAAATGAATTTTGGTATCATAACTAACCAAATGTTGTTAATTAATCAACAGTTGTCAACCTTTGGGTTATGAGACAAAATGTGGACAATGACGCAGCAAATCTTGTTGCTACTAGGATATGGGTTTTCTGCAGTTTTAGCCACATTTGTTGTAGACTCTTGGACCACGAGGATAGCTGCATCTATGTGAACATCGACGGTCACTATGTCAACATCCTTGCAAGTCTTCATTAAAATGTCCAAAAGATGTCGACATAAAAAGCATTATTTAAAAGGACAGAACTGTTGCTCTCCCAAGTCCATTTATTCTCAGATCTCCTACACTTACCTCGACTTCCCCGATGACCAGCTGCATGCTTCTAGCTCGACGCCGGCTCACCGCTATTGTGCGCCGGGGTCATCAATCATACAACCCAGTGAGCCACGTTGGGTTCACTCAGCCAGGTGTGCACTTGGGTGCGTGCAGTGGCAGGGCTTGGGGTCCTGGTCATGCCGCCAAGATGGCAGTGCGCCGACGAGCAAAGAAAAGGAAGCGATTGAGTGGCTTGCGATCGATGTACCCATCCATCGGCACCGAGTCGTTCCTGGCCAGCCATACATCATCCAGCTGAGTCCAGACCAATTTCAGAGACACTACTGTCCATAAAAGCCTCCCAGGAATGAGGCAGCGCCCCGGCTCTGTCGCTTCCTTCTCCTTGCTTGCCGGCTTGCTGCTCACTGTCTGCCTCGGAACTCAAAGGATCAGTCAATTTCTTTTCTTCTTCTTGGCTTTTTTTCAAAAATAAAAAAAATAAAAATTGGGCCACTTATTTTGAGTAACGACGGAGCTGAGCTATAGCTTGGGGTTAATAAGGCTACTGCTTTTATCCAATTTCCAAACTTAGACCTTTCAGTCCTAATATTTTATACACACTAATGTCATAGGTGAGGTGAATTTCAAAAGCTGGGAAAAAACGACTTCATTTTCAATCAAATGCTTACCGTGGATTCTTGAATTGGATTCTTCAATCAAATCCCTCTGTTTCATTTCTTTTAGTCCATGGATCAAATGAGCCCAGTGGATCCATCCTCAGCCCCTTTTTTCTTTTGAAATTTTCTTTCTAATTTCGGATGGGAAGCGCATTCAGCACCAGCAGCCAATCAGTCAATCACCCTTTTGGGTGCGCCAAGGAATATGGATCGAATGATATTCGGTTCAAGGACGCATCTGCCATGTGAAAGCATAACTTCGGTTAATTATCGTTGCTAATGTCACGCTGCACGCGTATTTAGGCACAACGGCTCAGCTCCAAATTTATTTCTGGAATATTTACAGATGGGAGAGAATGAAATTCTGTACGAAGAGCTTAAGCGTTGATAGTAATCGTAGACACCCACTAATTAGGCGAACCAAATAATCTAAGGATCATCGAATAAAAGCCGTTTTTACTTACTGCAATGAGTTAATATATGGACTGTCCGAGTTAAAGGGAGATTTAGCCAAAGGAGATGCTTGTCAACAGCCTAGATTATTTTTTAGCTTGATTTCTATATTTCAGGCCCATTACCAACCAACGGCCTGATCGATGGCTGATTAACGGATCAGGCAATAGCGCAACTTGAGCTCTCATATCAGTCGCTCGGTGTTTTCTGCGTCTTTTCGACCGCTTGTAACTATCTCCAGCCCCTTACACAATTGACATAGGATAAAGTTAACACATGATAAATAGATGACAGACATAACACCAAAGCAGCATAAAATAGTAAAACACAAATTTCCGGCGGAATTTTAACTCGAAAAATCTAAATATACTAAAAATATCATTCAAATCAAGGTTGTGCAACAAAGGCGTTTCCATCCTTTTTTTTAAAAAAAAAAAAGGTTTTGAGAGGATAAAGGATAGGATATTAGCTTCGATGTAGATGACAGGGCTATCTGGCGAATTGTAGGGCGTAGTAGAAATGGGTCCGCGGATGGACTCGCATAATCTAAAGTAAGAAGAGAAATTTAGAGAGAACCATACAGGCAGCGAGGAGCGATAAGATAGACAAAAGAGGGCGGAATCCGCAGGTGGCTTTCGCTGACGAGACAGAGAAGGGATTTTGCCGGAAGGAAATCTTCGAGCACCGATTGTAACTTCTTTGATGGCTTTTCAAATTTTGATTGAATAGTTGAAATCGACCCTGTGAGATTGACTAGTCCTCGGTAATGGTTGAAATGAGGGGTCATGAACAACTAGTCACAAATGATCAAAATTCATATAATAATGCATTGCATATTAAATCCTGATCTTTTTCGACCTGCGAGAAATGCATCCTGTTTCCGACCAACACTAAGGGTCGTTCAAGCATGTTGTTGAATAGGGACCCAGTGGGAAGCGGGATAAAATTAAGCCCAGGCCCAGATGGAGCCCAGAGCCACGCCACTCATAACATAAGCAGGCAAGCTCGCGCGCAGGAGCGGCACGTGCGAGATCTGGTTTAGGCGGTGGCGGAAAAGTATAAATAGAGGAAGAGGCGGGAAATTCGGTGTGCTTGATTTGTTTCCATTTTGCAGTTTTCTTGTTTCTCGTTCAGGTAGAGGAGAGAAAACCGGCTTGTCAATAGTCGTCGGTGATCGATCTCAGTTCTGTAATTCTTGATTGAATCGAATAAAATCCAGTTGATTCTAACAGCAAGAGGCGGCAGCGCTTAAGAGGAATAAGGCCAAGCTCGAGGCCGATGATTCGGCTGTAACTATAGAGGCAAGGAGTTGACTATTTGGAGCAAGTTTTTTCATTTTTTGTTTCCTTCCTTCCAGCGACGTCTTTGGTTAGCTATACGAGGAGATAATATTTTTGGAG
This sequence comes from Annona squamosa, assembly GCA_035584095.1. Lineage (NCBI taxonomy): Eukaryota > Viridiplantae > Streptophyta > Magnoliopsida > Magnoliales > Annonaceae > Annona > Annona squamosa. The sequence goes on along the minus strand of JAXCLR010000105.1, from coordinate 23,929,857 downwards.
GGCAATGATTTTTGTTAGGTAAAGAAAGATTGGCCTAGTTTTAGGCATTGTTAAGGGAAAGCACAATTTTGCATAATTCTGGATTTTTAATTATTTGTTGTTACTGTTGCAATACGGCATATTTATTATCATTATTTTACTATGCAAATTTCACATATACTTACGAATTTTACCTCTTATTTTACTTATACTCATGAACTTTCAAAAATTCCTCTCTTGCCTTTCATCTTAATTTTATTTATACAAATAATGTTAGGGTTCTGTTAAATGAGTCATTATTCCTACCGCAAAATACGAATATACCTAAACTCACTCTAATATAAATATTCATATTCAAATAATATAAAATTTTATAGTTGTAGAATTACTAAAAATTCATTATAATACAAATTTTTAACTATAAAATCATAATTATTGATGGACATATTTGTCATTTTGCAAAGAGTTAATGGTCCCTTTAACCGATCGATAACGGTATGTATATAAGTGAAATTATGATGAAAGTTCATAGTGATAGAAGAATTTTTGAAAATTCATATGTATAAATGAAATTATGGGTAAAATTCATGAGTATATAAGGTCCTATTTTACTTCTCTATTGTAGTTATACTTTGAAGCCCACATTTTGAAAGCAATTGATTAATGAGTTTTTGGGTGTCCCTCACTTGTGTTTTCATATTGCTCCGATTACTATATTGGAATGGCATGTGATGAATTGGGTTAGGATTGGATTTGAGGAGGATGGAATTAGCGAGAATGCAAACCTCTTCGTTCTTTTTCTTTCTCATTGTTTGTGTTTTATTGTGAAAGGGGAGAGATGAAAGAGAAGATGAGAAAGCCAAATCGTAGGAGGAAGGAGGGCGGAAGGGTAGACTTCAGAAGGCAAAAGACTATGAGGTGAGTGAAAGAGAGAGAGAGAGAGAGAGAGAATGGAGGTGCTATTTTTATGGACTAGGAATGGAGAAATCAGGTGAGTTTCATCCGAAAAAAGAAGGGAGAGAAAGAAAAAGAAATATACGGAAGTAGAGCACAAAAAAAAAAAATCAAAGCTACTAGGAAAGGTGAAAGGAGGAGAGAAGACAACACAGTGGTCACAAAAGGGAGAAGACAAGAGAAGGGGGAAGGGAGGAGGAGAGAGGAGAGATGACTAGAGGGAGAAGAGATGTAATGAGAGAAGAGAGAGCAAGAGAAGGCAACAGGAAAACTTGGAAATACAATCAAATGATTTGACAAGGACCTGCCTAAATTTCTCCCACCTTCAGTAACAGATCATACCACTCTTAATGTTGATCAAAACTAGGACATGTTTCAGACTAATCGAAAAAGATTAGAATCTTTCCTAGCAAGATGATGGGGATGTTCGGTATTTAATATTTTTGTGAGAGTATAGGATGAACTGGGAAGTATAAAATAGAATATTTTAAAATTTGTGCAATTGATAGGAAATGATATATATAAAGTTCAAATAATTAAGATTATTGTAAGAAAAAATTATTGAAATGTAGAGGTAAAAGTGAAAAAATATGATTATTAGAATAAATATTTGCCTCAGGAAACATGCTTCCAACACCATACCACAAAATCCCACACATGGCGATTAACAAATATCCTTATTACAATCGCTGGCAACAAAACTACACATAAATCAAGATGTGTGTGACGTCTAAATGGTGTACTTGCATTAACATGGGCATACTCTACCAATATATATATATATATGCACGCACACAAGGAGACGCTTCTATGAAATTTTCTTTATTTTTAAAATCTTAATGATTGATAGAAAATTTACTCTGTCCATTGTATTTAGCATCATTAATAATATCATGAAAACCTTTTTATTTTTTTAATTTTACTATATATGGGTCTCATCCATAAATATGTCAAATCAATGTAATAAAATGGTTCGACATTAATATATCAACTTTAAAGTAGTTTTTTAAACATCTAAATCATCTAAAATATCAATAATATGTAGATAAATAATCCTACAAAGTATTGTTATATTCTAGTATATGTGTAAATGGATGTAAATATTTTTCATAATTTACACATAAATGTGCCTATTTTTTAGCAAATGTAGCTTATCCACATATTAGATTGAGATAACACTTAGTTTTCTAGCTAAACAAGTAATATTAAATATAATGAATGATTAAATTTTTCATCAAAGATCCATATTTCAAAAATGATAAGGGCTTCACAAAATCACTTTTATGAAACTTGGTTTTATATAAGTATTTCCGATATTTATAGAGAGAGATTGTTGCTGCACCCATACATATTAAACTTTATATGATGCAATGAAACTTTATGCAGTATATTTGCTTAAAAATAGGCCTCATATATATTAGAATGCAATGAAACTTTATACGATCATTTATTCATATATAAATTTTACAGCAAATGATTTACATGTCGAAAAAATCACTTTAAAGTTATTATTTACATCAAACTATTTTATTATGTTGAATTGTGTCATTTTCAGATGAGGTTCATACACATATTTAATTCGGATAAAAATTAGTATGATAATATAATATATGATTCTAAATACAATGGGTGGAATATATTATAATTTTATGATCATGTGGAACCTATTTTTGTGCAATTGCATTGCTGTCATTATGCGATTGCGCTGCTCTTGAATTTTTCTCATATATATGTGTATGAGAACCTTTCCTATGCATTTACTTGCACCGTAGTTAATGGTGCATTTGGCCCAGAATAGACTCTACTTGTACTTAAATGTATTAATCTTTTATATAATTATTTATCTATATATAAATTTTACAGCAAATGGTTTACATGTTAAAAAACAACTTTAAAATTATTATTTACATCAAATTATTTTATTACATTGAATTTATACCATTTTCAAATGGGGTCCATACACGTATCCGATTAGGATAAAAATTAGATGATAATATAAATGTAATGAGTGAAGTAGATTATAATTTTATTATCATGTGGGACCCATTTTGAGGTAACCGCATTATAATTTTGGTATAGTGAAGTGGCACCTAAATATTTTTTTATATATATAACGATATTTCTAATTGCATTACTTGCAACCATCAAAAGAATGCATTAGCCATTTATATCTTTGGCCATAGATAATGATATCCATGTCCATGTATACCAATGCATATCATTACAATAAAAAAAACATTATTAAATAATTGTTTTAGCAATTCATTCATGCATTTAATTAAAAAAAATTGCATAAAACTCATATTTTGGCATAAAAACTTTAATCATAATTTATCTATAGGAATATAAAATTAATTTATTAGGCTCGAAAATAAATATTCTCATCTAAAGCAAAAATAAACATTATTTGGAAGCAAATATACAAATAAAATCCTACTTACCTTACGACACTTAGTCCGTGGACAATGAACCTCATTAGATGATATTGTTCACTTTAGCCTGGTATCTCAGGTGTATAATTTTAAATGCATCACATTATATTTAATGAAAGACCCACTTATAAAATCTCATGAATTCTTTCATCTTTTCTATGTGAAATTGGGTTCTAGTTTATTTCCAAGGATAAAACCATTCTAATTTCTACCATCGATTTATTTGATGCGGTTATTCCTATCTTTTTAAATATACTTCTTATCATCACATCATCGTCTCAAACTTTCCATTAGATGGGGCCGCTTGATTATGAGATAGTTCTAGCCAAAAATTTCATAAAAAAGGACATGAAAGGATGTCATTCACTTAAGATTTGGATGAAATTATTAAAAAAGAAAAAAGTTAACCCTTAAGTGGAAGGACTAAAACCGAATATTTCAGAAACCAGAGGTGCCAAGAAAAAAGACTTTAGCTGCAATGAGTGTTGAAGGCCAGTTCTACTGTGAAATGTAGGATCTTGTCCGAGCCTATCAAAATAGAAATTGAGCTGTTCAAAAGGTTAACGAATTAAAATGTTATTTTATCAGTAATAGTAAAATCTATTTTTAATTTAAAAATAAACACAATTATTAATTCCAATTTAAATAATTGTTTAAATTAACTAAATATTTCGCAAAGCTATTGTTGAGCACCTTTTTTTTTTATGCAAATTGCTGAGAGCTCTAGGATTCTTGACAGAGATCCTTCACATTCGACAATGATCTCTCAAGCCGCAAGGCTCTCCTCCTCCAAAGAGTCTATCACGTCTGACGCTCACAGCGTCTAAGAAACTCTTTGGACTACGATTCTACTTGCAATTTCTCCTTCCCAGTTGTAGAGAGACAGGGTGTTATAAGCATGTGGATTGGAACTAAGGATATTAATGGATTAAATTGTAGAGCATAATTTTAATTTTAATCGATTTAAAATATTTCAAGTCTAATTTATTTATTAACTCATTCAAAAACCCCCGATCTTAACTCATTTACAACTCATTTAATAAACTGGGTTGAGGGGTTGTATAGAAAATTACCTAAAGACTTAAGCCCTAGCAATAATGATTTTGCTGGGAGATGGGATAGGTTGTTTTCAGCGCAGAGAAAATAGGAATAGGGCAGTAATAAAAAAATGAAATTAGAGAAGCAATTGATGGATGAAGATTTAGTGAGAGAAATAACCAAAGAGTTTACATTTATGTATATAACTTTAATGGGTTGAACAAGTTAAATAGGTTGAACGGGTTGACAGGTTATAAAATTTCAGCTCTAATTTGTTTATTTAATTAAATTATTGAACGGGTTGACAGATCATTACTGATTTATTCAAAAATTTTAACCTAAACTCATTTATAAACGGATTAAATGAGCGAGCTGATGGGTTGACCATGACTATTAATACCCATAATTGGAACAAACGAATGGTGCAATCTTTGTTGCAAGGAAAAAATGGTGCTTCTCTGCTCCCGTCACGTCGCTCCTATATTTTGTCAAATTTAATTTATCCAATATACTTAACATTATTGGTTTTACTTAGACTTTTGATATAAAAAAAAATATGGATCAAAGTTATATGCGGTCACATCTTATAAAAATATATAAAAAATTTTTAATTTAGAACGAGATCTATACACTAAATTTTTGGAGTATTATAAAATTATATGAGATCGTAGGTGGGATAAATATTTTAGATGGTTTAGATAATGAATTGAGACCTCACTTGATGACAAACAAATTATTTTTACTAGATTTAAAATCACTTTTAAGTAATTTTAATTTTGAGAATAATGCAATTCATAAATTAATGTGAATTTTAGTATCTATATAAAATAATTAGTTGCATTATATTCAGGCCTAAATTAGACATTCCAACCAAAATAAATTAGATTTGGTTGCTAAACATCTAAGGAAGATTTTCCAAATGAACAATATAACAAATGTATTCAAGTGCGCTGTGGGAGGAAGCTACCAAGGGGGAGGGTATCCTTTTAGAATTAAAAAAAAATCTATTTAAATGAAATTTAATTTTCAGCTCCACGGAACATAACTTCGGTAGCATTGAAATGGATTATTTAGCTATAATTAATTTTTAGTTGTAGATATTTCCACTATTACACAATTGGCTTATTGCAACAAAAAATTGCTGTCTTTCAAGTATTTTGTTGCTTTTTCCCGAGTACTATTCTGAAATTGGGTTTCACAGAAGTGATTTGGTAAAAATCTTTTTCATTTTTGAAATATGGATCTTTAACAGAAATTTAATCTATTCATTGTACTTTACATTATTTGTTTAGTTAGGAAACTAAGTTTCATCCCAATCTATTGTGGATAGGCCACATTTGCTCAAAAATAATTGCATTCATGCATAAATTATGAAAAATATTTAAATATATTCACACGTGTATTAAAATGTAGCAATACTTTGTATAATCATTTATCTATATATTATTGTTTTAGATTGTTTAAATGTTGAAAAAACTACTTTAAAGTTGATATTTTAATATCGAATCATTTTATTACATTGATTTTATATATTTATAAATGAGACTTATATATAGTGAAATAAAAAAATAAAAAGATTTTTAGGATACTATAAATAATGTCAAATATAATTGATGGAGCGAGTTTTCTATCAACCATTAAGATTTGAAAAATGGAGGGAGTTTCATAGAAGCGTCCCTGTTTAAGTAATGATATTTAGTTAAAGAGACGTGATTTAGCTGTGTGGGAACCTTTTTATTGGTTTATAAACATACAAAGTTAGTTATACAAAAAATTACAAAAATGTCATTATGTTAAAAATAAAAAATTATATGAAAGCATCTAAAAATGATAAAACTTAGTTTATAGATTAAACATAATTAGCTTTATATGTTTATAAAAAATGGAAAAAAAATCATGGGGAGGTCGCACTGGGGATGCATGGGATCTTCCCTCTTAAATGCAATAACTTTTCTACATCAAATGCGGCCAAAAAATGTTTGACGCAGCAGCTTTTTTCCGTAAATAGTGAAGAAATCTGGCTGCAAATAAATAGATATTTTTGGCACCTGTTACCAAATTTGGCTGCTTTGGCTGAAAAAGATGACAAAAGAAATTTTGTTGTCGTGGGAAATTTGGTTGCTTCAATTAAAAATTCTTTGCAAACCCGATATTTTTACAACGAAGCCCAAAAAAGGCAAAATAAAAAATAATCTCCATTACAGAATAAATACCGGCGTAAATTAATAAAAATAAAGATTATAGAAGGTGATTTACAATCTTCGTTTACTAAATGGGAAACTAAAGCCTAGGAATATTATCTTGAGCATTTAGCATGTTTATTAGTGAATGCCAGGGTAAACCACCTTTATTAGTTAATACCAAAAATAAGGAAAAGGAAATTTTCATATTATATCCATAACATTTACCTTAATCTTTAGCATACCAACAATATTTTTTATGAAAGCATACCAACAATATTATTTATAATATTTCACACTAAATTCATATCATATCCACATTGTTAACATGACCGTTGTCTAATACTTTATTTAAAAAAATGATGTTGTCCATTCAAAATTTCTTAATTGAAAATTTCAAACCATTTATCTCTAACATGACTCAATTGATAATGGTAATCATCAATTTGAATCATCAAATACTTCAGAAGTCATATTAAAGCTAAATTGTTTTAATTATTGACAATTTTAGATAGACCAAATTTTCCTTTTAATGGGGTAAATCACAGCTATATTAATTGTGCATATTAAAAATTTTAGTTAAAAACATTACGGATTAAACAGAAATTTATAAAAAAATTTCTACTTTTATGTAACCAGGTTACATAAAAATGAATTATGTAACCAGGTTACATAAAAATGAATTATGTAACCCCTTCAAAATCCAAGATTTTGATCCTTTATAAAAAATATAATTTATTTATTATATTTAACATTACTTATTTATTTAAGAGACCAAGTTTCACCCTAATTAAGTATGTTCATGGGTCACATTTATTAAAAAATATATATTCATATGTATATTATGAAAAATGCTAAAATATCAATTTTAAAGTAATAGTTTTGGCATCTAAACTATCCAAAATATCATTTATACGTGAGTAAATAATTTTATAAAGTATTAATACATTCTAATACATGTGTAAAGGAATCTAATATTTTTCATAATTTACACATAAACATATATTTTTTAACAAGTGTAACCTGTAAATATACTTAATTGGGATAAATTTTAGTCTTGTAGCTAAACAAATAATAATAAATACAATAAATAAAATAGATTTTTCGTCAATGATCAAATCTTAGATCTTAAAAAGATTATCATTTATAAAATGTTATAAGTATGTTACATATTAAGAGCAAAGGTTGTGTAGAAGAAAGCTTCCCTTGAAAAAAGGAAATTAATAAGAATTGAACTTTTTTGATTTATTATTGTACAACTTAAAATTTTCCAAATATATAATCTTTTCAATTCTGGCTCAAAAAGTGTAAATCTAATAATATTAGTAACAATGCATCTAGAAGACATCGCTCCTGAAATGAGAATTGAGTTTTTAGGTAGAGGTTAGGGTGAGTTTGTTTAACAATAAAACTTTTCGAATTAAGACTTTCCACTATCTATAATTATTTTATTTTTAATTTTTTTCATATTTTTCTATATAAATTATCTTACTTTTCAATTATTCTTGCACAAATATCATAAAATTAACTTATCTGTTTTAATTTTATTTTTTTCACTTTTTATTATTATCTCAATCATGTCACGTTATTTTTTCCCGTTTAAAAACTTTTCATCATTTTTACTTACCAAACACACCCTCTAATATCAGTCATGACTCATGAGTCGCGTCCATTGTTCAAATGAGCCCAACGGCAAATACAGGTTTGTAAGTCGACAAGCCGAGCACATTTAGCCCACGGTAAATCAAACCGACATTCACCACGTGACCTGCACGTGCGGTGCGACGACGTCACTTTTAAAATAAAGCAATTGGGCATCCGTCCGTCTAACTTAGATTCCACGAAACAATCTTCGACGCCGCACGTGGAGGAGAGTTTCACACGTGCCCACCATCGTCGAGAGGCCCGCTTGCCCGAGGGTCTGAAAGCTCTGCGCCGGCGGCTTCTTTCGTCATCGGCACACGTGTCCGGAAGTCTACGCGTGCCAACGAAGCGATCCGATTCCCCTCTCGCTCCGGTATTCGGCATCGCTTTTTTCTTTTCTTGTTTTTTTTTTTTTTTTTTTTTTTCACGCTTTAATTTTCCATATCTGGCGATGGGAGAGAATCAGAAGCGCTTTTACGAAACGCATGCGATTCGAAGCGCAAGTGGCACGCTTTGTGTGCAGGAACGAATATGCGTGCATGGCACTCGCGCTGTGCGGGGACAATAAAACCTAATCCAGACCGTCCATTTTGCTTATCGTTGGCATTGCAGGCTTACAGCTCCCCTGGAGATTGTGAAGTATATAAATGTATCAATCGTCCACGTTTAATCTGAGACTCGAATGATACGCGTACTCTTTTTTTTTATATAGAAAAGCTGATACGCGTACTTTTGTACTCTGGCCTTTTGCAACTCTGGAAACGCGTACAAGAGGAAAGAGGCATGTTTGACAATTAGGGTGGTTTGGTGGAAGATAAAATTTTTTGATAAAAACTTTTTATGGTAGGATAGAAGATAATGTGACATGGTAGGTGTAATGATCAAGTGTAAAGAGAATAAAATTAAAATATGTAGGTTAGTTATATGGGCAGTTGTGTGGAAAATGACTGAAAAGTAGTGTTGTTTGTATTGACAAATGTGAAAAATAATTAAAAAATAAGGTAGTTGGAGAATGAAAAATTTTAAAATAAAAAGTTTTGGCAGATATTTTCTGTGTCCAACCAAACACACCCTTAATATTCTCAAAATGCATGCCAAAGCTGCATGCTTTTTCTTTTTACCCAAATAAGCTTCACTGAAACGTAAATCTAAACAAAACAAAAAAGTTATTGGCGGACATGGCTACTACAACGTGAAGTTGCGACCATGCAAAGTAAAAAATTATTCTTTATAGGTTTAGGAAATGGTAAAACTTTTAATAAAAAAATTTTTATATAAAAATTTTGAAAATAGAAGAAAATCAGGTCTATTGAAGTTCCATGTAACCTCCTCTATCTTTGCGATTTTGATGTTTAATGAAAAATACAATACATTCATTATAGGTGTGTTTGGTTGAGAATAAAACTTTTGATGAAAAGTTTTTTTGAGTGGAAATTGTCAAATTGATAAAAAATGACGTAATATAATAGAATTAATAATAAGGAGTAAATAGAATAAAGTTAAAATGAATAAGTTAGTTGAATGAGAAGTTGTATAGAAATAATTGAAAAGGAGGGTAGTTTGTATCGAAAAATGTGAAAAAATAATGAAAAAATAGAGTAATTATGGAGAGTAAAAAATTTTAGATTAAAAAGTTTCGGTTGACATTTTTTTCCCCAAACAAACGCACTCTATATTTAACATCATTTATTTAGCTAGAAAACCAAGTTTCATCCAAATCTAATATGCGCATAAGCCCTATTTGCTCAAAATAGTTACATTCATGCATAAATTAAGAAAAATACTTATATCCATTCATATACATATTAAAATATAATAATACATTATAGAATCATTTATCTATATATTTATGATATTTTAGACGGTTTATATATTGAAAATACTACTTATGATATTGAACATTAAATCATTTTATTACATTAATTTTACACGTTTGTAGATAGAGCCTATATATAGTGATACTAGACAAATAAAAGGGTTTCTATGATAATATAAATAATTCTAAATACAATTGATGTAACAAATTTTCAATTAACCATCTAGATGTTCAAAATGGAATGGGTTACGTAAAAGTGCTCTGAATGAAACTAATGTGATATGTAGGAGTAATAATGAAAAGTAAATAGAATAAAGTTAAAATAGATATATTAGTTGTATAGATAGTTATGTAGTAATAATTAAAAAGTAAGACAATTATATAAAAATATCTTAAGAAATCATTTAAAAATTGGGTAGTTATAAAAAATGAAATTTTTTTAAATTGAAAGGTTTTAATTTGAAAGACTTTACATATATTCAAATTTTCTCTACATATGAAAATGGAAGATAAATTTAGGTTCTATCCAAGAGACAAGGGTAGTTTAGTAGAAACAGCAAGCATTGTCATGTTTGAAAATATAATGAAAATGAGTAGTCATCTTTATCATTTTCACAAGTGTGTGGTCATGTCTGAAATTATGAGTAAAACTAGTCATATTTCAAATTAAACTCATTTTTAATATAAAAGCCCTAGAATTGAGATCCTGGTTCAGAGTTCTCTATACTGCTTATAATCTTTTAAGGATATGTTTATTTAGCGCAAAAACTTTTTAATCTAAAACTTTTACTTTTTATAATTATCATTTTGCAATTATTTTTCATATCTTTGGTACAACTATCTTACATTTCAATCATTTTTACATAACTATCTGTAAAATCAACTATTTATTTTAATTTTATTCTCTTTATTCTTCATCATTACCCTTCTTATATCACATTATTTTTTCTAATTTAAAATTTTTACCAAAAAACCTTTCATTCAAAAATTTTATCACTTTCTAAATACATCCTTACAAAAAATTTTAATCACACCCTTAAAAAAAATTTTAATCAAGGCACGTCTAACTAAAGCAACTGATCTGATGCAAAGCATTTTTACATGATTGTGCTTACAGGAATCCATTTGCAAACATCAATCAATTCCTTGATGGTCCCAGATCACCGTAACCAATGTCTTCGTAATCTTGAATTTCATGCAACCAGTCCAGCACATTTCCATTGCATCTCTAGTAATTGAGTAAGCAGCTACAATGTCATCCTCCAATCCGGGCAACTCTTCACACCCACCGATTGTTCATCACTTTGAACTCGGGGATGGAATGCAGCTACAGGTATGGATGATGATACAACTGTTGGAATAGATAACAATGCTAGTCTAAGACCCAAAGAATTCCGTTGCCATGGGGGTTGTATGAGTGTTGCATGTTTGTTTTGTATAGGTATATGTGTCTGGAGCTTCAAATGGGTACTGTGCAAAAATCGATTTGCAGCTTCGAAATTGTTCCAGGCAGCTTATTCTCCATTGGGGTGGGATTTACCAAGGACAGACGTGAGTTAGAAGCAGCATCTTTTCCTTCTTTTACTTTGTAGCTTTAGTTGGAAGGAAATTTTTAATTTAAGGCTGCTGGTGTTGCACACAGGAACTGGATCCTTCCATCTGATTGCCCTCCTGGAACAAGGCTCTACAACCAAACTGCATTGCAGACACCATTTGCCAAGGTTGGTCATTTACTATATTCATTTTTTTGTCAGACTAGTTGAATATTTTAGGTTCACTCGCACTTCCTGTCATGTGCACCTTGAGCTTGAAGCGGGTGTGCCAAAAATGCAAATTAGAAATATTTGAACTCTATTGAATTTCAATTCTGCTGCATTGACTATTCACGGTTTCACGTAAATATAAAAGGAAAGTGCAATTCTTAGTCAATGCCAGTAACTGTGTAAACTGATCCGTCATAAATTTGTATTGCAGAGTGGAGATACCTACATGATTACACTTCAGTTGACAGAACCCAAGTTCCTTGCCATAGAGTTCGTTTTGAAAGATGAAAGATATAATAGATGGTAAGTCTTTTTCATGGTTGTCTGCTGTGTTGTTTTCTGCAAAAAATAACTTTGTTATGCTTTGCAGCATAGAGCATTTAAACCTTTGATTCATGTCTAATGTACCAACGTTTTCTAGGTTCAAGTTAAAACAAGGTAATTTCCGAATTGAGATACCAAAACAGAAGGCATCTATTACCCATCTGTCAATACCTAAGGAATGGGTACAACACAAGGCATATTTGCTATGGGAAAGCAAAGGGAAGCCAAGAAACTCAGCACATCAGGAAAAGGTTGGTCTGCTCGCACAGGGAAAATGCCTCACCACAGGCCTAAAAAATTCCCGTCCTCTTAGCAGAACTCTTCATCACTTGTAATGTTCATAGTAAAAATTCCCTATTTGGCTTTGGTATTGCTGTTCGAAACAAGCTACAGTTCAGTAGACAAAGCTGAAATTCTCAGGCTAACCAGTTTTCAGACACTTGCACTTGATGCTGTATCAGATACATGATTTCCTGATATTTGTGGTTTTATGATCGTGCAGGACGACTATGACGATGCTTTAAGAGAGCTTCAGAGCCAGTTATCAAGTGGAATGTCACTTGACAAACTTCGAAGTAATTTGTTCGGACCGGAAATCATCAAGGATATTCCAAGACCTACAGTTCGTCAACAACAATCCTTATTTATTAATAATAGAAGGCATGATGTCTCCCAATGGTTAACAAAGCGGACTGAGGGGTATAAGGAAGGCACTAAGTTGAACTCAACAGTTTTGTTGGGTGTTGTTGAGAAGTCAATGAGAGGAGATGATGCGATCATGAAGAGGACATTTCATATTGGAAAAAATGATGTAGTGGTAAGAATTTTTGAGCAACATAAGTTTTATTCAATGCCTACAATTTAACTCAATCAAATAACTGAGTTCATCCAAAAATGTATTTCAAAAAGGTCCTCTTGAAGGTTGTCAGGGGCAACTACCATGTACTGGTTGCTACAAACTTAAAAGGTGCAGCGGTGCTCCACTGGGGTGTGTCAAAGCAATCAGAATCTGAGTGGCTGGTGAGTCAAGTAGATAACCAGTAATGCATACTGAAAAAAAGAATAGGGCAATGAATTTCAGTATGGTAGACAAAATTGAATTAGTATCATGTAATCCTCATAATCCTTATTTCAAACTTGAAAGGCTCCTCCACCAGAGATACTACCTGAAAGGTCAAAGCTTCTGGATGGAGCATGCCAGACTTACTTTCAAGAAACCTCATCTGGAGATGCAGTTTTTCAGGTAACATGAATTTTCTGATTGTCAAAACTGCTCAGGGTATCATCTGATTTTCATGGAGATACTTGGGTGATTATATCTGGAATGAAATGGAATTATGACTGACAATGTAGTATTGTACATGGCTTCAAACAGCAGATTAGTTTTCATCTTGTTCTTCTCGTCCATATAATCATGTTGTTTGCACTTGTACCTATGAATGACATTTTACAGTATCAATTCGAAATTTTAGTGAGGTGGCGTGTTAGTATTCAAAGGTATAGTTCCAAGACCCATTGGGTTGATGACGACCAAATTGGCCTGCAAGATTCTGATTTCTAGTCTAGCTAATTTCCACTGCTTGACTAGGATGGGGTGAGTAGGTTTTAATGATTTAGCCCTTTGTTCTGAAATTTCAAGGATTTATCTTCTCAAGAAAATTTGAATATGAGGAGGCTGTCTTGTTTTTAGTTTAGTAACATTCACTGGAAAATTCCATTGCATTCATGGATCAATTTCATGAATCTGACAAATTTTATCCAAATGATACAACATACAGGCCTTCAGTTCAACCCCATTCATTTCCAGGCATGGCTTGAATTATTTTCCTTTCCTTGGTTTTTAACCTCAGTGTGCACATTGTTTAAACATATATGCAGTACAGATTCAAAATTTTTCCTCACATTCTTGTCATTGTTTTGTATTGTCTCGGCTAATTGCTTTCCTCACATTGCTCCTGGTTATTTCAATTTCTTCCCTGCAGTTCGTGGAAATCAATTTGCAGAAAAAAGATTTTGTGGGAATCCAATTTGTTATACAGTCTGGCGGGACTTGGATAAAGAATAATGGATCAAATTTCTGTATAAGCCTGAAACCTTCAAGTTCAAAGGATGGAAAGGTTTTTCTCTTTTATATCTCATAGGGCTTTTGTTTTAATATTTGCTTTTTGTTTGTCCTGTTTTCGCACTATTTACTTTCAAGACTATATAAGAGACAATTCACAAGCTATAAAATTCAAGGCTTCGGGCTACTTGTATTATATGATCTTTAGAGCCTATCTTCTCTGCAATATGGTAAGTAGGTCACAGCATCACTGACCTTGCGACAAGCAGATTTTGTTCAATGGGCTACAGGCCATATTGACTGGACTGAATTGATTTCCGTACCATACATTGTTGGAGAAACCATTTCCATGGTGGCATGGTGTCACAGAAATAGCCTCACCAAAAAGAGAAAACAAGACTGCATACATCCAGCCCTGTGTAGGAAACCATTCTCCATGTACAGCCTTTTACTACCCTATATGAATGGAAGAATGGAACGAGTGAAGTATGTAGGTAAGCTTTACTTTCATGGTACAACTTCTTACGAGCCATCAGCAGAATACAACAAAGAAATGAGATCATGTGGACTGATTCATCTTTCCTCGGAATGGTTGTCTAAGTTTGATGTTATTCGGGGTAATTAGAATTTCTGTTGTATTTTGCCTTTTTCTTAAGTTTGCAACCTGTAGGCATGTTTTGTAAATTAGTCTTCTTATTTTCAAGCTAAACACTTTGATTTACATCTGTAGTATTTAAATTTTTTACTGGTATATAAGTTCATTCATTTTACTAAATCATAAAATACAGGGTGCAGGGGAAGCAAAAGGAACGGCCAAATGGCTTCTTGATGAAATAGGCCAGAGAGAGAAAGATGCTGAGAGATCTTTAATGCACAGGTGGGGATTGAGGCCACGGGAATATGTAACTGAAATTTTCTTTTCAATATATCAAAAAAGCCAAGGTAAACAGTAACGAAATATGATTTATATCTAACCATTCGATAGGATAAAAACTATGCTAGTTAGCACACAATTAACCGAAAAACCAGAATAAGGGTTATGATAACTTGTTCTAAAATAATCTTGCTATTATCTAGCAGATGATTTACCATGTTTTGTTTCATATACACAAGGAGGTCATGACATGGCTGATGCCTTTTGCAGGTTTAATATTGCAACAGAATTAATTGGACGTTGTGGAGGTGAAGGGGAGCTTGGAATTATTGGTGTATTTGTCTGGTTGAGATTCATGGCATGCAGGCAGCTTACATGGAATAAGAACTATAACGTGAAGCCTCGGTAGGAAGCTCAACTGCCCAGTTTCTTTAATGCCTAAACAGGACAGTATACAAATTCACATTGGCCCAGGACAGTGAAGGATATATCTCAGTCATATGCAAGTCCTTTCAATAGAAACTTGTTCTAAAATTATTTCAAATAGCAATATCATCATTACTCAACACGTTCTTGTCTACTTGCAGTGAGATTAGTGCTGCTCAAGATAATCTTACTGATCTGCTGCAAACAGTCTACACCGAGGATCCAAGTTGTAGAGAGATTGTGAGATTGATCATGGCATCTGTAGGCCGTGGAGGGGAAGGCGATGTTGGGCAGAGAATTCGAGATGAAATACTCGTTCTCCAGGTACAATTATGGCTTCTCTTTCTTGGATTTGACATGTCGTCTTTTCTTTCTTGGATTTGATTTGTTGTCTCATTGCTAGTCTCCAAAAAGATCTTATTCTCTTGTCAACATACCAGAGAAACAATGACTGCAAGGGTGGGATGATGGAGGAGTGGCACCAAAAATTGCATAACAACACTAGCCCTGATGATGTTATAATTTGTCAGGTGATGTTCTTGATTCAAAATTTTTATTTTGTTCTTCATAACTTCTGATTGGTATTTGCTTATCATTTGGAGCAGGCGCTATTGGATTATGTTAGAAATGACTTCAACATTGATGTCTACTGGAGAACATTAAATGCAAATGGTCTTACAAAGGCCATACTTGCAAGCTATGACCGGCCTATTGTATCAGTGCCTTGTTTCAGACCTGATACTAAAGAAGGGCTTACCCATGATCTGTCATCATACTTGAGAACATTAAAGGTTTGTCATAACAATTTTCTTTTACTTACGTAGAAAGATGAATCTGAGCCCTTCTTCATTTGATTGTACACTCTATTTGTGTAATTAAAATGCATAAGTTCTCATATGATTGTACGCTACGAATTCATTTTTTTGTTTCTTCCTCATAGTTGGCAATATAGTAAAACATAAATGCATGTTAGTTGGCACATTTAATCCACAAAATATACCAGTGAAATTCTGTTATGACTACCAATTCTGAATGATACAAAAATGATGCAGCTCTAAAAAGACTAAATTTCTCTCCTGAGATGGAGGTTTTCAATTCATTGGGCATTCCATGTATGCATTAATGCCATGGCCATTGAGTTATATTCATTATGTCTACATTATTTCAATACAAACATCATACCCCTTATTGTTTCTACATTGAAAAAGTTTGAGGACATTGTATTTCCATTATGCGGTTATAATACATTTCATTGTAGTGACCGCATTTCTCAGGTCTGATATGTCAGTTCCATACATCTTAAATCCTTTCTTACTTTTGACACAGGCTGTTCATTCGGGAGCTGACCTAGAATCAGCAATTGTCACTTGTTTGGGTTACTCTTCAAAGGTAAAAACTATGCTCTATTTGAAGGGCTTTCAGTTTTAGGGTAGACAGTGTAACATGTTACATAAAGAGACGTTTTATATTTGGGTTCCAATCCAATGGAACCGTTTCCATAAATTTGAATTTATGGACCCTCTCCATTTGGGATCCATCTTGATGACTACATAAAATCAACTTCACTCATTGGATTTAGAATTCTTTGTTTGACTAGGAAACCAAGTTTCATCCAAATCAAACCATTGCACAGGCTCCATCCATTTAAAATGCAAAATCAATGTCATAAAACTGTTTGATTTATATACCCATCACAAAGCTATCAATTCAACAATTAAACCATCTAAAAGATCTCTTTGTGGAGATGGATGACTACATTAATTATCATAAGATTCTAGCGCATATGTTAGTGGATTTAAGTGTTTTTCATATTTTACACATGATTATATATTTTTACATAACCCATGCAAGACTCGAATTGTTTTTTATACCATTATAAGATGAATGTTAATAAACAATGTGACCAGTTGGATTTTGTATTCATGATCAAGATGGGCTTCAAATGGAGAGGTTCCATGAATTCAAGTTAACGTCTTCCATTGGATTGGAACCCTTTATCTTTCATGTTTTGAACCAGCAACATTATATGACCCAACCATTAGTCCGGATGGCCTCACCTTGGAATGCCCCATGTCCCAATATCTTCCCTAGCCTGACAGAACTAGTGGACAGATGTAACCGACTGTTTTCATGTAATCGGTGGTGTAGTGGCTTGTCTGTTTTGCCCATTTGGTTTACATTTTGGGTTTCTCCCACTGAGTGTGAAGCATATCATATATAGGATCTATAACATAAATGACGGGCTGCCTTGTCCTTTACTTTTGGGAGAGCAAATTACTATTCAACAACAATGATATTTCTTCATTTGCAACCTCCACATGCACATTCTAAAAATTTCTTCCTGATTGGACAATGTTGATACTTCTTTTTCATTTATATTGGATTTCAGGGTCATGATTTTATGGGTGGAGTAAATGTTCAATCTGTTTGCAGCCTATCACCAAAGCTGCGGGTGACTATCAACACTTGTTATAGTTTTCGAATTATGTTATTCGATAACTAGTTAAGAAAAGTTCATGGATTGAGAAATGAGACAAGGGATAATCCAAATATTGTTTGTGTGAAATGGCAGGAATGCCTACACTTCATCCAAGCCCACATTGAAGACAAAAACACTGGTCTACTGGTTGAGGTATGTCTTATTTATTTGGTGATTTTTGAAATGGTTCTATCATGTAAGTTTTACAGATGGTACTCCTATCCAGTTATGAAATTTTTTTACAGAAATTACTGGAAGCCCGCATCGAACTCCGCCCACTATTGCTTAAGCCTCACGCAAGGCTGAAGGACTTAATATTCCTAGATCTTGCTTTGGATTCATCTATAAGAACGTCCATAGAGAGAGGACTTAAGGAAATAAATAACTCCAATCTGCAGGTATTCATTTGTTTTAATTTGCAAAAAAAAAAAAAATGATTTTTTTCCGCAATAAGTTCATTACTGGGATCTACATTGTACTTGTGTCATTTAGTGAAAAAAATTTCACCAAGTTATTCAAATGATCTTATAGGTTACACTGTCAGCCATCACCGTAATGCTTGAAAATTTATGCTTGTCAACAGTGGACAATGAAGACATCATTTATTGCATGAAGGTAGATATTGTGGACTACTTTCTTTTCCAATGATGTGATTGGATTTTTCTATTTTTCTATATTTGAACCCTGAAATTATTTATAGGGAGGGCATCAGTGCCTTAAACTGACATTTATTGCTCTGGACTAGGGCTCATTTTTATTGCATCTAGCAGTTGGTCTGTAATGACTGGTGTCTGAACAATGTCCCTTGCTATTGTATGCATCAAATTATTTTCCTTTCCCTAAGAAAAAGGGAAAAAAAATTTCTTGCTCTTGGATCTTTTCATTCTAGCTTCATTGTCTTTGAAAATTTCATGGTTGATTCCATTTCTCTGACGCTTGATTCTGTTTCTTTCTCCTAAGGATTGGTACCGTGTCTGTGAATCATGCAAACCAAATGATGAGCTTTGGGCATTGCAAACAAAGGCTATTCTTGATCGAATTCGTATCTCACTGACTGATAGGGCTCAGTATTACCAAAAAATGTTTCAACCTAGTGCAGAATATCTTGGCCAATTGCTTGGAGTGCAGAAATGGGCGGTATGTGAATAATCACCTCAGTAAATTTTCAGTGTGAACAGTAAAGCCATATTTCCGTTTGCTTCAATGGCGCTTCATGTCTGTAAACTTGCAACCATTTTAAAGTTCTGTAAATTTCTTTTCTGTAGATTGACATTTTCACTGAAGAGTTGATAAGGGCAGGATCAGCAGCTACTCTCTCCTTGCTCATCAATCGCCTGGATCCAGTCCTCCGAGAAGTTGCAAACCTTGGCTGGTATAACAATTAATTTCAGTAGCTTTAGGGAATAATTCACTAGACTTGGAAAAATCTGTTACCACCTGAATATGATTTATAGATTTGAGCTCTAACAACATTCAAAATTATTTTATAAGAAAATCTGGAATTCCGTTTGAAAATGGCTTAGCATCCCACTAGGATTTTAAGCACAGTGGGAGAGACGTGCAAGACAAACACAAACTTTGCATCACTTGTGCACTTAATCCTCCTTCCAATTCTCTTTTGAACTTACTTTAATGCCTTATTATAATGAGCTTCTGCTTTTTAATTGAAAAATTTTGAATTCCATGATTTTGATAATAGCAAAACTAGCTGATATGAATATATTTCCAGTCTTTCAACTTTAACTTCAAGCCAAATTAGGAAGGCACCTTTCTTCATGCAGCTTGTCCAAACCTCAAGCAAGAAAAATATGGGAAGATCTCAAGGAATCTCATCTGCATTTTTCTGCTAGCATACTGTGTGACCTCTGGGAAGAAACTTCTAAAAGAGGGTTTGCTAAATTTGTTGTGTTCTGACAGTTGGCAGGTTATCAGTCCAGTGGAAGTGTCTGGTTATGTAACCGTTGTAGATGAACTAATTACTGTACAAAACAAATCCTACAAGAGGCCAACAATTATAATTGCAAATAAAGTGACTGGAGAGGAAGAGATTCCAGATGGAGTAGTTGGCGTGATAACACATGAT
This sequence comes from Annona squamosa, assembly GCA_035584095.1. Classification (NCBI taxonomy): domain Eukaryota; kingdom Viridiplantae; phylum Streptophyta; class Magnoliopsida; order Magnoliales; family Annonaceae; genus Annona; species Annona squamosa. Next base: position 23,909,803 of record JAXCLR010000105.1, on the reverse strand, counting down.
ATGCCAGATGTGCTTTCCCATGTTTCCGTGAGAGCAAGAAACAACAAGGTAATATGTTTGAATCTCTTTGCATGAATTGAGAGACGTTTCATCTTGGCATAAAATTTTAGGCATTATTTGGATGCATGGTCATAGCAAAAATGCTGCATGACGTATGCAATATGCACTAATGTTGAAGTGTAAGCCAAAATGAATTAATTTTATTACTTGGCCTCTGACCATTTTATGTGGTTATCTTTCAGATTTTTGACTAAGGTTGTGTTTGGGAATGAGTAAAACTTTTGATGAAAAATTTTGAGGAGTAAAAGTTGTCAAATGATGTGATATAATAGGGGTAATGATGAGTAGTAAAAATGATAAAAATTTAAAAAACAGGTTAGTTGTATGGGTAGTTGTGTAGAAATGATTAAAAAGTAGGGTAGTTGTATAAAAAAATGTGAAAAAATAATTAAAAATATGATTGATGTGGAAAGTGAAAAGTTTTAAATTGAAAAGTTTTAATGTGACAACTTTTAAACATTGCCAAACATACCCTAAATTGAATTTGGAGTGGTGTGCAGTCAGGATAGAATTTCTCTAACAACCAAGCCAAAGTCATGGATTATGATTGATGTGGTATGATGCAGGTGTGCTTTGCTTCATGCTTTGACCAGAACATTATTCAGGATCTGAAGTCAAAGGAAGGTAAAGCTATCTCAGTACAAACAAGATCAGCAAATCTTGTGTACAGGTAAGTCTTCTTCCAATTTCTGAACCTCGGCTTAATCATTTTGATAATTAATGTTCCAAAGTCTTTCCTGCTTGCAGTGATGTTACCAACTCAATTTTGTCTCTCAGCTCATTCAATTCGCCTTCCATTCCACGAGGAATTACCCTAAAGAAGAAATTTTTCAGTGGTAAATATGCAATTTCAATTGAGGAGTTCACCAATGATCTGGTATGTTACCTTTAACTGATTTGACTTCTAGTTTATCTTTTCTACTATTTATCGTTCAAATTTAATCATAGCTAAAAATTTGCCTATCGATACATCTTCATTATGTTAAAGCTTCAAAGTTCAGATAACCTTAACATCTATCCTTCCATCATCATAGCACTGCATTGTATTTGGGGTGATTGTTTGACATTTGTTTCTACTTCAAACATGAGAAGGGATTCCATCTTGAATGTTTATTCTGATTACCATCAATTTTCATTGATGGATACTTTACAAGCCATGTTTGTATAGGATTTGTCATAAGTCATCGAGTTAAAGAATCACAATATCCTTCTAAAAATGACATCCTTTTCTGTAGGTTGGCGCAAAATCTCATAACCTTCAATACCTGAGAGGAAGAGTACCGGCATGGATAAAGGTTCCAATGTCAGTTGCCATCCCATTTGGAGTATTCGAAACTGTCCTTCAAGCAGATAGTAATAAGGTAAATCCTTTCTTACTTTTGTCACTGAAAGGATATTTATGATGCTAGGGATGTTTTGCATTGTTGCTTTTAAGGTTACAGTTCTATTCTACATTTCAAATATTAGTGTTCTTTTAACAATTAATCTTTTATTTTTAACTTGACTGAAATTTGAGTAATATCATGCGGATTTTTAATCATTTCAAAATTTGGGTTTGATTGCTTGTCAACTGAGGTGAGCATCCTCTAATTATATTGAATCATTTCTTACAGGATATTGCAAGCAGAATTTCTGCTTTCATCAAAATGGTAAACAGTGGTGATCTTTCCAAGCTGCATGCCATACAAGAAACTATTCTGCAAATAAGGCCTCCTGTTCAGCTGGTAATTGTTTGGAAGTTCAAAGCAAACGTTCTCATTTGGCAATTTCCTACATGGATCTAATTGTGAAGACAAATTTGTTTATTGTTATGGAGAAGGATTTGGAGTATTTCAACATTTCGTTTGCATGCATGCTGTTTACCTGGTCAAAGTGTCTTGTGAAACTTTCTGACGAAACATGGCCATCACTCTATATTCCTCTTTCGGACCACTTGCCATTTCCCAGTGCTTTGGCTCACGTCCAATCATAGTATGTTACACATTACCTCATTTATCCGTGGACATCTCTGTTGGGGCTAGTTAGTTGATGTTATTGAGTTCCAAAGTAATTCTCAAACATTTGTGTTGGGCAGTTTCGTTAACATTCTTGATTTCCTCAATGAATTCATTTTGGATGCTGGCTTTCTGGATGGATATAATGAGAAGGCAGTTGTTTCATTTGCCTTGACTTCTTCTTGTCTATCCACCTGGTTGTATTCCTGTAAAAGGCAAAATTTTAAAAACTCTATTCCTTGTATTCATGTTGCACAGTCATCATCTTCATCACCAGCCTCTCTGTTAGTGGTGTTGGCTGGATGCATGCTGTCACATGTATCTTGTATGTCATTCTTTTTTCAATTAATATATCTCAGTGATATTACTGTACTGTGTGAACACACATTTCTAGATTAATGACCTGAAGATCAAGATGAAAGGCTCAAAAATGCCCTGGCCTGGTGACGAAGGTGAGGCAAGATGGAACCAAGCATGGCTGGCCATTAAAAAGGCAAGTGTTCATAACCACTTTTAATTTTCATATTTTAATAGATTAAGCAGTCTCTCTTCGTTCCAGAAGTGCAAACATCTCCATGTTGTCCTTATGGAGGATTTTCTTCATTTGACTGGAACTGTCATACTTTGTCTAACATTTTCACATTTGTTTAGACTGTAGAGTAGTCCTCAAGTGAACATAATATTTTGGAAGTGCTTATGGATTCAAAGTTCAAACTTGATTGCGATGTCTAAACAATTCAGTTTCTCTTTAGGAATTTGCTGCCCAATGGGCATCTGCTCATGCAAAGAGCCAAAATGTTTGACAAAATAATTTTCTTGGTGAAAATGGAAAAAAGATGAAAAGGAACGAGGAAAAATGGCTATGTGGCTTCATTTCCTGGTTGAATGCCTAATCTGACTATTGAATCGATACAATTTGGTCTTTGGTTATCTTTAGCTGGTTGGATATTAGATCAAATAGATTTTTACCTTAGATCATAAATTGTAATATAGATTATAAATTGTAATAGGGTTATGGCACCAAAAATATTAAAGTTTGATTAAGACTGCTAAGGTTCTTTGAGCAACATGATAATTTCCTTCTAACCCTTTTAGACTTAGTGCATGAATATCACATAACTCCCATCCTAGACGTAGGATGTTGACTTTTTAAATACCAATTTGCGAATATCCCCATCTTTGTATGGAAACAAGAAGCAGTTAGCAGCGATTACACCAGAATATCTCAACTAAATACTCATAAATGCACATGTTCAGGTTTGGGCTTCAAAGTGGAATGAAAGAGCATTTATTAGCTGCAGAAAAGCCAAATTAAATCATGATGATCTTCGAATGGCTGTCTTAGTTCAAGAAATAATCAGTGCCAATTATGCTTTTGTCATCCACACGAGAAATCCATTATCAGGGAACTCCTCGGAGATCTATGCGGAGGTAACATCATTGAGATCATTTTAAACTATTCAGAGCATATGCAAGTTCCTTTTTCAATTTAATCTTGTGCATGAATAGGTTGTGAAGGGCCTGGGTGAAACATTGGTTGGCGCCTATCCAGGCCGAGCAATGAGCTTCATAACAAGGAAGAGCGACCTAAAATCTCCAGTTGTAAGGCCATCTCTTTGTGCGTGGTCCTAGCAGTTTTTTTTAACTTTCATATTTTCTTAGTTCTTTTAGTTATCTTACATTTTCCATCGTTTCCTCAGACATATGATACAAAGCCGGAGCCACATCCTGCTGAAGTGGCAAGCCCAGTTTAAAAAAGGATCCCCCCAAGCTTTCTTAAGGGCGAAGGATCCTAACTGTATGATATTAGTCTTATACTTTGTCCAATGCCAATCTGTGAGACAAAGAGGATGATTGGGATCTTCCTATGTAGGAGATTTTGGGAACCACATCATTCACATTCAGATCATTTGATGAATAGTTCGAATCACAAAATCATGGACGCACAAAGTCAGAATCTTGCTTTTAGATTGCCTAAAGTCAATTCCATCTTTGTTTGAAGGTTGTGGGCTATCCAAGCAAACAGATAGGCTTGTTTATAAAGAAATCAATTATATTTAGATCAGACTCCAATGGAGAGGACCTGGAAGGATATGCTGGTGCGGGACTTTATGACAGGTCAGTCTATAATCTATATGCCATGAAAGTAGAATGTGGCACACATTCAGTATCCAAGTAGTCCTGCCGCATCCTTAAAATCTTCTAGGCTTTTGATTACAACAGCCAAACATGCTCAGCGAAATCACCACCTGGAGAATTTAGCTACGCTAACCTGGTGATTTCCAAGCATGATTCATGTAAACATTGTTATAAATGAATAGATAAGATATCCTAACATGGGCATGTGATGAAGTTCATGGACTGAAAATTTTTTCCTTTTGTTGGTCAGTGTGCCCATGGACAAAGAGGAGGAATTTGTGTTGGATTATAGCTGTGATCGGATGATTGTTGATAAGAGTTTCCAACGTTCAATATTCTCTAAGATTGCGGAGGCAGGAAAAATTATTGAAGGCTTGTATGGTTCTGCCCAAGACATTGAAGGCGTGGTGAAGGATGGTGAAGTGTACGTGGTCCAGACAAGGCCACAAATGTAGACAGTCGATGGTGCAAATTAGATTAGCAAATGACAATGACTCTATAGCTAGCATCAAAGACTACAATATCCACATACCAGGGTGCCAAAATAATGATGAACTGCATCTCAAAGTCTCCTTGGAGGAAGAACATGAGCACAATTTTGGGTCATTCTCAGTTGAATGGGGGACATTTCTCTTTGTCAGTGTGTGTATATGTAAGTATCAAAAACAAAAGTTTAGATCTGCCTAGTGAACCAGTTTCTGGGTTCTTGGTTCACAACTCCTGCAAAACCATGAGGTTGAGTGCATGAAACACTTACTGTTTACCCCCGCCAAAAAATAAGAATATAAATTCTTAAATGGAACTTTACGGATCAGTAAATACCCATATGTGCAAGTCCACATACGTTTCTCTCTCTCCTCTTACTGTCTGTCTTTATTGAGTTTTCTGATAAGATTTTACTCAATTTATTTAGTATTTTCTAGCTCTTTTGATCAATTAAATGTGAATTTTATTTTTGTGGGATTTTAAACATTATAGGTGGTTTGGGTTTTTGAAAGTATATTCTAAAAATTTAAAAACTAAGGGTAAGCGTAGAGGATTCGAATATTTACCATTTATTTACACACAACGCAAATGCTCCTTAACTCCCATTTTTGAACATTCAATTCCATATGGGAGAAGAAATTGCAAATATTTCAATATTAGTTCTTTTTCGTTGAGCAGCGCACATATTTTTTTTTTTTTTTTTTTTGATAGAAGCGCACATATTAATACGCACATTTGTACATAAAAAATTGGCTACAAAGCCAGTGCGCCCGGTGGTGTGCGATGCCTTATTTTTTATTTCGATTTTTTATTTTTTTTTTACCATTATGTGAGCCCCGCATGGTATTTTCATATATGTAATTTTTGTACAATTTTCATGATTTTAAATATTTTATTTAGAATTTGGATTTTAAAATTCCGAATTAAATATTTTAAAGTATCACAAAAACTATATATAGAAAAAAACCATGCTCGGGCCCACATATGAAATTGAAAAATATTCAAAAAAATGAATGTAGATTACTGCATAGGGTACGCTGGATCATTATTACCCTTCTAATTACGGTAGAAAAAATTCTACATAATGGACACCTAGGAAGCGACGCAGAGGAATACCATGTACCATATCAGTATAAATTCCCTCCTCTCCAAGGGATTTTTTCCTTTTCTCCTACTATTTTCTCAACTTCTGATTTTCTTATTTAGATGATAAAAACAAATCAATTACTTTTTTTTTTTGTGAAACAAATCAACTACTTAAATGTTAAATAGATGAACTAATTTAGAAAAGGAAATTTAACCAATCTGACTTTTACATGAGTAGGATAAGGTCGATTGTAAACTGAAACAACCATGGACAGGATATAATGAGACTTCTACAAATAGTATATAAGTAGACTACAATAACTCAACCGAATGCACACTTGTAATTTTTATATTTTTTTAGATAAGTTGTCGTCTAATGTTGTTACTTTAGCTAACAACCCACTGTATATCATCCGCATCCTTTGATGATCAAATTAAAATCCGATCCGGTCTTTATATTTAAAATTACTTTTTAGACTAGAAGATCAAATTCCATCTAAATAAATTAGTTGCATCATCCCCCATTAATGCAAGTGCCAATGTAAAATTAAATAAAAATTTTAATGTTGTCGATTCAATATCCATATTGTCGATCCAAGTGAAAGCCGTATGGCCCACCCAAGACCTTGATGGAAATAGTATCGGGTATCATGATATAAATATATAATACGTGGACTAAGCAAGCCATTTGCTCAGCCCAAGTTAGCCGAATCACTTCTCAATATATAAATCTTGTTTCTTGGTTACAGAAAAGCTTTTTCATACAAGTCATAAATTTTTTTTCACCTTTGATGGAAATCCAAGATCTACCATATTGAGCATCATTTGTTTAATTAAAAGAACATTTAAATTACAAATGTGTGTTGACCGTATTTGTTCAGAAATATATTACATATACATCAAAATGTAATAATACCTTATAAAATCATTTATTTACATAGTAATGATAATTTAAATAGTTTAAATATTAAAAATAAATATTTACAGTGTATTTAGAAAGTGATAAAAATTTTAATAAAAAATTTTTGGCACAAAAGTTTTAAAATTGATAAAAAAAATAATATGATATGATAGGGGCAAAATGAATAAAAAAAATAAAGTTAAAATAGATAAATTGATTGTACGAATAGTTGTGTGAAAATGATTTAAAAATAAGGTAATTGTACATGAAGATATGAAAAAAGATCGAAAAATAAAGTAACGGTAGAATCAAAAAGTTTTAATTAGAAAAGTTCCCAAACGAGCATTAAATCATTTTCTTAAGTGAATTTTACATATTTGTACATGAGGCTCATGCACAAGGATATTACATAAATGATGATGTTTCCATAATAATATAAATAACAATAAACATAATGAATGAAATTCATTAATGTGGAAAAAAAATTGAATAAAAGTGCTTAGAACTAAGATTTCATAAAACAGAACTCAGTATATAATCGGTAATGACTCGATGGCCGACTACATGAAGTCCTTTATTTTAAAATAGATTCTACCAAATCTAAACTCTTTGTCATGTTTATCCATGTGCTTTACTTACAATTTCAAAAAACGAAGTACATAAATTTTTACACGCTACACGCTTTATATTTTTAAAAAATTAACAGTAATTTATTCATTCTCAAAAGAAGTTAACTTTTACAAAATATATGTTTCCAATGAAATTATTTTTGTATCATTGGTAAAACAGGTGAGATTAAATAAAATTAATGATATAGATTCAGGAAAAAAGTTTTTAACTTAAAAAAACGAAGGGTTTCCTTTTGCATAATACAGGGATGCAAGTTACTGATTCTTCAACCACTCAAATTTGATTTAGGAAGGATGCTTTAGATAAAGGGGGTGCTTAGCAAACAAAAAAAAAAATTCAACCAAAACTTTTCAATCTCTACAACTACCCTATATTTATTTTTTATTTTATTTTTTTTATATTTTCCCATATAACTAACATACTTTTCAATCATTTTTATGCAACTAACCTATCTATTTTAATTTTATTTTCTTTACTTCCCATCATTATCCTTATCATATCATATAATTTTCTATTAATTCAAAAACTTTTACACCAAAAACTTTTCATCAAAAGTCTTACCACTTCCAAAAAAAGAGTGATCATCTTAATAGCAGAAAAAAAGAAAGAAAATGGAGTCAATCGTATGAAGTAGAAGAAAAAACAGAAGTCAGAGAGAATAACCAAAGGAATCAAATTAACAACCCGGACATAATTTTTTTCTAAAATAAACAAACCCTAATACAACTATAACAAAACCTAAAGAGTGCGTATAATTTACACAAAAAATTCTAAATAACAGAAATAAATTATAAATCTGAACCATTCATGAAACTAAAACCCTTAAATCTCTATAAAAACAGAAATTTCAAATTAAATATCCGTACAACTAAATAAGCCCCAGTTAAGATTCAAAGCCTAGTAAGTCCAATCAGGTTCTCTATTTGCCATAGGAAAAGAATGATGTCCTCCTCTGCACCACCACGATGACAGTTATCTCAAATAAATACCACTGGAAAGCTACAAAGGCAAAAGGAAATGTTGCTAGTGCAAATAACACTTTGAAATTTTTATCTCCAAAAAGCACGTCAAATTGGAAAGAAGTCAGCAGATAAATTGGGAAAACCAAGGTCCAATTACTGAGGCTACAAGTCTGCATACAGGAAAGAGATTTTAAGGGAAACTGATAGGATATTGGTTTTTCTCTGTTGTTTTACCTCGACCCAGAAGACAGATCTTGCCGACTCAATTCAACCGTACACCTCAGCGTACACTCAACATTTTTGAAAAAATCTTCCGTCACTCAGCATGGTCTCGGAAATGGAAAATTTTATTGATGAAAGGCTTTTCCCTGCGGTAACTGTTGTAAAAGATCAGAAAATGAAATCAGCCTTCCAAATTGAATATGACGCCAGAATATCACAGTACAGAATAGAATATGGAAACGATCATGTCAAAATCACCACTCAAGAACATGCTTAAAAACATCAAAGTTCATATCTATAGGGAGCTCAACAAAACTATCATTGTTCGATAACTGTTAAACTAGCACTACTAATTAAACTTGATTCTGGATGACATAAATCCTAAATGTCCTATTTTGCACTTGATCAAGCAGAATGCAAACTCAAATGCTGGAAATTGAAAAGAAGAAAGAAAGCAACTTGAATAATTCAAAATGACCAAGCATAAAGATCATCTCCAAATTCAAAAGTTTAGTGTGGAGAAACAAAGGACACTAATCCTCATTTGGATGAATTACTTATCAAATGAGCTCTCATTGGATAATGATATTAAGTGAGGATAAAGAAACCTACGAGTTGGGAGAGAGAATTATACAGCTGATGCATGTAAGGTCCCCCATCAACCATCCAGCAATCAGATCATGCCAGAGTTGAATCAAAATACATCATCGGAAATTCGGACTAGCTTTACTAGAATTTGGAATTTCAACTGAAAAATTGCATTGTTAACCAAAATAACCAAAGATTATGCCTGAAGTTACACATGGTACCAACTTAATGAGAAGCCCTTTTCTAATATAACAAGAGGTACCAAATTGGACTAGTCTCGGAATACATTTATTGTCCAATCAGGAAAAGAAAGCATGTTAAACAACAATGATAATTCAGAAATAAGTTAAATCGATGAGATTTGTATAGGTTCCAAATATTAAGCCTCATTTCTAGGGAAGACCATGCTCTGTTATCCAGCTTATGCTAAGCGCCAGATATTTAGTCCAACTGTATTTTCCAACATCGATATAAATGACAGAAAAAAAAAGGAAGCCATTCCCCATAAGATACATACATCACAAGAGAGGAAATGCAGAAGCAAATTACGCCAACAGCAACATGAAAAAGCATAGTTGGCCAGAAGTTCTCCCGATCCAAAAGCATCTTCTCAGAAATAAGGGTGGCAGCACTGGAAAATAGAAAGATCCTCCAACCTGACGGCAAGGAATCTTGGAAGGCAAACAAAGGAGTATCCTACCAAGAAACAAAACTGCAAACATGAGCCATCTATTCCCATGCTAACAAGGTTGACTCTCAAATTTCAATAACAACCAGAACATCCCAAGGTTTGGTGGAGTTTAAGGTGGCATGTTCAAATGGAACACTGCAGCAACTGGTCACCAATGTACCTGGAAATACCGTTTAATGAACACTGTTGAATAAATGATTCTCAGCATCATATCTTCAATAACATTTAAGGAAAATATGAACTGTCCTCAAAATTTTAACAAAATATATGAACTTCTGAGGAAATGACATCCAAATCAAGGTCAAATGAAAAATAAGGAATCAGAAGGATACTAAGTGAATTGGCAGCAATCAATCCCACAGCTCCTGCTAATCTTATCAGTACAATATTCAGAACTACGTAAATTCCAGAGAACACCAGTAAAGAATCATTAGACTGCTTGAGTTGCCTCTCATCAGCCACTGCATGCAGAAATGCTTCAGAGGTACCTGTAGTAGTTATGAAAAGGTTTGGTAAATATATATATATATATATATATATATATATATATATATATAGCATTAGAGCCCATTTAAATAGTTACAAAGTTTTCTATGTATGTAGCCTTGCTGCATATTGGGAATGTGATGAAAATTATTGATTATATAATGTCATAGAATATCTCTCTTTTCTGATCAGATATATCATAGTGCTTGGTGCAATCAGACACATCTTTAATTACAACTGGTTTGACAACAGGGGTTGTCCAACCAGACTTTTTTTTATTTTGTTTTTATTATTTTGAATATTTAAACCCTTAAAAATATCCATCTGCACAAATTCAGTTACGATGCAAAATTTTAGATATTCGGAAAAATTTTATGTACTATAAATTTATTTCCGAAATTTAAAACCATTTCATATTCAATCCCAAATTAAGTTCTATTTATACATGTAAGTTTCTAATCAAAGTGTCCATATTTACATTACAAATAGTTCAGATTTTTGGAAAAAAAAAAATATTAAAACATAAAAGCAACTAGTTGGCAAGTTGCTTAAGTCCTATTGTCCAACTGGTAGTTTTTAATCATTCCCCAGGGAAAAGATCATACTTCACAGTATCAATGAAAGTTTTCTAACGAAAATATTTGTTACAAAAAATTACAAATTTCAAATCTTACAGTGAACAATTTCAAAACAAACAGAATCAACTGCAGACTCCTCGGCCTGGAAATAGAAAAGATAGAAGAGAAATAGAAGAGAATTGTATGAGAACTTGAGAGGGAAGGTTTGGAGAGAGGAGAAATTTAAACTTCACTAATGAATTGTAGATATTACTCCTTTTGTATCGGTAACTGACAAATTACTTTGTATCAATAACTCACATTGCAAATAAATCTCTAATAGACTATTATAAAATAAAAATTACAATCAAATTTTAAATTAAAATGACCCTAAAAATGCAAAAATAAAGAAACTCTGCTAGTCTGTGCATCAGCCTCAATGTGTTTTCCATCAGAATTCCTTAACCATTCTACAGGTATTCAACTTTTGTAGAGTACTTAGCTCGCATACTGCATGCAACAATTGAAGGATCAGTGATTTTTCAGAGTAGGTATTAAACGTCAATCATCAATGAGGTTTACCAAGTAAACGCTTTTGGAATTGTGAAGCCCCATTAATGTAAAATTGATAATTTGCAGTGTCAGAAACAAATAAAAAGGAAAAGAAGGTGAGATCTTCTGCTGCAATATACATCAGCCTGGAGAAGATGCTAGATCTCTTATATTGGACCTTACTATTGAGGTTAATTTAAATCCAGATGCATAGATGGATTAGCAATAACAAGTACACAATTAGAAGCAATGCAATCAAGAAATTTAGAGATGGCACCAATACATAGCTGGTTGAAAATTAAATTAAATGCATTTTGCTCATAATGAAGAGCAAGAACAACAAGTGATAAACATGAGTTCATAGATACATTATTTTATCAGAGAAACGCCTTCAATGAGCTGAATAGTGTATCAAAATTCATAAAGTGGACGACATGAGAAGGCCTTACTAATGGTGGTGGCACTGGCGATAACATTACAGGCTACTTATAAGATGTAAATGAAATACTAAATTTCAGGCGAATGAAAATTTATGTTCCCAATAATTTTTTTCATAGTTACTAGCATCATGACAAATGAAAAAAAAAATTGCAAAACGAAGACAAATTAATACCACAGATATTTTAAGGTTAAGGAGCACTAGAAAAATTCAGCGATTAAAAAATAATAATAATAACCAACCATTCGTAGCCAAAAGAATGATATAAAGACAATAATAGCGAAGAGCAGTTGGAGCCTCTCCATCACTCCATTTCCTTCCATACAGCACTCGAATGAGAACATAAGAGTAGCTTGGACCAAATGCCATAAAAACTAGACCTGCAACAAGTCCATAAATATATACCACATACATGCTTAGTTCTTCCAAAAAAATGGCACTTACAATATGGCCTAAGTTAAATCCTCATTAACAAAATTAATTCCTGAGCACAAGTACATAGAGAAATTTTCAACGAATAGATGGTCAAATGCTACAAATGACAGTACAATTTATGCTCCTGCTTGAAGAATATTCTACATAAATATTGTATCAAAAAATAGTTTGACGGAGGACTATCTTTTGTACTTTCCTTTAAATTTCCTTTTAAGCCTGCTTTTAAAACACAAGGTATTACACTCTACTCCAAATCGAAGTTTCATCGTTGAAATTTGCCTTTAAGAATTCAAGGTTACAGCCTCCTACCCTTATATCAGTTTTACCGTCAAAACTTCAAATTTGGGGTATGTTTGGCTACCCAAAAAAGAAAAAAATTCAAACCAAAACTTCTCTCTCCGCCACTACTTTTTTTTTAAGCATTTTTTCACATCTTCTTATACAACTATCCTACTTTTCAATCATTTCTTACACAGCTACTCATATAACTAACCAATCTATTTTAACTTTATTCTCTTTATTTTCCTTATCATTACCCCTATTATATCACATCATTTTCTACCAATTTGAAAACTTTTACACCAAAATCTTTTCATCTAAAAGTTTTATCACTTCCCACAAACACCCTTGATTAATAACTTGCTTGCTTATTTTTCTAAACAAGCATGCCTTCATTGTGTTACTCTGATGAAGACAAATATGGTTGAGGCAGCTACTATGGCTGCTATCCTTCTAACGATACACTTTTAGACAAATCTAGAATATACTCTTGCTTCCGTGATCACTTTTATACTTCCCTACACTGAACCTTCCACAATTCAAGTAAGACTATGTTCTGCTACCATTTTGTGATGCTGAACCAAGACCCACTAGATCAGGACAAGATCATTATCCATGCCCAAGAGCCAAATATCTTAAGATGACAAATAATCCCAATAGCTTCCAAAACAAAACAACAGTGTCATTCTCAAAATCAAAGTGTGTGAAATACAGCTGGAAAAATAACTTCAAACAACCGCCTCTACAAGAAAAACTCTTCCTCATTGATTGTCTCATTAATCCTGCAACTACACTTTTAATTCATGCTAGAAAATCTATTTGTAGAACTTATTTAAAATACCTGATGGAATCAATGAATAACAACCATAACATGAGATGATGAAGAGATGTGCCCCACCTTTGTGGATAATCATACCGCATAAAGGTGGCACAGCAAGTAAGCCCCACGACACTAGATCCATGTGCAGGCAGAATTCTTGCAGGTGGAACTGATGTGGGCCATACGTAAGTGGTCTGTGAAAAGGATCTAAGAACAGTTGGACTGCTCCAGTAAGCACGACATGCATGCAGGTGGGCCCTGGATGTGTGCAGGTGGGCCTCACGAGTTGGTAGTGTACAACAGATGACTTGGCAGCCAAGAAACGTATTTTAGCACAGACCTAAGATACCAAGCCAATCCCTATCTATAAATAGGCTTCGGAGCTTTAGAGCTTCTAATGGGGCCAAGAGTTCTTACTTTTCTTAAAGATCCCCTGCTATTGTGCATTCATATGCAATGTTTGCCAGGGTTAATCTCAAGATCAGTACAACCCAATCAGAGGTGCAGAGGGTGTTGTCCATCCATATGCTAGCAAGTAGCAACATATTGTCAGGGTGTCAGGATTCTTCTGCAGCTTTACTTCCTAGGAGAAAGATTTCATCATCCAAAAACCACTAGAACTTCATGAGCTGAGTTGCCAAATCATGATGTATCTCAATGAGCGCTCCTCATCTAGGAAGACATGATCTTTAAAGTTTTCTCTGTATACATTTTCATATTAGATGGAAGTGGAAATTGAGGAATTTTGCTAGCAGTAGCTGAAATTCCAAAATGGTGATGCCATTGAAGCAGGAGCCTAGCAAGTGAACCATAGAGTACAAACTCACTAACTACAGCTGGGATCTCAACATGGGTAAGTGTCAAGAAGAGATGGGAAGCCTCTAGCTTAATATTCAAATGGATTGTTTATACATGACAGTCATATATAATTAGTCAACTGCTTAGGAAGAGAGACTAATATGCCATCATTAATGTAGGAAAAATGTAAAATAAATATATATGTAGGATACCAACATAACCACGATTTCATCCTCTCTTTACCCGTCAAATCAAGAATTGTCACACTACAATGAGATATGAAAGTTTCACACTACTCAAGTCAAACCATAGCACCACTCATGACTATACTTCTTAGCTCATTTTCACTTCACTACAGAGGCTAGCCCACTACTCAAGAATAGTCCCGTTGGCCTAAACTTCAAATATTAATATGCCTACAATTGTCTTTACTCAAATCCGGGAGTAAGTGTTTTGTTGATCTTTAACATCACACTTTCACCAACTGAGCCTATAAAGGGCTGAGCTAGGAATGTCTTAACCTAGTATTGAGGTCCGTAAAGGATGAGCCTAGAAGTATAACCATAGATGACGTCATAGCTCAGGGTAAGTAGTAAAAGTTTTTATACCGCTTAGGGTAGACATAAAAAGGCGCCTTTTTATATGGCATCACAGATGATATGCGAACTTTTCTCTACACTGAGTCATGGTATCACCACGGGTATATTTTTTCACTCACTTCAATACTGGGCTAGGTATCCCTAGCCCAATCTTTCATAGGTATTCACTTCACTAAAAAGTCTAGCTCACTACTCAAGTATTGTACCCGTAGCACATCAATTCAAATGTTAAATGCATCTAAAGTCACCTCCACTCAAACTCATGGCCAAGAGTTCTATTAGTCCATAAGATCACACCTCCCAACAAATTCAGTTGAGTCTAGCCCATTACTTTGGTATTATCTCTTAACTCAATACTCCATACTCCAAATGTTGAACTTAGGACCAAGAGCTTTGTCGATCTTTAAGACCATGTCCCTCACTAATTAAGCTATGATATTCAAATTTTATATTGCTATGTTGCTTTTATTTCCTAGTCTTTTTTATGATTTAGATGTTGTTTTCTTAATTTTTAAGTTAATATATGATATTTCAATGCATAGTTGCATCCAATAGTCAAGTTGACAATTCAGCTTCTTGTCAAAAAAAAAGGACCGATACATCATCATTCCCATATGCAAAATGCAAAATAACATCACATGCTTATATTTTCCAATTTTCTGAATTATCTACGTACTTTAAATATTTTTAGACTAAAAAACCTCCCCAAAACAATCCGATATAGTCCGATATGCCGATGCGATATGCCCGTATCATATAGGTTTACCGATCAAGACGATATTCAACATGATAAGTGTAAGGAAAAAAACCAATAATTGTTAAGAACCAAAGGTTTTCAATGAATGTGAATTATATCATGAAAAAAATATATTTATGATCAATTGAAAATCACGCACTAGCTTTAAGAATAATCTACGGGGGAATCTTCACAAAGCATTTCTAGCATACCAAATAATCAAGAAAGAGTAAGGCTAAGAATTAAACTGAAAAGCATACCAATCAAGATGACAAGCTTTAGGGCAGCTATGAGTGATCTTACTAACTTCGAGCTTTTTTGAGGGGAGACCTGTCCTGCCAGGAAATTGTAGCATTAAGATTTCTTGCCAAGAGGTCTCTCACAATGTACAAGGTATTTTATACAAATGCAATAATTAAAGTCTGACATGACCACACACCCAATGTACAAGGTACTGAGACAACAAAAATTAATTATCAGAATGAGACATAATTTTACCATCATTTAAGAATCAACTTGAAAAGAAATTAAAGGTGAATGCTAGATTAAGACAGACTCTTTGATATTTCAAGAATTTGGTTGATGGAATCATTCATCTAAACCCCCTTTTGGTTGATCTAAACAACAAATTCATAAGATATACACAGTCTGTTTACTATCAAACAAATTTGGTTGTTGGAGAAGTTCAGTTTCTAATTAATTGATTAAAAAGGCAAATAAAACATCATATTTCCTCCAGAGGATTATCTAATCTGACGATCCCACTTCGTTGTTGTTTGTCAAACAACATGGATTGAGACTGACCATTACAATCGTATCAATATATTTGTGACACATTGGTTGCAGATTAGTCAAGCACATGTAGCTTGGAATTAATGACAGCAGGAGGCAGTATTCTGTAACCTAAAAATGGCTGACAGAAAAATAAAATAAAAAGGCATATAAAGTGCTTGACAGTGGAGTGGCAAATTGTAAATAGAATTATGCAGAAGTCAACAAGCCAGCCAGCCAGCCTCACAATATGGATAAATTGTAACTAGGGATTAGGCAAAAAAGTTAAATTCCCACAGCCCAAAATAAAAGGGACAGAGGAATGTAAAAGCACATTGACACTTTACAGAACTCAGAAGAATCTTATACTACCACAGAGGCCAATTTCATAACCAAGATAGAAAAGAAGAAAGATCAAACCTGATTTAAATTTTGCAAATGTGGTGTATAAACTTTCTTCAAAAGGGAGAAACACCAGCCTGACCACTAAGCTACCTGAAAAAGACTCACAAATTCGTTGTCTGTCTGTTTGGGAACAAGTTTTAAAAAAATTAAAATTAAAAATTATCCCACTTCTTTATAGATACTTTTTTATATGATTTAACATCTTAACCACCTATCCTACTTTTTCTATTATTACCTCACATTTTAATCATTTTTTGCATCTTTCCATACGACTACCCTTAGCTATTTTAATTTTACTCTTTACTCTCAATCATTACCCTTGTCATATCACATAAATCTTCCATTTTTCAAATTTTTCTCCCATTCCCACTTCCCGGCTTTTACATCTTTCCAAATAAACACTGATATGAAGGTAGCAACTTAAAGCAAAGACATCTTACAAACAAGAGTTCCACAGGTAATATTTTGCAGCTTTTAATCATTTATTTAGATTTGCTCATTCCGATGTGGGACTAGGAATATTAGACAAAGGAATACCTAATTTGTCCACAAGGCCATATACAGCCTGGTTGTAGGGTGTATCAAACCAGACAAGAACCAGTTTTTCCCCTTCTTGAAGGATCAGTTTTCGGAAGGATTGTCCAGTGAATAAAAAACACATTTCCAAAATCTGCTTATCATGATCCAGTAGATTCCAAAACCTGCATCCAAGGAGATTGGGGAGATAGAAAGGCATGAGAAGCCTGAGAAATGTTGTTGAAACATGATTTTTAAAAGACAAGCCAACAGGCAAGCAGACAAGACAATTATTTTTAAAAAATCCAAGAAAATGAAATGGACGTGAAGAACATGCCTGAATGGAAAAAGATAAGAACTTCTAACAACGTGAAAGAGAAGAAAATAGCCCCAGTAACCTAAGAATAAACAAGCACCATATGCAACCTGTGAAAGAGCGAAAATAATTCCCCTTTCCTGCCACAAACATTAAGTTACTTAATGCACGCTTGAATTATAAAATTGCTGCATGAATAGAAAGAAGTTCAAAATCAAGAGGAGAGTTCACTCAGAAGTAAGAATTTTCCCTAGAAATCCTAACAAGGTTCATGAACAAAATTTTCAGGTTTGTACCATGTCACTTTGCTTAAGAATGAGGATGTAGGTTGTTAAACAACGTGAAACAGTAGCCATAGTTTCAACCCCCAATCGTAACTTTAGAAGAAGTAAGTTCTGAGACAGTATGTACAAAGGTTCAGCCAACAGCTCCAATATGCAAGCAAATCCTGCCATAAAATCAGTAACTAAGTCAGGTCATCTCCAAGTCACTGTAATAAGATGTTAAAGGCAAACTTATCAGATTGCCATGGAACTAAGAACCAAAATCTCCCAGTCACTATTAAAAAAGAAATGTCAATGGTAAAGTTATTAGATTGAGGAAAAACCAAATAAAACACCATTTGTTTCTTCTCTTTATAGTTATGTTCCTCTTTATTCTCTTTACAATCATGTAGGGATCTACTAGGGTCCACCATGTTGCATGCTAGTTAAGATGCACCATGACTAAAACAGACCCGTTCTAATAATAAAATCAAAATTCACTCAGCTTATTGCATTTAGTATCATTTATTTAACTAATACTAAGTTTCACCAAAATAAAATATGTGAATAGGCCTCATCAAAAGGAGTAAAATCTACGTAATATAATTGTTTGATTTATATATCGGTTTTGAAGCTGTTTATAAAATCTTTTAGGATTATGATCTTGTTAGCTCAGGCTAACATTAGATTCTGTTACTCTAGGCAAAAAAGAAAATGTTGTTCCGAGTGAACTTATATACCAAATTTTACAATTTTTTGATTTGTGTGTGTGTGTATTATTTTCAAAAAACAACATACTTGGTTGGGTGAAAATGATTTTAAAAACCCTCTAGAATGTTGTTTTTTGAAAATAAAAAATATATACACATATCAAAAAATTGAAAAAATTGGTATATAAGTTAAATACGCGTGCAAAAGATTTTCATGAAAAAACTTTTTTTTGAAAAATAACTTTGAAAAATACACCTTTAAACCAAACTAAATAAGCTTATGTTAACCAAGGCAAACAAGATCATAACCTAACATCTGAACTGTCTAAAACATCAATATAATCTGGATAAATGACTGTATAAAGTGCTATAATATTCTAATGTATCCATAAAGGCATCTAAGTGTCTTTCATAATTAAAAAAGATCATACATATTCAACAAACGTGGTCCATCCAGGATTCCAATTAAGTTGATTTTTCATACCATGATAAAACAGATGTTGTTAAACCATGAGACTGGTTGGATTTTGACTTCATCATCAGTGTGAATCCATTTCATCAATAGCGCACCTTAACTAGCTTGAAACATGGGGCACCCTACCATATCCCCCATATTATAACTACAAGACCAATAACACACTGTCCTACCAACATTAATTGGTAGGATAGTTTAGCTTGGGTTGCATCTTGATGATTTCATCAAATTCAGTCTTAGGTTTTATCATCGTGTATGTGGTTAAGAGAACAAAAATCATCTGAATGTAAGACTTCAACCATTCCCAAAATTAAGAAATACTAAGAGTTGTTCTAAATCCATTAAAAATTAGCAATTTATAATTAGGACCCACAAGATACAAGATTCAAGATCTAAACCATCCAAAACATTCATCCTACCTAAAACAATGATTACATATGATTTCATAACATCCTAAAACTTTAATACATAGATCTAATTGATTTTCTAAATTTATACATACTTAATACATTTTTAGAAGACGTGACCCATACACAACTTCAATTCATATGAATTTTTGTCTTTTACTAAAAGCAGCAGTGTTAAATATAACCATTGGATTAGATTTAACATGAGTCATCAACAAGGGGCAAAAATTGGACCGTCCTACCAATACGCATTGGCATGATGGGCTGTGTAGAAGTTAGCATCAATATCTATAGAGCCAAACAAATGGAGAGTCCTAGAATATACTTGAAGAACAGGATCCATCAGAAACAAATAGGGGGTCCTAGAACATACTTGAACAGGATCCATCAGATTGTGCACAACAGAAAGTACTTGCAGTGCAAATGACAAAATTACCATTGATCAAGATGGCCAGGGCATATGGATCAGAAAGTTTCAGGGTCCGCAACCAGAAGATAAAAAGGCATCCAGCAAATGAGATAAATAATCCGATAGGAAATGTAATCCAAGCTATTTTCAATAATCTTGCAGTGTTTTCTTCCGATTTCTCACCATCACTGTAACAATAATAATAACGATGCCCTTAGATGATATACACATTAATATAAGGCACAAAACCACTGCCATAGTATCATAAAGTGGCAATCATTTTTCTGGGCATCTATATTGTACTGTTTGAAAAGGATGGATAATAGCTTAGAAGTAGGATGCAAAACACCATCTCTTCATTCAAAATACAAAAAAGTAATCAGTATGAGCAAACAACCAACTTGATGTGTAGCTAAAAATGGAGAGCATGGTAGGCTTGGTAGCAAAACAAAGATTGAAACTAAACCACATAGGGATAGCCAAATAAAGAGATTGATTCATCACTCACAACAGATGCCTTTCCTTGCAGGAGTGTAATAGTCAACACTTTTCAGTTCCATCAACAAAAGCAAAACTAACACATAAAATCTGTATTAAAGATTTTTTAAAAAAATTATAACAATAAAGGCTAATTGCATTCATGGCAACTTATAAGTAAAAATATTTGCATCGATCTGAACTTTTTTTTTTTTTTTTTTTTTTTTTGGCATTCAATCAAGCCAATGATTCTAAAATGTTTTGCATACACCAACATCACCATCCTCTGTCTAATGATTGTTACATACTCCCTTAGGGAGTTTAGTGACTGTCCATGGTGAGACATATTTAATTTTAGGAATACTTAAAAATAAACTTTATATTTTTAAAATGTTTTCTTGAATTTTTTGTTATGATCATCATCATAAGCAGTTTCTCCACCTATGTCAGGTCAGTTACATAGATTCTATTGCGTCATTTTTTACGAGCATAAACTAAGTTCTTAGCAATCTTTAATGTTTTCATATGTTATTTAATTACTTTCATCCATGTTTTTCTTAGTTTTACTTTCATTCTCTTACCGCCTTCTTTCTAAATAAATTTAGCTCTCCTAGAATGTGTCATTTCAGACATCCATTTAACGTGTCCAAACAACTTGAGTATGTTTTTCCTCATTTTATTATTTATCCACTTCACCTTTAGATTCTCTTGGATTACTTCATTCCCACTGTTACCTTTTATTATTTTATCATTCATCCACATTAACATTCTCATTTTTGCTATACTCATTCTATCCTTGTTGAATTACAATTTATTAGCCAATTCGGTAAGGGTCAAGGATTCGCTACAAAAAGAAAAGAAAGGCATTAGAGAAATATAGAAACCTTCCTATATCTGCATAAATAAAATACACAAGACATACAGATTCCTATGTAACATATTCAATATCAATAAATCCCACGATGTAATGTATTTTTCAAAAAAGACTCACATGTTTGTAATATTGTTGAATTGCTTTATTCGCAAAGATCCGGATAAAAAGAAACTCTCATGTCCAGTTTTGCAGTAAAGATGGGATTGAGAAACAACCATCGACTATACCCCAAAAAGAACCAGATTCCGTAAACAGCACAAAGGAAAAATGAAAGGAATAGCTTATCGAGGCAATCATTCCAAAGGAAGAAACTTATAGGAGTCAGTTCACTTAGAACCAGATTCCTCTGCTACCAAATCATTCATTCTGGAGTGGCAATATATTTCGACCACAGAGTAGAGGCAGAGGAAACCTTTCATAATCTCAAGCCATCCTCTGCCTCCAAAGACCAATGAAGATTATGTTTTCTTAATTAACACTAGTAGTCAAGAAGCTACTTGTTCAAACTTTTTGACAAATTAGTTCACGAGAAAGTAGCGTGAATCCAAATACTTCCAACATTGACTTTAAGGGTTTCAAGAGAAACATCATAGAAATTGAGTCTATAACTGCATCTACTATTCTATTGCATACAAAAATACAGATCATGCCTCAAGGAGACCCAATGCAAAATCTAAACAGAATGCAGCTTGAGAAAAACATGTCAATAAATTAAGTTAACAAGAGACGAGGTAGGAAAAAGTTAGACAATTTGTCTTTCAATAGTTCAAACTTAATTTCTGCTTAAGTTTTAGGTTGAAAAGTTAGACAATTTGTCTTTCAATAGTTCAAACTTAATATCTGCTTAAGTTTTAGGTTGAAAAGTTCACATCCCACAAGTAACAAATATTATTTAGCCATCTAACAATGGTAATATTCCAGGTCCTTGATGATGCTGCTTACTTCCAACTATTCTTTTAATTTTAACTATATCATTTACTGACTTCACCAAGAAACCAAGCTTGTAATATTTGAGATCCTAGGCAATGTACTTGCTGCCAACAATTCTTTCATTTTTCACCATGACATACATTAAATTCATCAAGAAACCAAGTAAGCTGTAGATCCTATCTACAAGTTGACTACCAAAATATATATTCGAAAAAAAAAAAAATCATGGTGATCAGTATTTCTCAAATATGTTTGCAAATTGGGATCCAGAAAGTCGACAACCAGTTGACAGTAGGTGAAAAGGAAATAAATAAAGAACAGTTTTTTGTTCCTCAAAACAAGTCAAATTTAGGCATCAGCAAGTCCATAATGAGTTACTTGTTCCTGAGGAAAGGAAATAAGTGACGAAAACTATGTTGATGATACGTCACAAGAACTTTTTATTTCTTAAGTCAACTTAGGAACTAGAGGGATTGGTCAAAAGTAGGTACTACTCCAATACTAAAATCAGCAACTGTAAGGTGCAGAAACCTGCCAAAAGAACAAATGGATCACCTGACCAGAAATTACCAACAGCAACCAAACCAGGAAAACTTTTCAAATTAAAGAAAGAACACACGTATATAGAGGAAGGCATCACCACTGAATATCTGCTCGCAGGCATGCTCGACGGAAACCTTCCCGACTAAGAAACAAAATACAAGTAACAAAAAGATGGAATTGTATGGCGTAAAGCTGCATTAAATAAAAATATGATATGAGTAACACATCCAAGCAAGAGAAAAATAAGTAACGAATGAAACTTTAAGTCAATAGTTTATGAACATAATCTGAAACAGAATTGGAGCACCCAAAAAATGCTTTCTACAAATGCAATGGTGCAAAAAGCATAGACCTGCTTAGTTGGAGAAAATGCTAGGCTTATTTGAAGAGGAGGGAATATGAAGAGATGAGGCTGGCACAAAGTTGCATAACTAGAAATTTAAAGGCTAGTCCCACTAAAATAAATCACACATAAATCAGCACAATTAGGAAACAAAATTTCATCTATTGCTAAGAGCCAAAATATTGAATAATGGCAATGAAAAGCTAACGCATTGTCCATCAACCTCATATAGCAGCTGTCACTTGAGCAATAGCAAATAATAATAAATAACTGCCGCAACCATTTATCTTCCTCTAAGAAACAGCCACCAGAATTCATTAAATAATATCTAGCACTATGTTGGTTTTGAACATCTAAAACAAAGTAAATGCTGCTTGGGAGTTATCCACAATGCACTTGGAGGAAAATAATACAAGTTAATATATAATATATAAGCTGGTCAAAATACATTGTGCCAACTAGATGTATTACACTCCATATCGGTTATGTGTCGCCAACTAGTTTGCTATTACAATCCACAACAATTAACATTCCAACCATTTTGGTGATGTAGCCGTTTTCAAAACCTTGATTTTAATTCAATATCAAGAGTTCCAATTTAAAGTTTTCTTGTATAAAAGGGATTCCAAGTTCTTTTTACTTGCTTATAAACCTCTTCCAATTTATGCAACCGTGGGATATACAGGCAGTTAGGTCCAGGAGCAAATGCTAGGCCTTTAACACATCTGGTGGATTGAGTGGACCAAAAAAAATACCAAGAGGAGAAGAAAACATAACTTTGAGTTGAGGCAAATGAAATTTCACCTCCTTGACTTAGCACTAATTTTCTTTTCAACTTTGCATCCAAACCACAATAAATTGGCAAAATCAAAAAGCACAAGAACGTCACACATATAACACTGATGGATCAAACCACTAGGGAATTTTCAATGCATGAATATATGACAGTCAAATTTTAAATTCCTTATTCAAACTGTTTATGAAATTCAGAGACATTAAAGCTTCGCCTTTATTTTCAAATTCTTGTAATTTGAGCAATGTCAATCAGAGTCATGGAAGGACTGAATCCAGAGGAGAACAGAAAAACAAAGCATATAGTAGATCCTACTCATTCCCCTAATCAAGCCCAATGGAAAATGGTGTGGATCCATTAAAACTTGGTGTTCCCACTGACGCAATATGAGTTAACTTCTCAGTTTGTAATCCAGTTGATTCAAAAAGAAATTTAGCTTCTGTTTGAGATTCAAACAATTTTAGCATTCAAAACAGTAACTTGTAACTTGAACTAAGTCTGCATGAATTTTCAAAATGTGAATTTCAAACTCAAGAATCCTACGAACCCCTTCTTGAACATCAACAGTTCCAGTAGACATTCACGCGACACAACAGGGAGTGAATTCCAAAACACAACTTCCACTTCAGAGTTACGTAAATGCAACTTGAGGTTTAACTGGTAATCATTTTCAGCGTCCACTTCAAACTTAACGTAAAAGTTTACGAAAGGAATTTTCAGTAATCAAGAAGAGGTGAAAAAAAAAAATTAGAATACCGCGTAGTCTTCTTCGGTGAGGTGCCTCACAATCCACGAATTGAAAGCAAACGGTATACCTCTTGACAGGAACTGGGTCGCTGACCATTGGCAGCAGATGATCAGAAAGTGAAGCACCAGTATAGATTTTTGAAAAGGAAAAGTGGAGAAGGAGAAGATTGTGACAGAGGGAGATGGAGAGCAGACCTAAGAGATACTTAAAAGTATGAGCGAGATTGAAGCCATCGGCTTCTGGAGGAGCTGAGGAACGAGCATATTCTTGCTCCTCCATCTCCGCCAACCTAATTTTCATAAACCCGATAAAACTCTCTGCTATATTTAACCGCAGCAACGGCTGCAGAGTATCGTCGTCTTCGTTATCCCATCAAAGGAATGAAAACCGATTCCGCTCTGCTCTTTCCCGCGGATCCGGAAGAAAATCGACGATAGCCCCCTGCAAGTCTTGGGTTCAACCTGTTCGTCTCGCCACCGGTCATCGACGGGCTTGAGGGTGTTAATCGGGTCGGGTTCACTCCGGCGGGATAAACACAAACATGATAAAATCTTAATCCAACTCTATTTTCAACTCTATTTTTATTCTTTTATAAAAAAATTTAATTAAAAATAAATAATACAATATAATAAAATATGGGTAATGCTTAAAAATTAAAAAAATAAATTTGAAATATATATTAATTATATGGGTCATTATATGAAAATGATTGAAAAATATAATAATTATACAATAATATATAATTAAATTGTTAAAAATAAGTTAGTTACAAAAAATGAAAAGTTTTATATTAAAAATTTTAAATACGTCTGAACACAGCTGTTATTTTCGAAAATTTATTTTTTAAAAAAAGAAAAAATAATTTTAAATAATAAAAAAAATACTTTTCATTCTAATCCCATCATTTACCATCCTCATCCCATCTTTCTATCTGACTCTAAATCAACGAATGGCCAAACGCGTACCATCCAAGAATTGGAATCCAGTTACGAGCTAAGTAAACTAGTATGATGAGACTGGAATCTGCGAATTTCTAATTTGCCTACATAATTTGTTAAATCGCATATATCATCTACACAAGTCTAATGCCCGATCTCAATCCAATGTATAAAATGCGATATGCCTTCTGACTAGCATATTTATACGGGTTTTGCCATCGGTGCTGGTTTTACCGAGGAGCCGGGTGACATTTGTGTTATTTGCGAACACATCAGCTTGGACGAAATTAGATCTCTGTCTTCGAATGTGTGTACTTTTTTACCGTAAATTTAAAAAGTATCTTATTCAATCCTAACTATTGTCGCTTTGGCCGAGTGGTTAAGGCGTGTGCCTGCTAAGTAACATGGGGTTTCCCCGGCGAGAGTTCGAATTTCTCAGGCCACGCATCAAATAAAGTTAATTATAATGTTTTTCCATCTGTATTTATTTAGATTTTCAATTTTCAAAAATTATAATGGATTTTTTATATATATAATTATATATTAGTGCTCTCATCATTTTTTCAAGAAGAATGTCTTCCAAAATTTCGTTGAAAGTCTCATCGCTTCAATTTGAAACAACCTATAATTTATTTTTATAAATCATGGTTTTATAATATCTTTATTATTTCAAATAGTTTTATTGCAATTACTGTGACAAACATAGAGTTTCAAATAATATATTATACCTTTATATGGCTAAGTACACCAATGAGAGCATTTTTGTTATTTAAAAAATAATTAATTCATATTATAAAATTTTACTAAAAAAGATAGCTTATAATTTTATAGTAATCATGTTTACAAATTTTGTCAACTATGATGGCAATGTCTCTCAAATTAATTATGTAAGTAAGCATAGGAAAAGAAAAAAATATAATCTAATATATTTTTTTTTTGTGCTACTATAACAAAACATGTGTGGCTTCAAGTAAAATACTTACCAATCATACTAAAACAACAATACTATTACATACCATTTATTTAGTTAATTCCAATATAATACATTATTTAATTAAATATATAATTTAATTTATCATGAGAATATACGTGCACTATTTTTGACTTAGTTAACATGTAAATAGAAGTAAAATAATTAATCTACGTCAATATTAAATTTTTATGGGTGTGTTTAGAAATGGATAAATATTTGGGAAAAATGTTTTGTCATAAAAGTTTTTAAAATGAGAAAAAAATAATGTGATACGATAGAGATAATAATGAGAAGTAAAAATAATAAAATTAAAATAAATAAAATAGTTACATGAGTCGTCGTAGAAAAGTTATTGAAAATAATATAATTCTATAGAAATAAGTAAAAAAATATTAAAAATAAAATAATTGTGAAAAATTACAAGTTTTAGATTTCAGTGCACTCACATATAGGGTGTGTTTGGTAATGAATAAAACTTTTGTTAAAAAATTTCGAAGAGCAAAAGTTGTCAAATGATGTAATATGATAGGGATAATGATAAGTAGTAAATAATATAAAGTTAATAGATAGATTAGATATATAGATAGTTGTATAGAAATGATTGAAAAGTAGAATAGTTGTATAAGAAACTGCGAAAAAATGATTAAAAAATATGATAGTTATAAAGAGTGAAAAGTTTTAGATTAAAAATTTTCAACTTAATATTTTTTATCAATTATCAAACACACCCATAAATAAAAAGTCCATATGTTGTCGTCACGAGTGTCATACCAGTACTACTGATTGTTAAAAAAGAAAAAAAAAAAATCACCTTGCATGATACCCTTTCACTGGCATCCAACAAGTTTATAATTCTACTCATTTGCATCAGGCTTTAGGCTCTTATGCTAAAATTACATATTTAGAAAAGAAATTCATCTTGAAGAGTGATTTTTTCATATCGGTTTGAAATTCAGTGTGTAAAATTATTTTTTAAAATTTGTTTGTAAACATATTAATCTAGTTATATTTAATTTATAAATCAAGTTTTACCATAAAATATGATATATATTTATTTTGAATATTTAAAAATTGGGATATTTAAGTCATTTTAAATATATATACTAAATATAATTAAATTAACATGTTTATACAAAAAATTTTGAAAAAATCAAAAAATATATAATTTTGGAACAGTCTGAAATCAACAGATTTCAAAGCAGTTGAAAAGATCATTTGGCCTATAACTTTTACACTTATTCATAGTATACTCGCAATATTGCAAAATTTTATCTTATGCTAACAAAGTTTACTCAAAATTTATCTTATACTCGTAATGTTTAGAAAGTGCTCATGCTCATCCTACCACATGTATGTGTGGCAATTTAATGACACTAGCTGACTACCAAATTAGTACTCCGTCCCTAAGATTGGATTTCTCCAATTATGCCGAATTGCACAGCCGCTACGTTACTCGTTGGCTACTAATTTGCACTAAGGCTGATTACGCATTATCATGTGTGCGATTGTGTTCGTTCTTGGTTGCCAACTTGATTTGTGGCTCATCCACCTACGTAGCCCACCAAATTGATAGTCACTAAGATTGAAGGGGGATCATGGTTTGGTAGGGCGATAATTTCTGCTTGCTGGCGTGGTTGGAAATTGAGGAGAAAGGAGCAGAGATGATGTAGTCTGAATTTTCTATGCATTAATCAACGGCCAAGATCTGCTGGATTGGGAGCTTGTCGCTGGATCAATGGATTCATGGGCGCTGATGGAGCTCATAAGGGCAACTGTTGTTGCTAGAGTTAGATCTACTCACGCTACCTTGCCTAACCGATTGGATCTTAATGTTAGATAGTTGCAATTTCCATGGCTCCGATGCAACTGTCGTCAATTAGAGTAGGCATGCTGTTGGAATGAAGACGGAGGCCGTGCCTGTTATACTTTGTATCCTGAAGAGGCGAATTTATGGAGAAAAACGCCGGTGAATTCTGCTGTGTGGATTCACCTTGCGAGAAGAGTTCTAGTGTATTTCCTCTCTCCCCAGTTGGTGGCGATCAACATAGATTTGTTTTTCCTTCATCACCCTCAACATCTCTGTATTTTTCAGCCACGTTCGCTTCCTCGACGATCGGCGATTACATCCCATCTTCCTTACAGCCGGTGCATTTAGCAACTCCCCACCTTCATTTTTATGAACTTTGGCGAGATGAACCCAACAACCACATGCTCTTTTTCATCTCTAGTACTAATAACGTCCTTTACTCCATCCCCACCCTTGCTCGCGCACGCGGAGAGGGTGGGTGAATGAGAAAGAAGGGAAAGTTTTTAGAATTTTTAGTAATTAAAATTTAGGCAAAAAACTTTTCAAAATAAACTTTTAATCTAAAATTTTCTACTCACTACACCTGCCCAACTTTTTAGTTATTTCTTCAAAACTATTATACTTTTCAATGGCATTTACACAACCATTTATATGATTCATCTATCTATTTTATCTTTATTTTTTTTAATTTTCATCATTACAATTATCTTATCACACAATTTTCTCTTAATTAACAAAAATTCATCCAAAAATTTTATTTTTCCGAAACCCACCCTAAATTTCAAAAATATAAAAATTCAAACCAAAACCTTTCAATCGATAATTACTTTATTTTTAATTATTTCTTCATATATTCCTATATAATTACTCTACTTTGAATCATTTTTATGCAATTACCTATCCAACAAATTTATCTATTTTAATTTTATTTTGTATACTCATCATCATTATTTTTTTATATCATATTATTTTATTTCATTTTAAAAAACTTTTACACTAGAAATTGTTCATCTTAAAGTTGCATTACTTCCCAAGCAAACCCTAAGTATGTAGACGGTGAAACAGCTACCGATGTGGGTATATTGGGAGTATTGAATTAAATATTATGGATATAAAAAATTATTAAAATATTGTGGGTATGTAATGAATTAAGGGTAAAAGTTGCGGCTGTATGAGTAATTTTTCCTTTTGAAAGGGTAGGATTATCCGTTATAGTTTTTTTTTTAAAAAAAATTAAGATTATCCATGGCAATATTTAGTATCATCTTGGATTGGATTACCTACAATACTATGAGATGTATACTTTAGATATATGGTAAGCATTATTAATTTGTGTAATGCATCGAACCTAGGCCCTTAAAATATGTGAATTTTCCAAATTGGAGATTCATAAAATATGTGAATTATCCAAATTTGAGATTTTTGCAATGTTAACAAAGTTTATGAATCCGGCGTCGCAAGCAGTAATTAGAAGTGGGTCAGTAAATAGGAAAAAAAATAAAAAAAATAAACAAAGTGGGCAGTGTTCACTTGTAACCGGTCAGCGACTAAGCAAATGTTTAACTATGGGTGCGTTTGTTTCGCATCAAAAAATGTCAACTAAAACTTTTCGGTCTAAAACTTTTCACTCTCCATAATTACTCTATTTTTTAATTATTTTTTCACATTTTTCTACACAAACTATCCTACT
>JAXCLR010000105.1:23868144-23879855 GCA_035584095.1 Annona squamosa | reverse complement strand
TTACTCCTCATCATTACTCATATTATATCACATCATTTTCTATTGATTTGACAATTTCTACTCTACAAACTTTTCATCAAAAGTTTTACCTCCAACCAAACACACCCTATATCAAGTTGGTCTTTTTGGACCATTTTGTAGAATGTATTCCATCCATTGTGTTCGAAATATTAAATTTAATTAAAAGTATATTTGATTTTACAATAGGCATAGGTGGTCTAAAAATAGATATAAATTTATAGTGAAAATAAACTAGCGAAAATCGCCATATTATGTGTAGACAACACAAACTGTTGATTAAAAATGCTCTTAGGTTGTATTATTAAATAAATCATATAAAGAAAATGAATAGCATGAATTCCCTAAAACAATTTGAATGGGAACAACTTAATCAATCAATTCAACATTTTCAGAGGACTTACTACCGTTTCATGTAATCTGTTTCATCCACTATAGTAAAGGATAACGATCTAATACAAACCATTGCATGAAAATTCAAGTACAACCTCTTGATTTTTAATTTAAAAATATTTTTTCAAAATCTTTTAATGCTTATTATGGGATATATGTATTCATTTGATTTAAACATAAAGAGGCGGACCACAGAACAAATATAGTTTTTGAATGAACATAAGCCCATTAAAACCCTCATTTTATGTGGTGCTCGCACAAAATTTTAATTAAAATGAGTTTAAGTTATATTTTTAAATACCATAATATTAAATAAATAAAATGGATTCCATTAAATGCTTGAAATGAGTCCCACTTGAACCACTTTAATGTTTCCTTGGTTGTGCACCGGTTCCAATTGAACCATGCATGCCCATAAATGAAACATGATTTTTGCAAAAAACAAAAATATTGTGCAAGTTTTATTTAGAGATATTCATTAATATCACCCTTATTCTTTTAATTTAAAATTTTTTTTATTACTTTGTAGCACCCGCCGCAAGTGCTACAATGTGTTCGGACGCCTTTCTCGTTTCTCATGAAATCTCCCGGAACCTGCATTCCCATGGAGTAAAAAGCATTAGTATTGATGATCTTTAACTAGTGTAGGCATATGGATATCCTCTTGTGGATTCGGTGGCATAACGGCTAAGACTGGGCTTTTTATACATGGGTCAAGTCACGAATTCGGCAGCATAACGGTAGCGTGTTATGCTGGAATCTGTGGACCCGCGTGCACCCGCCTTGTCGGAGTGTTAACCCAATCAAACACGTTAATATTTACACAAAATAAAAAAAATAAAGTCGTCACTGATCTTAAAAGGGATATCAATCTCTGTTTTCAATGAATAAAGACACTAGTCTTGCATATTTGGGATCCTGGTCTTCAGATTAAAACGGATATGGCAAAAATCCGTTTACCCAAAGTCGTTTACATCGGCATGAAAAGGAAAAAATAAAATAAAAAAATCTAAAGAAGAGAGAGAGAGAGAGAGAGAGAGAGAGAGAGCTGGAGAGCAGAGGAGAAGCAGGGTGTTGGGGTTTGGCTGCAGACTCTCGTCTTCCCCCTTGGGAATGCTTCCTCATGTGTGTTGAAAAGGGAGGGGGCACCTCCTTTTATAGGTGAGAGCATGGGCCTTGGGCCACTTGAGATGTTGGACTTGATCCATGAGCTTGAGTTTGATGTAAGAGCATGGACCTTGGGCCACTTGAGATATTTGGACTTGGTCAATGGGCTTGAGCTTGATGTGAGAACATAGGCCTTGGGCCACTTGAGATGTTTGGATTTGGTCAATGGGCTTAAGCTTAATGGTGAGAACATGGGCCTTAGGCCACTTTAGATGTTGGACTTGGTTCATGGGCTTGAGCTTGGTAGACTTTTTCCATAGTGGGCTGAAACTTAGTGGGCTAAGCTCGTTGTTTTGGATGGGCCGTTGTAGAGGCCTGACGGGCTGTTTGTAAAGAAGCCTGCTTTTGAGGCTTTGTGGGCTGGATCTGCCGGGTTGCATTGTAGAGCCCATTGGGTAGCCTGTAGGAGCTTTACTCTTGTGGGCCGGGTCTGGTTGTTGAAAAGCCTGCTTTTGAGGCTTGTTAGAACTTTGATCCTGTGGACTGAGATTGAAGAGACTTGTTTAAAGGCCTAACTTTTTGGTTTTTTCTGGACTTGCTTAAATGGGTCGTTGACGTAGAATCTACTAGTATTTGTTCTTGAGTGGTTTGTCATTGTTGGGCTTGGATCTATTCCCATCTTTGTGCCTGAGGGAAGGATGTCAACATACTTCTAGCAATTAAAATTAACTGTTACAAAGTAATTGTCATGGTTTATCGGTGAATCGATTTCATTTTTCGAGGGATTATATTCATTAAGCCAATAATACCAAGAAAATGGACAATTAGAGGACGGCAAAGAAAAAAATTGTGATATGAACATCTCCCTATCTGATCACGAGCCACATCATGCATCAAAGGAATGAAATTTTGATATATTTTGTGGAAGAAAGAGTAGCATGAATTATAACAACACATTTAATTATTGAGTCAGAGCAACACATTTGCTAAGTAAACATTTGGTTTGACTGGGATTATTGTCATTGAGGTCCATCATCAATCTCAGAATCTTCTTCATCTAAATGAACCATCCCGTCCCCTGAAAATTTCCATCTAAATTCTAACAACTAACGAACAATTTGATGAATTTCTTCGACGCCTGATCATTTTCAGCCCGGCGCATGGTAAATATAGTTGTCAAATAAACCGGGCGACAAAATATCCTCAACACCAGTGCAAATTTATGTCTATTACTTTGAAGATAATCGTACTACCGACCGGCTCAGTGATTAGAACAGTGCAGACTATTCTTTTACCAGGGGTTGGCACTTGGCAGTGCTCCTTGTGGCTTGTCACCGGCCAAATTTCAATTTCCTAGAACGTCTCTTTGTTCGCCGGAAATTTCAGCTGTCAGTATCATCATCGAATTCTCTCCTCCCACGGGGGCACCAATTTTCGTGCTAATAAAAGCCGATAATTGCCTTGCTCCAATGCAATTTTATAACAGTAGTTAATAAAGGTGTATTGATAAGTTGTGCTCGTCAATGTTGTGAGAATTTGCTTACTTAGGTTCTTTTGTGCTGTCAGAATTTACTTATTCAGGTTCTTCACTGTTGTGAGAATTTGCATAAACTTATTTGTAATATTGAATAGCTCGTTGTAAATAACAGCTCTAAAATTACTAAATGTTTTCGGGTGTACTTAGTCTCAGCGTACATGAATACAATTAACTTCTTCTTTTATTTTTTTGAAATTTTTATACAACTATTAATCTAATTATATTTAATATGTATACCAAGTTTTATTATTTTTATAAATTTTTAAATTTTTTACTTTTGAAAATTAATGACATTTTTATTAGTTTCGCTTTATGGTGCCCAACAAAAAGCAGGTAGAGAATAGATAAATTCTAAACCTCATTACGTGATCTAATCAGATAATAAGATGGTCCAATTTATTATTTTAAAATTTTTTAATTATGTATAAATGCCTAGGTGCGTTTCGCAACACAGTCTATGAAAGGGGAATCATTTTACCTACTTTGACTATCTATTTTTTACATTTATAATCATATATTTTAATCATATTCTTATCCAATTAACCTATTAATTTCTATTTACATCGATCATATTATATTGTTCTCATAATCTTAAAAAAATTCTTGTTTCCTAATATACCACATCATTTTAAAAATTTCTTTTGCAACTTTTCATCCTAAATTCCTTTTAAGCTAACTAGTCAACACATCCATTATTTACCACGTAAAAAATGATTTTGTTCATTCAAAATTTCATAATTAAAATAATTTAGCCTTAATACGACTCAATTAATGATAGCAAATCATTAATAAATGACATTAAATGATTTAAGAGTTAGCTTAGGATTGAAATTATCAACTAAAATATTTTGAAGGGAAAATAATCTTTTATGAGTAAATGTAGTTGTGTTAACAACGTGAGTGTAATAGAAATTTATAGTAAAATATTGTAAGTATAAAAGAAAATTTTCAAATACTATAAGCATATTATGAATTAAGAGCAAATGTTATGAGTATAAAAAAAAATTTCCTTTTTAATTGCTTAAAGATTATTGTTCTCCTTTGAATTGGAAGTCGGGACAATACTCATGCACATACAATATTCATCTATTGAGCTTAGGGGTGTTAACGAATCGGGTTAGATGGGTTAGAGTCTAATTCTAATCCAAACTCATTTAAAATATTTTAACCCTGATTCATTTATTAACTCATTTAAAAAACCTTAACGCTAATCCATTTACAACCTATTTAATAAATGAGTTAGTAGTTTGTTAATAGGTTATGTATATGGCTAAATTTATTATTATTTATCTTGAATAAGGTTCGAAAAGATTAGATAACTCAAAAGTTAACACTATTCAACCATATACTACACCTAATTATATATCAAATGTAACAAGAAATAACATAAAGTATACACCCTTCACAGCCATTCAAGCTCATATATGAATAATCAGCAAGTAAAAGCCATTGAATAAGAAGCTCTAAAACCGGCAAAATAATGTGCTTGTCAATGACAAATTGGAGGTGGTAGCAGTGGTGCCAATGACAGTGAAAGAGCATCTAGAAACATATTTAAGAAGAGAGAGAGAGCCTTAATTTAGGAGAGAAATCAGATATAGAAAAGCGTGAAAGAGAGAGAAGGGGAGAGAGTGATGTCTTACTAAAGTGCCAGTAGCAACAGGCAAATTACAAGAGAGAGGAAGCATCGATCTAAGGAAGAGCATCAGACATGGAATAGTGACAGCCAATAGGAACTAAGAAGATTGTAGGACACGGGGATTTGGGAGGTGACAGTCGTCGGTGAGACAGGTTAACAAGGGAGGTGGGAGGGTAGCAGACAAATCTTGACAAGTAACAAAGGCAAATTGGCAGATGAAAGGCATTCGACCAGATCTTGTAATGATTAGGAAAGAAGATGTGGGCAATGTTGTTTCAGAGATGGTAGATCATCGAATTGATGTAAAGCAGATGGGTTTTAGATAAGGGCAAAAGGCTTGGAGCGGGAAAATGAAAGGGTGCGGCGGGAATATGGGAGAATGAAGGGGGCGGTAAGAATACGAGCGGAAGAATAAAAAATTAGGTTAGATATATATTTATACGGCTAACAGTAAACAAGTTATACAGGTTGAACAGTTTATACAGATTAAATGGGTTGACGGATTGTAAAATTTTAACTATAATTCGTTTATTTACTTAAATGGTTAAATAGACTGATTGATCATAAACTATTTATTTAAAAATCTCAACTAAAACTCATTGATAAACGGGTAGGATGAGTAGGTTGGCGGATTGACCATAACTATTAACATCCCTAACTAAGCTACCCTAAGTAATATTTTTGATGACTTTGGTGGTTTGCGAAAGTTTTTTTATACCTCACCCATTATATGTTTTAAATTTTAATTTGACATATTAGCTACTTACTATGGTTTTTTTATTATTATCTTTATATTTTAATTTTTTGCACAATTACTCAGGTTTATTCTCATTTTACTCCATATCCACTAATGTCGCTATCACATTTCTTTAAAAAAGTCAATTTACATATTCTTATCTTACTAAACACACCTACGACGTGATGAGTTTAGTGAGAATTTTGTTTGGAAGCATAGCTACTCGTGTCTATGTTTAAATAAAAGCTTCATTTCCTGTGAGTATATGGAGAAGTATGATATCTTCTCTCCTCTAATAATAGAAGTGAACTTGTAGCCTCGCATGTGAATGAGCTTAAATGTAATAAAAAATATCATATTGTACAATACAAAAATATAATCTTAATAGTTCATGATAAAAAAAAACCGTATAAATCAAAATTTAATGCAATCTCACAAAAAACAACACACAATATTTTTAACAATATAAAATGACTTTTTTGATGAAATATAAAACGACTTTTAGATTCATCAAGTTAAAAATATGTTTAACATTTCAGATCATATAAATCATATTTATAGTCTAAAAATATAAGCCATGAAGAATTTTATTTTAGTAATTTATTACATAACAATATTTTTATTCAATATAATTTTGAATATAAACATTTGAAATTATGTCTTAAATATAGTATATAGTGAGAATTTAAAATAATAATAAATCAATCTCTTGTACTTGTTGGAGTGGTGACAAACTGTCAATCATTAAAGTTGTTCTCGGGAAATTATGATTGGGACAATCCATGAACTATCTCAAGATAATAGTTACAAATGTAGCATGCTACCTTAGTGAACATGCTAAAAATTACATTAATGGTTAATATGCTCACTAAGATTGCATGCTTACTAACACTGAAAACTATTGTAGGTAATAGTTCAAGAACTATTGTAATCCACATCCATTCCTGAGAAGGAGCTATTTTAACTCAAATGGATCAGGACATTGGGCGCACTGTTGAAAGGCAATAACGTGCCCACCAAATTATATAACCCAAACATGATAATAGGCTAATAGCACACTTCCTATTAAACATGGTAATTATGAGACTACCAAAGTTACAGCTTTTCTAACCCGCTAGTACACATGTTAATTGGGTAATGACACTTGAGTTGAACAATGACAACGTTGATGGCTAAGATGGGAGCCTGTCGAAGACATGCTGGTAATGGCGGCTAATGTGACAAATTTGAGGAGAGAGAGGGGGATTAATAGGGAAAGATTAATTGAGAGGGAGATCAGAAGAGGGAAGCGAGAGGGGAGGGGGCAGGGGGAAGGGAAGGAGAGAAAGCTTCATTATTAAGAGGGAAGACAGACTCTTTCGTAGGGACAAAAAATTCTAAGCCTATCAAGAAGAAATCAAATGCCCACAAGTACAAAATTTATGGAGTGCTAGAAGATTAATAGCATGGGCAATAAGACAGGAGAAATAGAAGTTTTAGTTTTGGACATGCAATAGTAGGAGCTTGGGAGCAAAAAATAATAATAATAATTTGCAACTTATGATATATATACTTCGGACTTTAACGGGCTGCGATCATATGCACCCAAGTGCATTGAGCCTCAATACACTCGGGTGTACTACACCTATTTTTTTGAATTTTTTTAATGAAACTGTTAATCTATGTATATTTAACATATGTATCAATTTTTACTATTTTTGAAGATTTTTAGATTTTTTTAGATTTTTAATACACTTTAATTAACCATTGTGTAAAAAAAATTTCGAAAAAATAAAAAAATAATTATATGCACCCAGGTGCATGCAACCCGACTTTAACATGTTAAATAAGTTACTAAATAAGTTAATGATTTATTATATTTATTTAATTAAATAGATGAACCGATTGATAAAACATAGTTCATGTACTCAAGATTTAGGGCGGAAAATATACGTGAGAGCAAAAAAAGTGGTCTCCCGGATGGATGGAGTGTGGGTGCAGGTGGTCTCCCAGGTGGTTGTTGGAAGTTGTGTCTTCCTTATTCTTTCGTGGAGCTGTGTCTCCAGATTTCTTTGGGAATGTGTGTCTCTTATATTTGTAAGAATGTCTCAGATCTTCAAGTATAATATGTGTTGAGATATATGTAACTGTATAAACATAGTCCACAATGATTTTTTCCAACCATGCCCTACTTCTCCGGTGTTATGATACTCTGCAAGAGCGTGGTTAATGATGCGCAAGCATTAAAATGAGAGCAATTGACGAATGTAAACGGCTATTAATTATGACTTATAGCCACAATTTATTGAGCCTTTTTCCGCTAAGCCTATACATAAATTTTTACCAGGAGATCACATACTAAAACATAAGATGTTTATTAATAGCCGCAAAATCTGGAGCATCTGAGTCGCCCAAAAATGGCACGTGCATGATGCCCGCTTTACTATTTAGGCCTTCCGCAGAGACGCGTACGAGTACCAGCCGTAGTCGCCGGAGTATCACGTTACTCCCGACTTTCCCAGTTTCCCCTTTCCAACCCCGCTCTCTCGTTTCCGGCACTTGGAAACGGAAAATTCTCTCCGGATATACAAGTAAAAACGTTTCGAATTCAAAGCAGGGAAGAAGGATAGGAGAGACGGAAGACCAATCACCACCGTCTCCTTCTTCTCTCCTTCGATGGAGACAGAAGGAAAAGAGAATTGCGGGTTTTCATTCTCTGTCGATTTTTTCACTTGGGTCGAGTGATTTTGGGGTTCTGCGCTCAAAATGAGACCGGCATCCGTTTTCTTCGGTATGTCTCGTCTACATCTGTTTGTTCTGTTTTCCGAGCATTAGATTGTGCAGAATCGGAGTATCTGGATCGATTTTTCTCCTCTGTTTCTATTCATCTGTGTTTTCATTTGTTGCTTTGAATGAGTGGCAACTGGAAAATACAGAGACATAATCAGGGTTTCGTTTCTTCTGCCTCTTCCACGAGCTCTGTTCTTTTTGCGATGGTAAAGGAGCAGAAAAACAGAGGAAAATGACAGTATCTTAACTGCATTCTAAAGAACTGAGCTAAATGATCATTGAATAAGCAGAAGTCATCAATTCGGATTTTGGGGTTGTCTTGTTTTCTGGATTCCATGGTTCTTTGTTTTCGGTGATTCTGACCCTCTAGAAATGGGGTTTGGGTCGTGCATGCGCTTTCTATCTCATGAGTGGGAATTTGGATGTGGGTCTTGGATGTTTGAGGGTTTTAAAGGAGTCTACAACATTTCAG
Organism: Annona squamosa; assembly: GCA_035584095.1. Classification (NCBI taxonomy): domain Eukaryota; kingdom Viridiplantae; phylum Streptophyta; class Magnoliopsida; order Magnoliales; family Annonaceae; genus Annona; species Annona squamosa. The sequence goes on along the minus strand of JAXCLR010000105.1, from coordinate 23,871,184 downwards.
TGCTGTTCCTTGTGTTGGTTTTGGGACTGAAGTTCTTCAAATTGGGAATTCATTACAAGGGCGTACATAGATTCTTTGGTACGACTTGGCTCAAATTGGTAGAATTGCGACGGAGGTTTTGTTGTGGGAAGGAAGCTGCCATTGTCCTTGATCCAAAGGTTTTGTCTTTTGATGGTGGTTTTCGTAACTCGAAGAAGATTTTAAAAAAACATTCGGGAAGTTTAGAAGGAAACGAAGATGAGTTCCTTGACGCAACTTGTGATTTTAGTATTTGTCCAGAGGCAAATGTCGAGTTAGCAGACTGTAAATTTGAGAATTTTAATGGTTTTCATAAGCTAAAAGAATCTTTTGAAGAGGACAAAGAAACAGAAGATAAAGAAGATTTCAGCGGCTGTGATGGAGAATATGATATTCGGAAGATAAAGAATGTGCTTCGAATTGAGAGAGAGTGTCGAATCGCAGCTTATTTAGAACTTGAGAAAGAAAGGTTGGCTGCTGCATCTGCTGCCAATGAAGCAATGGTGATGATTCAGCGCCTTCAGAATGAAAAGAATCTGATAGAATCGGAAGCCCGCCTATACCGCAGCATGGCTGAGCAGAAGCAGCTTTATGATAGCGAAGTGATTCAGGCTCTTCAATGGATCATATCCAGGCATGAGCTGGAGAAAGATGCTGTTGATAAAGAGTGGAAAAAGATGCAGCAAGAGTTTTTTGAGGAAAATTCATGCAGTGAGAACAACAAAGAGGAAGAAGGTAAGGATGATAGAAGAGCAAAATACAGGGAAATAAATAAATCTGAACTGGTTGATTGCACATTGGAACAGTTTTATTCCTGGAGATGATTATACAGACCAATTCAGTTCTCTCTATATAGATTAATTAATGAAGTGCGTGAATGCTTGGTGTTTTTGTTACTTGGGTGCATATATTGATGGGAAATGTATTCTGAAAATAATCCTTTCACTCTGAGGTGATTGTACATAGAAGACATCTTTTGACCCAATTTAGTAATTCATGGAGTTGTATGCAACCATCAAAATTTTCGGTTTCCCCATTTTCTATATGTTGATACAAAGGCAGTGATTAAAACCAGCTGTTTGGACTTTCCAAACGTTTTCTTTGAAGCATTGGCCATATGGTTTTTTACTATCTAAATCATTAATAATATTCATCCATATACATTTACCTATGATGCAAAAATGAAATATTTTGAAAATATTTAAGTACTACATGTTTATTTTCAAATTTTAACAGTTTTGTATTCGCTTTGAAATGATGTTAAATATTTATAGCATATAAGTTTCTAAACGAAATGATTTTTTTGTATCATAAATATAATACTAGTTTATATTTTACATGGTTTAGATGTAGAAAAATAACTTCAAAAATATGTGCAAATAACCATTTGTATAGACCCAAGTGGTCCAAACATTTGTTTTGGATTACTCTTCTTGCCAGAAACCTTCAATCGTTCTACATGTTGGAATAGTGCATTGGTGCATACACCGGGACTGGTCATAAAACCATCTCAAATAGAACTTCATTTTTCCAGTTTTCCTCAAGTCCTTGTCACCTGGATTTGGATTTGATATCTGAACTAATCAGAGCTGCTTCTTTCTCCCAATTCCAATCAGGACAAAAAAACAAGGGCAGTTTCATTTCCAAGCCACTCCCAGATGATTTTGTCCTGGTAAAAGGCAATTCTCATTTGTCAGGTTTTTGAGTGAAATAATCAACCTGCCTCTCCTGTATAAACTATTTCTGAATGTAGGAAAATCATCGAAGAAAGTGCACTTGCATCTCATTCCATTCAACTATGATTGTGCTGTTGTATTGGGATCAATGTTTTAAATTATTCTTGCTTTTTTCGTTCCTCAAGGCACATTAAGTGCATAAATATGATGAATTCTATGGAGTTGCCAGTTTCAATGTGTTTCATGAAAATCAGTAATCATACACAGCTTTTAATGACTATAATTTCATAGCTGCCACATAAAAAATTTCAGCTTTATGCTTGTATAGCTTTGTGGTTGGGAAACAAGCGGTTGGTACTGAGTAGAGTTAAAGACCAGTTTTGCTGTTATTTCTGGTGATACTGATTTCCAAAGTCCCATTCATGCGGTTGGCCTTTTCATTTCATGTAAGCTTATCTTGCAATGCAACTTACATGATCTAGTTCTGCCTTGCAACCTGGTTCATCTCTAATTAGCTACTGGTAAAAACCATGGAAAAACACCAATTGGAATGCATTGGAATTCATGACCATGGACTTCATAGATAGATTAGATGATAATAAGTTCTGTTTGGGTGTGTTACTGACTTACTGTGTAGCAGTGCTGATTGATTTGATTGGTCCATCTTGCCCCGTCGCCCTCTGTTATTTACAGAGGTGTCATTTGGGCCTGAATTTATGGGGGGAATCCATGATTACACAAAACTTAACACATATTTGAATCGTTGTTTGAATATGAGAAATTTCGCAGAAGTGAAAGCTTCCAATGTTAAGCAATGCCAAACAAAGCCGGAGTTAATTTTGTAAATGGGCCGGTTGTTAGTCTGATTAAGAACTTACCAACCACCACATTATATGGATTTGGAACGTTGGTGAGGCTCCGCTGCCTAATCTCCCACTGCAACACCCAGATAAAACAAATTATTGTGTCCGATATCCATCAATCTTTATCTCCACAGAAATTTCTTCCTGCCATAATGGCTTGATTTTGTCTTGCCACTATTCATGAGTTGTTAAGCTATACTACAAAGAGGAATAGTAGCCATTTTTTACACATTTTTTAGATGTATGTGACATTTTACCTACTAATTTGTAATTTCTTTCTTTATTACTTTTTTGCTAATTTATTTTCCATTGCACTTTTTTGACACAAGTGACTACTTAAGTGCTGGTAGTACTAGTGAAGATCTCGTATGCCATCCCCATTTTAGCCCTATGTTGATGTTGCATCAAAGTTCAATCTGCCCAATCTGTTTTAAATCATTCATTTAACTAGGAAACACTTTCCTAAAGTCAGAGATGTGTAAG
>JAXCLR010000105.1:23849857-23868044 GCA_035584095.1 Annona squamosa | reverse complement strand
ATGATTATATTTATATACATCTCAACACATATTACATTGAAATTCTGAGACATTCTTACAAATACGGAGATACATAATTCCACCAAAGAAATTTGAAGACACAGTTACACCAAAGAATTAGGAAGATACAGCTTCTACTAAGTCAAAGGGAGACCACAGCTCCCACAATATTTTTCGGGCCGAAATTCCAACATGGGATTCGAACCCCTGACCACAGCTCCACAAATGCCCTATTACCGCTATGGCCACCAACTGAGCACGAGTCAGTTGGTAAGTTGTACCTAGTTGATCGTTGAGAGCGCCAATAACTGTGTCCACGAGTGGGAGCCCTTTGGGGATAAAAGGGAGCATGCTGTCTCCGCTGATAATAAGACAAGAGCTTGTTGTTTTTTTTTTATAAATGTGCTTGAATGTAATATGAAGATGTTGCATTGTATAAATGCCAATAAAAAAAGAATTTGATTGAAATGATCTTCTAGTACCATCTTTAAACAAAACATGTTAAACAAAATGAATAGATAATATTTTAACTTAATCATCAAGGTGGGCCTAAAATGGGTAACACATCAAAATCTTACCACACTGAGCAGTAAGTTCCGTACGTTAACTTTTTTAATGGTATCAAAATGGCAATTAATTCACCGGGTATAATACAAAATAAAACATTGGGTCATTTGCATTTCTATCCTCGTCCTCGGGGCTTCTGTGAAATTTATGCACCACTAGTAATTTTGCAAAAAGACTCTTATTTGTGAACTTCGTTTGCAAACGCACCCCTTAGTCAAATTTAATCAGAATCTGTAACCAACCTAGAAATGATCAGAGACATATAGTGGACTTGACTCCAATCCAACCCACTTGCACATTCTAAATCAACCCCGCTAGCCTTTGTTATTACAATATATATAAAACAGAGTGCGTAAGTGGAATTTTTTTCCTAAGTTGACAATTACGGGAGAAAATTACAAGCTTACAAAAAGATTGAGAGGTAACTACAAATAGCTCTTCATTATAAAGCTTTTGGTTGATTTGCGATTCATATTAAGTATGCCAAATTAGCCTATAATATAATTTTGAAATGTTTTATGGGTAAATTGCAAATATATCCACTTAGTTTGATACTAATTGCAGATATATTCATAAAGTTTCACGAATTGCATATTACTCTCATATAGTTTGATCAAAATTATATGCATACTCATGAGATGTCTTTGCTATCAACAATGGTTAATATTTTTGTTGGAAAATTGGTTAATGACAAAAATTATTGTAAAACTCGGTCTGCATATGCACAAATTGCAATTGTCCTCTAGACTACCAATTTTTTTCTCATCTTTCACAATGATAGGGCCAACCGGCCAACCATGGCTGCTAGACGAAGGGAAAAAATCCGTTGTTTTTTATCTCCATCAATGGCTGCCCGGATAAAGCAAAAAATCTTCGGTACGTGCATCTTCTCAGGCTTCGACCAACAGATTGCTGTGAAAACCACGGTCTTCTGAGTTCATACTTTTTCAGATCCGGCCATTTGAGCCGTTGATCTGTTGATCAAATCCGCTAGATAAAAAATGGTGCAAAAACTTTAAGACCGACACATCATCTTCTTAGGTGTAGCTTAAATTGTAGCCCATCTTCAACACATTCAGCAGTGGCGCATAGGCATTTCATCTTTTGGATGACCGGCGGTTGAATAATTAAGAATATTATAGATGCTCCTCATTGATATTTGAATAATTTCAATGGTAGAAATGTACGGTTAAAAAAATGATTTTAACAGTTTATTTTGATGGACTTTTAGTGTTTTGAATGGAAGAAATGTCCAATTAAAAAATTATGTTTACGGTTTATTTTGACGGATTTTTTGGTTGGTTTGAAGGGTAGAAATTCGTATTGAGATTTTTACATTTTACAAATGTCCCTACCTATTCGTACTGCTGATATCACCCGTTCATATTTTGAATTTTTTGAAATGAGATTTGCGTTTTTTGAATTTTCGATGGCATGTTATATGTGCTTCACAATCAAGGGTAATTTTGGAACGGGGAATTTTATTTAACAGGCCATTTATTTCCATTACATGCCAACGGTTAACATGGGTATACAAACAATTTCTATGAAATTATATTAGGATAATATGTAATTTGTAAAATTATGCAAGTATATATACAAGCGTTAAACTATATAGATCTATCCGCAAATTATTTATTCTTTTATTGGTATGTCAATCTGCAACTAATTTTTCTATTATTTGGACTTTTGAAGGAGATGGAATGATCAAACGGACATTCAAAACCTTCATATAGAAGCTTGCTTGCGGTGGGACTAAATTAAATTGCAGATGGATCGCCGAATATGCCCTAGAACCTCCAACTCGGCCAACCGGCCAAGCACGTGCCCACGGATTCGGCAATGTTCTGGCATTCACAAACAGAAAGCAAAAGCCAAAAGCGCTGAAAAAAGGGTTATCTGATGCCGGTAATAAAAAATTTCGCGAATTTTAGATGGTTCCAATCCACAAGAATTCTCTCAATCTTGGCCATCGTCTCACGATTTCAATAATTTGGTGGGCCACACCCACCAAAAGTTGATGTTATGTTCAAAATTTCTAGACTCCTTGCGGCAGAAAACGATGGAAAAGGAAAAAAAGAAAAAAAAAAAAAGAGAGAAACTGTTATAATTTCGATTTCATTTAAAATGACAACGTGAAGGAATAGAAAAAATTTTCCAGTTGTAAAATATTAATAACGTATGACTGGGTATGTCCATTGTGCAAATTTGCAGCTAAAAGAAGGTACAAGCCTTCTTATGCACAACCGCACGAGGGAAGTAGAACTGCAAAAGTGTCTTTTTTTCTGTTTCCTATATCGTAATATATAACTATTTGCAGCTAATTCGACTCTTTAATTGTTATCCTTTTTTAAAAAAAGTTTATCTTAGGTTTCTTTATTCCCCCATGTCCTCCATTCTTTATGCCCCTGTTGCTTTTTGCCGTCTTCAGTTCCTCGAATGTGGACTGGTGAGTGTGTTCGGTATAAATAATAATATGAAAATAATGAAATTAGATAGTTAAAATGTTAAATTATATTAAAATAGTGTGAAATAGAAAAGAAAAAAATTTTCCTTTTATCATATTGCCAAAGGATAAAAGGAAAAAGTCGTAGAGAAGAAATAAGTAAAACTTTTGAAAAAAAAATTAATATGATAAATGGAAATAAGATTAAAAGTAAATATAATAACGTATGAAAATACGTGAAAATGATTGAAAGTATAATTAATTATAAAAAATTAAAATATCAAATTATATTAAAAGATTCGTTAAAAAGTGAAAAAATTCTCCCTAAGACCCCTTTTTTTTAAAAAAAAATTAGAGTATGTCAGGATTATATTTTAAGAAATAAATGAATGGTTGAAAAAATAAGTGTGGATGATTAAAAATAGATAATTAAAAAGATATCTAACTGAGAAAGATTGAAGTAATGATTTAAAAGTCATAATAAGGACGCTTAAAAAGGAGATAAAGAGGTTTGTTGCAATTGGTAGTGCAACAGAAGACATCCTTAAATGCTAAAAGTAAAACAGCTAATGGCGATGTTAGGACGAAGTTCATAAATAAATATACGGACGGTTTGGATCATTCAAACTTTGTTGCACGATGTTGAATTGCATGGCCTGAAAATAAAGATACAAGGCAACAACGCGCGCGCCACCTCTGGCTTTCCAACGTGGAAAGATAAAAGTATAGCATCATCTTTCCCGGATGGCATGTACCGCCCACCGTCATGGCCTTGCCTTGCGGGGAGCAATTTCTGAGTTCTAAATCCTTTGGTTAGGCATGAGCAAATGCACATCACAATTCACAAGTTGTTGTTTTTTTTTTTTTTTAATACAACCTTTCTATTTCAATCCTCGTTTATTTCAAAATTTTAGGTCTTAAGTTCAATCCTAGATTCCATGAAATTAAGGATGTGTTTATTTAACTTGGCCTGGGTGCACTTTGATGCGTTTAATCTATTTTTTAATTTTTTGAAAATTTTTAAATTACTAAAATATCACTGATTTTAAAAAATTCAAAAATAGTTACAAATCTTCAAAAAAGTAAAAATTAATACACATGTTAAATATATTTAAATTAACAATTATTAAAAAATATTTAAAAAATTAAAAATAAGTATTTGCACTCAGTTGCACAAAATCACTCACCATTATGTATTGGAAATAAAAGCTTGAATGAAGAATAAAGAAAATTCAAGTGCAACTCTTTCTAGAATAGAATAGAACTAAACTTTTTTATTTGGGGAAATCTTTTTTTTTTATGGTTTATATTTACATACATCTCAATACATATTACATTGTAGTTCTGAGACATTTTTACAAACAAGGAGATACGTAACTCCTCTAAAGAAATCTAGAGACACAACTCCACTAAAGAATTATGAAGAACAGCTTCCATCCAGCCTAAGGGAGACAACAGCTCTCACCCCACCTCAAAGGGAGACCACAGTTTCCACACCATTTTTCCGGGCCGAAATCCCAACGTAGGATTCGAACCCACAACCTACGCTAAGAGGCCCAACAGCCCTGTCACCCGCGGGAAATCTTAGTTTTCAAAAAATGACTGGATGTGTAATTATCATGACAAGTCTGATTTTCTACTAACACTTGTACTTTTAACGATTATCTATTTTGCAGTTTTAAATTTTACGTCATGACTAATTTCATTCATTACTTTTTTTCCCATCTTCAACTACAAAATTATGTTTGCATGCAATGCACGGCTACCTAATTTCTTTTATCGCATAAGATTCCTCCAAATTGTTGTCCTGACTTGTAACTTGTAAGAGAGATTCACCTTCACTGAATCAAAACACTATTGGCTATGATAGATTCCAGTTAGAATCTATGAAAAACAAACTAAACTTATATTGAATGTCCAAATTTTTCATTAAAAAAATTCCAAATTTGGACCATTATTCACAGAAAATGAAAGAAACAAAAAGTAGAAGAGAAAAAAAAAATAATGCAAAAGCCAGATCAACCCCACCATTTTACAATTTGTTATGTTATTTATAGGCGCAACAACCAACTAGCCACTTTCACATGTCACTCATCAAATTTGCCGTGCTGCCATCTAAGCACCAATCCTATCAATCTCTCACCCAAAAAGCCATCTTGCCCTCAGGTTGGGCCAACATTTTCGATGCTTGAGTCGGCATCCTCTTTGGCACTAACGGTGGACAGGCCGCAGCGATTGATCTCGGTCCCCAAGAAGCTCGATGATTGAACCCATCCCCGTTACTCTGCTGTGGCTGCTACCCATTAGCATCATTCGAACTAGAGGATAAGGGAGATCCTTTCTCAACTTGCTGCTGCAGCAGAGTTCTCGTTGATCTCTCAAGGAAATTGAATTTTTGCATGGTCTCCCTTGTGTGCAGATCGAATGACTACATTAATATGGATCGGTCGAATTCTCCCTTATTCTCATGCATTTCAAGTTAAGAGAAGATCTACTCTTGCTACTATTCAAGGCGATGGGACTTCTCTTCCATTTGACGTTGGTTCACCATATTTATTTGCTACATGAATCTTAAGTCCAGTACCGACGAAGCACTTATACCAAATGATAGATTCCAACTAGAATCTATGGAGAACAAACTGAAATTATATTGAATTTGTCCAAAGTTAAATTGTTATTTACAGAAAATGAGAGAAACGACATAACTCATGCAAAAGTGAAATCAAACTCACCATTTTACAATTCGTTTATGCTATTTATAGGCCTAGGAACCAACCATCCACTTGCACATGCCACCCATTAGATTTCAGGTGCTACCATCTAAACATAATTTATATTAGGCTATCACACGCATACTTTTTAGAAATATAGAAGTAGAAACGAAGAGGAGTAGTTAAGAAAAAAAAGATTTAAAAGTGAATATGGTGAATAATAGAGATAATAATTAAGAGTAAAAGGATTAAAGTTAAAATGAGTGGATCAATTATAGGTAACTATGTGAAAATTTGTTGAAATAGAAAGATGATAACAAAAAAAAGCAGTACAATTAGGCCATTCAGATATAATTTGGTATAAAAACTATGTAAATAGGGAGTGAGAAAGGTTTTTCTTTATACTTTTTACATATATATCTACAAAGTTTGAGCAAAATTACAGACATGTTATGACTTTTGTAAAATTTACATTCGAACTTACAATATTTGCTTAAATTTTAAGCGTATTTATAAATTATGAACTCTTTTCTACAAACAAGAAATGATCCACGGGCTAAGTAAATATCCTAATTAGCCCGCCTTAAAAAAATCCATTTATAATATTTTTAATTTTTTATCTAAGTATATTTAATATACAAGCAAAGTTTTACTATTTTTTATTATTTGTATATATTTTTTGAGATTTTTAAACATTTAGTGTATTTAAAATACTCTAATTTTAAAAATATTTAGAAAATATATATCCAAAAATAGTAAAACTTTATGTGTTAAATACATTTAGATAAATAAATATACTACGAAAAAAGAAAAAAATTGTTATAAATAGATTTTTTAAGATAAATTAAATAAGACATTTGCTTAGCTTATGTTAACAAGATCATTTCTCTTTGAAAATATCTTTGTAACGATAAAATGAAAAACTAAAAAATTCATTGTTTTCAAATATTCCTCACATCAAATGATCCATTTAATGTGAGAAACGTTCTTAAAAAAATATTTTTTTGATATTTTAAAGCTATTTTGTATTTTTTATAAATGAAAAACAAAAAATACCTTTAAAATACAAAAAAATTTATTTTTAAAATATTTTTTGCATTAAATAAATTTATTTAATACAAAGAATATTTTTTAAATATATATTTTTAGAATTTTAAAAATATTTTCTTATATTTTCATTTAATTGTTTACGAAGGGCATTTTCAACATTTAAATAAAGGTTTAAAGCTTGCATCACGCTTGCAATTTAAAGTAAATCTTATAGGTATAAATGCAAATGTATTAACTTCATGACATGCTTTAATTTGACGTGAACATTGTAGTTAAGAATGCTTATATTTCTTTTTAAATTTGTTTGGTAATGTGAAAATAAGAATGAATGATAAGGTGGTAAAAGATTTGGAATGCAAAAGGTCAATTTATTATTTACCTAATTATCTTACTTTTTCATTTTATCTATATTATCAATATATTTTGATAATTTGTTCAAATTTATCGTCGAACTACTCTGTTTATTATTATTATTTTATTTTCAGTTTACCCTTATAAGATATGATATATTTATTACATATAATTTTCCATTTCCATCATAAGTTTGCACATTTAAAAAAAAAAAAGATTTTTGCAAATATGACTATAATGTTTAACCAATGTTGCATTAATATTCCTAAGTTTATTAAAATTGCTAATACACCTATAACATTTTCATAAATTTGCAAGCATATTCCTTTCGTCTGGACACTGTTAAATTTTTTTTGTAAAATAACAAAAATGCCTTTTAAACCAAGTAATACTCTTGCAATGTTTCCAACTATTGTAAACATGTTTGTTAATTTATTAATTTATATATTTTTATCTATATTATTGTTTTAGATTATTTTACGAAATATGGTTACAATATTTGCAAAAATCGCAAGTCTAATTCTTAGTTTAAAGGACATTATCATAATTTTATAAAAAAATCTACCAGTGTCATAACAAAAGGGATACACTTGCAAATTTATGCAAATTTTGTGAGCATATTTGTAATTTCATCAAACTTAGGAACATGGATGCGATATTAGTCAAACTTTATAAACATATTTGCAAAAATCTCTTTAAAAAACCTTTATGAATTTGAAAAACCTACTCTTAAATTTTTGATGAAAATTTTTTGGTATAAAAATTTTTAGAAAGCAAAAAAATGATGTGAGATGATATGAATAATAATGAGGAGTAAAAGAATAAAATCAAAACAAACAAGTTAAATGTAAGGATAACTGTGTAGGAATGATCGAAGAGTATGATAATTATATACGAAGAAGTTAAAAATAATAAAAAAATAAAGTAGTTATGAAAAATGAAAAATTTTAACTTGAAAGGTTTTAGATATTATCAAACACCTCCTAAAATAAAAAAAAATGAAAAGAGAGGTACATTGTCCTGCGTTTGCGGCAGCAATTGTGAATCAGGGATTGAAGCTTGGGGACCAAAAAGCAAAAATATAGTGATGGGGAGAATTTGCGTCATAAATTTTCTAACTTTACGCATTAGCATTTTGAATTTTAAAGTTTGTGTTTTAACATATTAGACACCGCGAAGGTTCTATTTTTGTATTTTAAACCATTATTTCTAATGATGTTAAAAAACTGTTAAACTGTGTATAATACCAAAAATACCTTTACATCTACACAAAAAGAAAGACAATTATAACAAAAAACTAACATCATCTATGCAATAGAGCCATATGATTTTGAGGAAGCGATGGCTTTCAAGAAGATGATGTTGATTTTTTGCTATAATTACTTTGCTTTAGTATAAATGTAAGGATATTTTTGACGGTACACATCAATTTAATAGTACTTTTTAAAGTCATCTGGGTAAAAGTTTAAAATACAAAAATTGAAACTTTGTAGGGTTTAATATGCTAATAAGCAAATTTAATAATCCAAAATGCTAATACGTAAAGTTAAAAAGTTTATGATACAAATTTCCTTACTAATGGAGAGAGAAAGGTTGATTTATTTAACTATCCAATCAATTGAGGATGATTGATTTCTTGTTTACATGACTACCATCTTCCATGGTCACACCCCATTTGCCATTTTTCCTCCGTGACTGCGTTGTATTAATCTTTTTTATTTATGTATGTATACACACAAGTCATCTAAAATTAGAAATCAGTATATGCATAATCCTCATAACATGGAAGAACCAAATAATACACCATTATTATGAAATCAATACTCTCACCAATTAATAATCCATTATTGGGAAATCAATACTCTCACCAATAGGAAGAGTGAAATTGGCTTTGCGGTTTGCATTAGTTGCATGTTGAGAAGGGTGTGTAAAAGTCTAAAAGATTGTTTGTCCCTGCTAGTTGGATGGAAAACAAATATTGGTATATGTTAGTATTACTTGTATCTTAGGATAATTCTTGGCAAGGGGCTTTAAAGTTCCATGCCACTTATGTTTGACAAAATTAGTGTGAACTGATTTGCATGTTCAACTATTATTAATTTTTATTGAATGTGTATATATTACACGTGTGTTTAAGTAGTAATAAAACTTTTATATAAAAAGTTGTTATTTTACAAGTTTTTAAATTGAGAAAAAATGAAGTAATATAATATAAGTAATGACGAAGAATAAAAAGAATAAAGTTAAAACAGATAGGTTAGTTGAATGAATAATTGTATATAATGATTGAAATGTAAGAAAGTTGTATAAAAAAGATGAAATTTTGATTAAAAATATAGTAGTTCTAAAGAGTAAAAAGTTTTAGATCGAAAAGTTTAATATTAAACAAACACGCCCTCTGTCTCATTTCATATATTATAATCAAGTTCAACGAAAATATCAAGTTTTCATATATCTTCTGGGGAGATAACAAACCCCCGTCTTACTCATGGGAGAAACAACACTAAGCTCTCATATTCTATGAAGAAATACAACTCCCATGATAAGCCGAACGCCCACAATGGGGTTCGAAATCAGCTAAATGAAATATAAGCTATTTTGCTATTTTGCCCGAACAACTGGATATCAATAATACACAATCATCCAATTTAAGGGTTCCATTTGCATTCTCTTTTGCCTCAAAGCGGGATCAATATTCACTCATGCCTGCGTTTTAGATGGGATTAGGGAAGATATTCCTTGTCATATGTTAGATTGGATTCTAAAAAAAAAAATTCTATTAAAAAAAAAAACTCATCTTTTCGAATTTTTATATAATTTTTCTCAATTTGCGTTAAAAATTTTTGCCCTATAAAAAATAGTAATATATATATATGTATATATCTTACATTCTCATCTCATTCTCATCCCGTTTATACTCTGAGAGCTTTATTTTTAACTAATAAAATTTCCTTAAAATGATAAAATTTGATTGTTAAAAAAATTAGTAGTAAGAATTTGTTATATATTTGTTATGTAACAATTATAGAGAAGAAATTTAGTTGTTAATAATTCATAATTTTTATGTTTAGGTAATTACATTTTGTGTTTTGTTGCCAAAATATTATTAAAGAAAAAAATTTTAACCTGGGAAAGCATCACCACATGTTAGGAAAGATCATAGTTGCTTGCTATAAATACATACATATTATTTTATGTGTTTTGTCTATCACTGTATCATCCAATTCGTTATATTATTTTTATTTTTATTTTTTCTTAGCATATTATTTTATATTTTAAATAGCTTAGATGTAAAAAAAAACTTTTCTGAAATATAGAACAACTACTCAACGAATCCTAGCGTACACATGTTTTAACAATTTTTCTTTAAAACATAAATAACAATAAAATAGAACCAATAATTATAAAATATCATAGTTGGTCACGTGCCATATTTGTATTTACTTTGGGGTGTTCCAAAGTATGGTTTTCGAATTAAATGCGCATGGGATGAACTTTCCCATTCCAAATACGACGGCTTTTTATATTTTTAATAGAATTTTTTCCCATTCTCAAAACGCATTATTTTATTTTCTTCCCATTTCTGTATTTGATTCAAGCCCATGAATGCTTCCAAACAGTCCCATTTGCCAAAGTGTACCTTATTCTACTTGTTATTTTCTTTCCAAAATTCGCGGCTGATAATCCTGAATGTATATTTAAGAAGGGTGCTTCAATGCTTGGCATGCTAGCCTTTTCTTTTCTTTTTATTTTTTTCGCGAATATGTGCACTCGAAGAGATCATTTTCATGTTAAGTTTTTACACTTTAATTTTATTTAATATATTTTAAAATTTTTAAATGTACAATTTCGATTATAAAAAGATATTACTTAGCTAAAAGATCCATGCATTTTCTTTCAAAAAAATCTTTCATGGGCATTAAGCTTGCTTACACAAGAATCGAAACATAACCCATTTAAGAAAAAATTTTTCTTAGGAAGAATCGATGATTAAAAACAAATGCTGTTACAAATACTAGTATTTGTATGAATGGTCTTTCGTTTCTTATTAACCCTTTAATAATTATTTGTATGTAATATATAGAAACGGTTGATCTTCTCAAACACGTGATTTCAGACCGGTTTGAAGAGATCCAAACTCATACATAAAAAATTTCAAAATTTTGACTTTTTGGCATCGTAACCTTGTATGCCTATGGATCGATATTATAAATAGTATATTGTTAATATATTTTAAAATTTTTAAATGTACAATTTGGGTTATGAAAAGATATTACTTAGCTAAAAAATCCATACATTTTCTTTTTTAAAAAAATCTTTCATGAGCACCGAGCTTGCTTACACAAGAATCGAAACATAATCCATTTAAGTAAAAAATTAAAGAATCAATGATTAAAAACAAATGTTATTACAAATACTAGTATTTGTATACATGGTTTTTCATTTCTTAATAAACTTTTAATAATCATTTGTTTGCAATATATGAAAACGGCTGATCTTCCAAAACAGGTGATTTTAGACCGATTTGAAAAGATCAGAACTCATCTATAAAAAATTTTAAAATTTTGACTTTTTAGCATCATAACTTTATATACCTACGCATTGGATTGATATTATAAATAATATATTATACGGATTGATATATAAATAATACATTAGTTTCTATATTTTAATGGTACGTACTCACCCTCAAATGATGTTAAATACAAAAGCATATACATTTTTGGTCAAAGTGATTTTTTGTATCACAAATATATATTGTAAATTTATATATTAGGTACTTGTATAAATGGTTTTTCATTTCTTATTGAACTTTTAATAATTATTTGTATGTAATATATAAAGACGGCTGATCTTCTCAAACTGGTGATTTCATACTGTTTTGAAGAGATCGGAACTCATATAGAAAATTTTCAAAATTTTGACTTGTTGGCATCATAACCTTATATACCTATGGATTGATATTATAAATAACATATTATGCGGGTTGATATATAAATATTTATTAATTTCTATATTTTAATGGTACGTGCTCACTCTCAAATAATGTTAAATACAAAAAACATATACATTTTTGGTCCAAGTGATACAAATATATATTATAAATATATATATTGCGGAGTTCTCAATCCCGGTACCCTTCCAAATCGGAAGGGGATTGGGATAGGGTTAAGTCCGTTTCATCAAAAATATATATATATATATATTATAAATTTATATATTAGGTAGTTTAGGAGTAAAGGAAAACATGGAAAAATGTAAACAATAATACTTTACATATTTATTTTGAGAAGTTGTCTTGTTAGGTGGGGCAAAGCAAATGTCTTACTTAGCTTATTTTAAAAATCTCATTTACAACATTTTGTTGTTTTTTTTTATTTATACACTTGTTTATCTGAATGTATTGACATAACACATAAACCAACTTTTATTTTTATAAAATACGTATATGTATATTTTTGAAAATTTTAAAAATATACATATACCAAAAAATATAAAAGTTGATTTATATATTAAACACATTAACACAAACAAGTGTAAAAAGAAAAAACAAAAATATTATGCCGTAAATGAGTTTTTGAGGTAAACTAATGGACATATTTGTTTAGCTCGTAACTTAAGTAACATTTTTCTCTAACTTTTAGGGCATGATATCGATTGTTTAACCATTCTAGCTTGTACCCATAGTATCATTTCTCTCTAACTTTTAGGGCATGATATTAATTGTCCAACCCTTCTAACTTTTTCTTTGTATATATTATCAACCAACAGATTCCATAATCTTTTTAGGGGAATGATTCCCTTCAAATGTTTGCAAGGATGTTTTTGTACAATTTTGTTTTCATGCCCATACATTTTATGTAATATTAATAAAAAAAAATTAATATACACACAGAATGATATCAAAAAATTACTTTAATCATAAACTTATTTGTTATAAATATTAATATCATCCGAAGGTGAATATGGAGTTGTTAAAATTTTGAAAAAAGGCTTTTTTTCTAAATATACGTTTGACTTTAATCATAAATATATTCACTGCATTTTCAAAATCTCAGATATACCCACTATTTTTGCATTAATCCCAAAAATGCCTATTCCGTTAAAATTATTAGTTAAATTTTTATAAATATCTAAAACACCTCTATTATAAAATAATAAAAGATGAAATAAAATAAAAGGAAAATAAAACTATGACTTTCCATATTTAAAACTTATGTATAATTAGCGCATTGGTGAGTTATGAAATTTAAAATTTTAATTTTGTTTAAAATTTAATAGGCATATTAGTAATTTCACGTATTAACTAATGACACTAAATCATGGATTGAGTATTACTATGATTAACTGTAAAGGTAGTGAATATACCTAGGACATTCAAAATTTTAATTTTATTTAAAATTTAATAGGTATATTAGTAATTTCACATATTAACTAATGATGTTAATTCATGGATTTAGTATTTTATGATTAACCGTACTAGTAGTGAATATATCTAAGATTTTAGAAACGTAGCGGGTATGTTTGGGAAAAACTTAACAAATATTATTAGATGTAACCGACTTTAAATTATTACCTATTCAACATCATAACTGTATCTCCTAATGAATTCTCAAAATAGTTTAAATACTAAAAGTCATATCTAAAAATGAAAAATATCACAAACCATTCCGCGAAGGCATTTGCAGAATCACAAGAATAACCCAATACAACTTGTCTTAAATTTCATACAATTTCTGGTTATCCACTTATTATTATTATTTTTTAAACTTATCCATTAATACATTCATTATGCACGGTTACTTGTCATGTCAAAAATCACGATTATGCCTGAATGTACGCAGGTGCATTCAATCAATTTTTAAATTTTTTACACAATTGTTAATATAAATATATTTAACATGTGTATTAATTTTTACCATTTTGGAGATATATAAAATTTTTTTTAGACTTTTTAAAATCAGCAGTTTTTCAGAATACGCCTAAGTGCACCCGGCAGCACACGATTAGATAAAAAAAAGCACACATTTCTAGATCTTTATACATTTATACTATATATTCATTCTCGAAATTTGGCAAAATTTGTAGTTGTAATATACCACGAAAAATAAATAGTATACATAACATAGATTTTAAAATACAGAAATTTCATGAGAAATCTATGCTGCCAGATGTGTTATTGTCTCTAGTTTATTGCGTGTTCACCGTATTCATTTTCCGCTCACATTAGTTTATTTTTATTTTTTCTCTTATCTATTTTATGCCTTATCTACTTTTTTTTTTTTCCTCCCATTTTCCTATACGGAACAGGAATTACAAGATAATTCGGATATTAGGCCCCGCCATGTTGGATGGTCTTCGTCATTTGTCTGAGTTCGGAAAATAGAGTGGGCTACAAACCAGCCTCAATCTCCACCGGAGATAACGGATTAATCCTTTTTAATGCCCGTTACAACGGCTGAGACTGTACCCTCTCTTGCAACCCCATTAAAATTTCTTCGGACGTTTCAGATGGCTCTATATTGATCTGTTTTTAGCTACTTCTTCCTGCAACCACGACATCTAGGTCCACTGAATCAGCGATCTGATCCATCGTCCACAACCAACGGTTGAGATTGCACCGCTACGTTGCATGAAAACCATCACCGCCCATGAACAGCGAAAGCGTAGCCCGCTTCGCACGTGCAAATCAACCTGTAGATCCCGACCGTTCTCAGCGCTCGAACTGTCGATCAAAACCGTCCAATTTCTGGCCCGACGAATAGATTAAAATCTCAGAAAGAACTTCAATCGAAAGTCCGGAAAAAACACCCAATCAGCAATCTAATCTGTAATCAAATCCCCACAACCGCAGCCAGAAACAGCGATGCAACAAACCGACGGCGAGGATTCCACTGTAGCAAGCCGACTTCCTAGACCTTTGAACTCTGAAGCCCTCACTCCTGCCCCCACAATCCCCCGCTTTGCCAGTCACCGATCCTCCGTCGCAACGTATCGAGGGATTCATCGTTTCAGCAGTACGTCATGCATGTAAGCGGAACTTCTTCTGATCTAAGCCGCTCGCAATATACAGTACTCTTGTTCAAAGAGTATATCGGCACAGAAAAATCTTATCTGAATCTTCTATTTACATTTCTTTCAACCGTCAAAAAGGTTCTTCCTACTAATGTAAACTAAAAATTAAAAAGATATGGCTTTTACGTTATTAGATTGCATCCTGCTCTTGATTAAACCATAAGGACGGTTCAGATAATCTGTAATAAAACAATGTGGGTCCCACTTCTGCCGACTGAAAATAGGAGGCAAATCGCGACGGACGCGAACAAACCGAACTCGTCTTCCATCCCTTTTAAGCACCATCTTTCACCTTCTCGGCAAGGGTTAGAAGTCCCTCTTCCCAACCTTTTTCCTCTGTTCAGATTTTCGATCTGAATCGAACATCGATGTGTATGCATCATCTTCCCTTGTCTCCTTCCCTCTCTCACGTCTCAAGAATCAGGTAAAATTTTCTGTCCATTTTTTGGGGCCTCTTGCTGATTTTTCGTATTCTCGTGTTGTGTTTGTAGATATCTACTTCAATCGTTTTCTTATGTGTTCTTGTTGTTCTTCTTTTTTCTCCATCCACCAGTCCGTGCGTTTACAGTCCGTGCAAGGGAAGAAGCTGCTAGTCCGAAATGGCAACCCTAAGATCGAGCCTCCCGCTGCGGCTTAGGCAGCTCTTATCAGGCGAAGGCAGCGCAGCTTCCTCTCTGAAATTGGAGTCCGAACCCGTAAGTGGGCCCCACCGCTTCCGAATGTTCGCTATGGCTTTGTTCTGGTTCTTTTTCTTTGTGATTGTTCCATTGATTGAATTGCTTTCCTGTGTTGTTGATTTGATGAGTATCTGAATTTTTTAATTTTTTTTGAATGATTATTTGGGGTTCCATTTTTGTTTGTTTTGGCCTTACCAGTTGTAGGGAGTTTTGTAGCTGAGAACATTTCGTATGTGATTTAGCTGCATTGCATTGATTGGATGTTGGGTTTCTAAGTGGGATGGTCCTACCCATTTTGCAATACGGGATTTCCACCCTTTTTTCTCCTTTTTAGTTATTTGGGTTAGAAAACAGAACTTGAAGACGTTATTCTCTGGTTGTTACTTCAGACACGTGGTGGGAAATAGTTAAATAACTTTTCAATGTGTTAGCTTTTCATCTCTGTACTTCGAGAGTTATCATATGTGTACTAAAAAAGATGTTGGTTTGATAAGACTGACGTTGGTAGGATGATATCTAATATACTGTGATGGTCACATGAAGTGTGAGGATTGGCCACTTTTCTCTCTCCCTTTGATTTGGAATGGTTAAATAAACACTCTCTTTAAGTGAAGCAGTTGTGTGGTTTGAAGGTAGACTTATTGTTGGCTTTGGTTTATTCTGTTGGAAGTTACAATTTGGTTGGGAGTAAGTGTGACTAAATTTGAACGGTGAAATCCTCATCTAATGTAAAATCTAATATTAATCTTTTCTTTACCCCCACAACTCTTATGTGATAGAAAAATGACATCTGAGAAACTCAAAACAAAGTCAATGTGTTACCCAAGCATTTTTACAAGTAAATCAACTTACCTCCCTTTTCTCTCTTCTATTCAGCTTCTTGGCAAGAAAAAAATAATTAGTAAATTTGTATGGAAATTCTTGATGGAAAAAATCTTTTCAAACCTGAGTCTGATTTGTACTTGTAGTGGAACTCTAGTCAAACATGTAGTCGTTCAATTAAAAGAAATCATTTGGGTCTGCTGTGATCACAACTTTTACTGTGATCATTGGGAGTTTTTGATAGGTTCACTATAACAGCTGAGGAAACAGTATAGATATCCTTCACCTCCAAACCTAAATCACTTTTCTTTTGTTGCATTACATTTTCATCCCCTATTCCCAGTGTATGGCTTCCCAATGCTAGTTATCCACATTCTTATGAGAGTGATGAGCTTTTAACACAATTTGCTAAGCTCTGCTCTGTCCTGTATCATCTGTCTTTAAATAAAATTTGTTATCTATCTTTAGATCTAGCTATCATATTTCACATCTAATTTTTAGAGCATTATGTTTCCGTGGATATTGCCTTTCTCGATGAAAGGAGATTTGGAAACCAGGTGGTTGTGCAGTCAGTGCCTGTGATTTACGCTCAATGTTTTGTCCTCGTGAAAGTGATGGGCTTGTAACACAATTTGCTAAGCTCTGCTCTGTCCTGTACCAATTGTCTTTAAATAAAATTTGCTATCTCTCTTTAGATCTAGCTATCATATTTCACATTTAATTTTTAGAGCATTATATTTCTGTGGATATTGCCTTTCTTGATGAAAGGAGATCTGGAAACTGGATAATTGTGCAGTCAGCTTTTGTGATTTATGCTCAATGTTTTGGCTTTCTCTCAAGTTTAGTGATGGTCTCAATAAATAAAAGAATAGAGGTGAAGGTAGTTTTAGAGAACGTGCGATACCTTAATTGTGGAAACATGTTCAAAGTCCAGCCTTTGTATAAAGAGGTTTTTATGTGACTTGAAGTTATGTTCAGCTATTGTGAGGTTCCAACTGTTGGTTATTATTTATAAATTCTCGAGTGCTTGAATGCCTTCTATCATTATGATATTTGTTTTTGACTGTGGTCTTGTCATTATCTACATTACATGATGCCTATGAGAACTTTCTGGCTGCTGCATTTGCAGTTGTTGTAGATTTCAATTTATGTTGATTTAGATGTTGGCATTATTTGCATGCTTGTTGTGGTAATTACTTGATCCTGATCAATTTATCTTTCCTGCAGCCTTCAAAAATCAAAGCTTTCATTGATAGTGTGATAAAGACTCCACTGCACGATATAGCAATTCCTCTTTCAGGTTTCCGGTGGGAGTTCAACAAGGTGCATAAGACAGAAAATTTTGTTATAAGTACTCCAACACCTAGGGTGTGTTTGGGAATGGATGAAACTTTTGATGAAAAATTGTAAAAAGTAAAAGTTGTCAAATGATGTGATATGATAGGGGTAATGATGAGGAGTAAAGATGATAAAGTTAAAATAGATAG
>JAXCLR010000105.1:23837611-23849757 GCA_035584095.1 Annona squamosa | reverse complement strand
TTTTTTTTGCATCTGCAGAACCGACAGACCGGTCGCACACGGTCGAACCGCAATGTCCGGTTCGACCGCCGGTTCTATGGTTCGAGTGGTTTAATACAATTAAACTGAACCATAGGTAAACGAACCGGACATGTGAGCGGTTCCGGGTTAGACCAGTCGGATCGGCCTGTCCGGTCCGGTTCTAACAACACTGATTAGTTTAGCAGCCCATTTTTTTTTCTCATAGCCACCGATGCCTTTTTTCAACATCTTTCACTTGTTGTGAATTTTGTTTTTCTTTATTTTATTCTATTCAAAACTTATTGCTTCCATCATCAAGTGTTTGGAATTTAGAAGAATGGGTGTTTTCATCTTAGATTAGGTTTACATTTTGTATTATAGAGGCAAGTTGCTATAACTCTAAACAGTTGTTGGAATACAAATGTTGCCTTAAGGAAATTGACATTTGTAACACACATGGTTAAAAAACTTATTTTCTGGTTCGAATATTTTCTCATTTTACTTAAATTTTACATTTCTATTTCCAAGTCTGCCCCAACATGTGTCGCTCTCTCTCTCTATGAGACAAACAAAGGTTGTTGAAAAATTCAATCGAAGGAATCTTTCAACGCTTAAAACCTTGGATTTTTTTTTTCTGAAAGAAGATAGAAAGTACTTAGAATTCTGTCTCAAATTCTGAAAACTAAGTAATATTATTTTTTGTGTTTGAACATTTATTGCCAATCAACTTACTTCTAAGATTTTTTTTTCTTGTGCTTGTGTTTACAATTTACATTTATCTGCAGACATATGTTCTCTTTCTTTTTTTATCAATGGGTAAATTTTCACCATCGGAAGTACCTTCACGTGGCTCCACCTTTATAGCCTGTTTGTGTAACTCTTACCAATTAAATAATTAAAAATAAGATGCTTGCTATAATTTTGTAAACATGAAGGCCAAAGATTGGTGCTTCTCTGAATCATGATTCTTTTTCATGTGAATTTGAAATGAACTTTGTGGAACTTGATTCAGGTTTTGAAGTAATCAAGAGCTCATATAGATTGTATCCTTTATTTTGCACGAATTTTCCTCATGAAACAGTAACTTTTATCAGGCTGAGAGTCCTAATGATTAAACTAATAAACATGAACAAATAATGACTCTGAGCTTCGTAAAAGCTGGTAACTGAGCTTACCAAACATGCACAACACTCTTTGATTATAGGGAAATTCTAGGTACAATTTGATATTGCAGATGAAAGATAAAGGATTGGCCATGCAGTCTCATAGATGGACAATGCTTTTGGAAATTTCATACTCTTTAGCCTAATTGTGGAAGTGTTTTCTTACCAAGAAATAGTTATTTTTTTCCTTTTTCCTTCAATTGGAAGAAAGACTAATGAAGAGATTTCCACAGACGTTTTGCACAGCAAGAACTTTCTTTCAATGGCTCTTATGCTAAAGCGGGGGAGCTATTCTCCTAGAATAGTGCAGCTCCACAAGGGGAACTTTCATGGTTGCTACCACTTTCCAACCATACATAGATGACATTGATTGCCTGATCAAGGAACACACTTTTCTAAAGGTGTTTAAGAAATGATAAAACTTTTGAATGAAAAATTTTTAATATAAAAGTTGTTAAATTGATAGAAAATAATGTAATATGATAAGAGTAATAATGAGAAGTAAAGAGAATAAAATTAAAATAAATAGGTTAGTTGTATGAGTAGTTGCATAGAAATAATTAAAAAATAGGGTAGTTGTATAGAAAGATGTAAAAAAATTAAAAAATAGGATAAATGTAGAGATTGAAAAGTTTTGGTTTGAAAAATTTTTAAATTTGACAAACATGCCCTAAATATTGGAGGATTTAAAGAAACAACCTTGAGAAGGCTAATACTTCATTCCATACTTTCAAATAAGATTCTTAATTTTTATGCTTGGACGATATCCTGGTAGTTGTTGGCTCAATCAGTACTCTAGTAGTTAGCCTTCTAATCGAGAGGGGACCGATCTTGTTAGTGAAGGCTAATATAGCCTGGACACATGTTTTCTTAGAATTTTTTTAATGAAAGGTTGAAATATATTTAATTTACATACTGAATTTTATAGATTTAATATGTGTATGAAAATAGCGAAAAAAATTATTATGAAAAAGTTTTTGAAAAGTAGAAAAATTGATCCGATATGACAAAGATAATGATGAAAAATAAAGAAAATAAAATTAAAATATATAGAATAGTCATCTAAAAAGATGTAAAGAAATAACTAAAAAATAAAATACTTGTATAGAAAATTATAAAAAAAGATTGAAATTAGGGTGAAGTAGAGAGAAAAATTTTTCCGTGGAAAATATTTTTTGTAATTCCTGAACACACTTATATTTTTTCTAAGTTTCAAAAATAATAAACATCAATATTTTAAATAATTTTGATCCCCAGAATTTTTATTTTTGAAATTCAAAAATATATACATATATTAAAAAATTGTAAATTTTAATATATGAATTAAATATATTTAGGCTTACATTTTCTTGAAACAAAAAAAAAAAAAAAAAAACCTTGGTTCCTAGGGGCTAACGAAGTCGCTGCCCCACGTCAAATGCTCTTCATACATGAATGAGTGAACCTTGTTAGGCAAGGCAAGCCGGCACAAGCGGACAGATATTCATTGCAGCAAACATCAATAAAGAAATATACTATACAGCAATATTAGAATAAATCGTTCAACATATAAGCCAAAATGCAGCAGATTGGTTTTGGGTAGCAATGTTCCCACTGGTGGAAACCACCACAACCATCATTTCAATCTTCCCACTGGTGGAAACCCACTACAACCATCATTTCACCAAAATATCGAGTTACGAGCCATCTCATGTTCAGCCATGGATTATCACGATGTATCTGGATTAGAAATCAGATCAATATAATCTTAATGAGTAAGGAGTGGCATCAGATCAACTGGCGGTTTTTGATAGTTGGTCAGGTCTCTTCCCTTTTTGAGTGTTGTCACAGTAGCATGTGAATAGAAAGATCTCAACACTTTTTTTGCGGATTTCTTCTCTCGGGATGCTCACTCAACGTCTCAACCTAGCTAGGTTTAATGAACCAAAAGGAGATATGTTCTAATTGAGGTAGCGTGTTGTGACAATTGATAACTGCTTTAGAAACTGGACCGAACCAGGTAGTTAGACCGACTGTACTGTGAATCAGTTATGTGAAGGCTCATTAGTTTTTTGTATATGTGTTTAATCTATAAATCAAGTTTTATTTTTTTTGAAAATGTGTATACATATTTTTTGTTTTTAAAAGTACTTTTAAATGACTAAAACATCATTATTTTCAAAAAATAGAAAAAAATATATATAATTTTTCAAAAATAATAAAACTTAATATATAAGTTAAATACACCTGGATTAAGAGTTTTATAAAAAAAGTTTTAAAAAATATAAAAAATAGAATTTTTAGCTAGAAGCATTAGAATTTCAATGCATTTGGTTGCATTGAAACAAATATTCATGGGTAAATTTGCAAAGTTGTGGAAACAAATTTTATGAGTGTTTTTTTCCCAAACAAATGATTCTGAATAAATATACAAAACCGCGAAATCATGCTCATACTAAGAATATTAAGATCTAGCAACAAAACTCATCTCTTGGTAATCATTGATAAAAGTTAGAATTTCATAGGCGAGTATTTACAAGAGAATAGCAACCATATAAGTTAGTTGTTAAAGGTTTATTGCAAAAAGGAGTTTTTTTATAAATATTGCAAAAAGGGATTTAACAATGAAAACAGTAATTAATCACAAACACGAAACGTTAGCAATGAACGTTTAAGTTTTTAGCCAAAATATGAAAAATCATTGCTACAAATGTAAGTTACTAGCTACAAAATTAGCTTCTTTGCTAAATTACATCACTAATGCTCAAATTATAGTTATATGGTGTCTACTCTAACAATAAAGAAAAAAATGCCAGTTAGTGCTCAAATTATAGTTATATGGTGTCTACTCTGGCAATAAAGAAAAAAAATGCCAATTTTGATAGTTATCGGTTGTAGTGACTTTTGTTGGAAACAATGTTTAAAACAAAACAAAACAAAATTGACCAAAGCATGAGTTTTGATGATTAACAAAGTCAAATTTGAGTATAAAATGATTACTAATGAATATGTTGAATGTTTTAAGGAATGAAACAGTCAAGTCGATTCCGAAGTCGACTTGGGCTTCGACTTAGGGCGAAGTCAATCCCAAAGTCGACTCCACCTTCGACTTCAAATGAAACCGCATGGCTAGATTTGAAATTGGAAGGAGAGTAGCTGAAGTCGCAGGCCAAGTTGACTCCACATGCGACTTGGGAAGCCAAGTCGCAGACGAAGTCGACTCCAGCATCAACTTGAAACTGCAAATTCTCTCCAGAGTTGATTTTGGGGGCAAAAAATCCCGAAGTCGCAGTCAAAGTCGACTCCGGTTTGCGACTTGGGTGAAGTCGTAGACAAAGTCGACTCTAAGATTGACTTGAGGTTTTCAAAGTTCAAGACACAGGTTCAAGCTCATTCTAAGATCAACTTGAGTTCTCTCAAGACCAAATCAAAGGTACAAGCTCATTCCAAGATCAACTTGAGTTTCTCAAGTCCAAGGCAAAGCTTCAAGCATATTTCAAGATGAAGAAATTCAAGATATGAAGACCAATATCAAAAGCAAGCAAGGAGCATGAATCAAAGGCAAATCTACCATACAAGTTTTCAAGCTCTCCAAGATTCACAAGGTCTACAAAATATGAAGCTAATCCAGAATAAAAATAATTGAAGGAAAGAAGCTAAGCAAGCTAGAGGAAAATCAAATAGGAATCAAACTGTTTTTGGCACGAGAACTGGTTAAGTTGTAACCCAAGTCGACTCCAAGATTGATTTGAGGTCAAGTCTGAAACCAAGTCGACCCAGAACTCAAACTTGGGAATTGCAGAGCTGAAGTCGCGCACAAAGTCGACTCTACTTGCGACTTGGAAGCTAAGTTGCAGACGAAGTCGACTCCACCTGCGACTTAGGGAAGTAACGTTCAAATTTTTGAACGTTGGAACATTTATTGCGCGCCAACCACTTCTCTAACGTTCAAATCTTCCCTCTTCTATAAATAGACACTCAAGCAAATGTTGGAATACACAATACAGAGTCTAAAGAGAGAAAAGAAGTGCAAGCAAGAGCTCCTATTTGCTTTTTTCTAAATTTGAGTGATCTATACACTTTCAAAGGAAAAATGAGCTTCAAGTTGTAAGTAGCTTCAACGATACACAACCGGTTGCTTCTACAGATTCTTCCTTAAGCTGAAACTTGCCTACACAACTCAGTAAAGTGTAGATCTTTCTTATTTTCATATTATTCTTTGTTTTTGGTGCTTGGTTTGAGTTTGGTGTAACAAACCAAGACGTTGCAAGTAGAGTTGTGATTGGAGTTGAACTCATCATCTACTTGTGTCAACTGTGTAAGCCCCCTAGAGCTAGAATCTAGAAGAGAGCGGAGACTCTAGGTGTATTCGCGAAATACATAGTGGAACCCAAGTCACAATGGTGTGTGAGCTCGGAAGAGTGGAGTAAGGAAAGGTTGCCCGAACTACTATAAATCTTGCATACTATTTTTCTTTATTGTTTTCATTATCTCATTGCTCTCTATTTATTTCTATCAAGGGGTTAAGTTTTTAATTTACCAAAGAATTTTATAAGAACCCAATTCACCCCTCCCCTCTTGGGTTTTGCCTTTAACCCGGGACCAACAACTTTGAATTCTAAAAGCAAAATTTATTTTTCTGAACAAAGAGTAGTCAAGTCTGACTTTTAGATTGGGATGGTGCCATCCTGTGATACCAATCCTTGAATAATCTTCAATGTTGATCTCTGTAGATAGGTACATTTGAAAGTAGTGAACTTCGGATTGCCAAATTAGTTTCACATCCTAATGCGCATGAGTGACATCTTAGGGTCGAACCATGAGTTGAGCATAGTCTCCATTTGATATATAGGTGTGTTTGAGAAGTGAATGGAAAGTTTTGAGTGTAAAAGTTTTTGAATTAGTAGAAAATGAAATGATATAATAGGGATAATAATGATGAGTAAAAGAAATAAAATTAAAATAAATAGATTAATTATAATGGTAGTAGTGTAAAAATGATTGAAAAGTAGAATAGTTGTACGATAAGATGTCAAAAATAATTAAAAATAGGATAATTACACATATTCAAAAGTTTTGTTGAAATTTTTTTTGTCAACCACCCCCGTAATAAAAAAAGTACATCTGAAAGTCAAGTTTTACAAGCAATTAGAAAGAATAACTCACATTCAGCAAAAAGAATCAAAGATTCCATTGGTGGAAGGACTTTGGCCCAGTTTGGCATCGCGTTTAATAGGCTTATGCATTTATCGAATCCTCCAACACAATAAATTGAATTTTTATTTGGATAACTTACAGCTTATGGATATGCTTATTGCTATTTTTAGATAAAAAGGCACCTTAGAAGTGCTTAATACAGAATATCTAAAATATCACTTTTATTAAGTGTTTATCTATTTTCTTTTAAGCAAAAGTCAAACAACCAACACAACCCAAACTGGCAAAATTCTCAATTCACATGGCAATCACTAGATCAATGATGGACGAAACATAGAACTTACTTTGGAGGCTGATTTCATGATCTTAACGTTGGATAGAAACATGGAACTTTCAGGAGCTGATTTTATGAGATCAAACGCATGGGATAACCATGAGGTTGGCCTGTGATGAGCCCCCAGTTATTAAAAAAAAAGTTTATGTAGCCCCCTAAATAGGTTTTGACAAAATTTTAAACAATTTTTAGCTTACCCAAAACGATTTTTTGAATTTTCAAAATAAAATATTCTCATTTCTCAAGAGAGAAAATGAAGAGAACTGAATTTTCTTTATTTTGAAAATCCAAAAAAATGTATTTAGATAAGAATTTTTTTTTAAAATTGTATAAACTCATACATGTAGCATGAGGAATGAATTTTTTATTTTAAAACTCAAAAAGCATATTTAGATAAGCTAAAAAATTTTGAAATAAATTTGTGTAAACTTACCTAGGTACGTGGGGCCCTCAAATATATAAAATCTTTCTTAAAAAATTGGAGATGTTTCACCAACCAACCATATAGCTGCCTCAGTAACTAAGTTGATTTGTTCGTTTAAATAGAAATGAGAATGAGCATGAACATAATAATGAACCAACTATCATACTTTTTCCATTCAATACTATATTTTAATCATGCTATCATATTTTTTCTACAATTATCCTATCTACTTTTACTTTATTTTCGCTTTACTTTTATCATATTCATTTCATTTTTCATTTTCTATTCTCATTCTCACCGTACCAAATATGTCCTAATTTCTTTCCTAATAAATCATGCCTTTATAGCTGTTAGTTAGCATTTACTGTAATCAGATTTAAATAAGGAGATTAGATGAGAAAAAGTTGTTGCAACCTGATTTAAATGAAGAGATTAGATAAAAAATTGTTGCTGTGTATTGAAAATAGAGGTTGTTATATTTTAGCACAAGAAAGTTTTATACATTGAACAATGAGGTTGTCATGCATTAACCCACGAAAGGTGTCATATGTTGAACAATAGGGTTGTTAGGTGTTAACACGTGGAAGACTATATGAAAAATGTAAAAAAGAAATGTTATGAATGAGAAAAGTAATTTAATCTTCATCTTATTTTATCAATAAATTTCTTCCTAACGAGCCCCAACATTCAGTGCTTTTAGTGATGTCATGATAAACGAATTATTTGGTTGTTAAATGTTTTGAATGATAATATTTTTAAATTTTAATTTTTAGAAGTTCTTGCATCTATACCTACAATGTTTTGTTGAATTTCGGAGATTTTGTATTTTGGTTTTTTTATTTTTGCATATCTATATTTTAAAATTTGAAGTCTACTTATTCACTTTTAAAACCTCGTTAGTTTACCTCTTTTTCTTTTGAACATCAAAAGTTTACACCGTGAATAAATCCATATGACTCCGTCATCTTCAATTGAAAAGATGAAAATATCCTTCCACATGGAATTGGATGTGGGTTGAATCGACTCATTAGTTGAATCAACCCATTATATAGATAGCAAAGTTGATATATACTTATATGAGTCGACTCATATAAATAGATGGCAAAGTGTACATGTGATTATATGAGTTGACTCGTATAAACAAGATGTCACCTACATGAGTTAATTCATCAGTTGAGTCGACTCATCACATCGACAAGAAAGTAGGTGCGAGTTTACAGAATTGAGTCTTTATATGAATAAGGAAGTATATGAGTCAACTTATCAATTAAATCGACTTCATGGTATGGAAAGATAGGGCCATTTTTATCTTTTCAATTGAAGATAATAGACTTTATGTAAATTTATTCATGATATAAAACTTCAAAGTGTAAGAAGCAAAAGAGACAAACTTATAGAATATAAAAAGTAAATATGCAAATTTCAAAATTTAAAATACAAACATGAAAATTTAAAGGGACTGAAATAAAAAACTCTTAAAATTGTAAATGCATTATTACTTTCTCTCTTGAACAAGATTTGCTTGAAATTGTCAGGGTATCACTTAGGGTAAAAGATTTAAACCGATGAAAATATCCATGTAAACAAATAAAATTATAAAATGCAAGAAATAAAAATTATTTTCTAATATTCCTTGCATTATTTCAAAAAAATATAGCAAGCAACATTTAAAAAAAATACATTTTGTAGTTAAAGATATTTTTTTTACATGCTATATACTTTATTATTTATAAGAGTATTGTTGCCTTTGTTAAAAAAAAAGTATTGTTGCTACCTCAAAAAGTGACGTCTCCACAATTTTAGGAAAAAGTTGTACTTAGGTATGCAAATTCTACCAAATTAACCTTATAGGTATGATTGCCAATCTTTTTTTTTTTTACATCTTTTTTATAATAGGACAATATAAAAAATAATGGCGCCATTCGCCATAATAGAATCTAAGTTGTCCGTTTATTGAATTACAACTTCCTAAAGAGAAGTGAAGAACGATGTTCAAAAGCCAGTTGGGGTTTGCATTGTCATTGTTATTGTATTTGGGAGTCTGTGGTTTCCCCTATTGACATTTAGGAGCTTGTAGTTGTCTTCCTTTGAAAAATTTGCAAGAATTTTCTCATAGCTAAATTATAATATGAGTTGAGGTGTAATGTAGAATATACATCACTCAAAAAATTGTGACTATTTGGACATGGTTCGACCATTTTCAAAATGCTTCTTAAACAAAATGTTGAAAGTTTGTACTATAAATTCTTTAACTTTGCACCTTAATATTTTGAACTTTATAATTTGCATATTAACATATTAGACCCGGTAAAGTTTGGGTCTTTAGTTTTTAAACCCCGTTCCCTCGCGCCAACAGGAAAACCTCGGTCAGGTCATCTGTTTACATGCATATATTTTTATAAACGACCAAACTAACCCATGCACGTGCATATGTTACTATGAAGGGGCCATTAACCATGGCCAGGAAATGCCCTATTGTGGCTCCCTCAACACCAAATTCTGCCTACAGGACCAAAGGCGTCATCCTCTGCAACGTCCCCACTAACGGTGATGCCGTAAGTCCAAGTGCTCCAAGCCTGAAGCCGCCACCTTCGAAGACACCTCTCCCACAACCGTCGCCACCAACTCCACACGGCCTTGGCGGGACTGCAAGACCACCTCGGTATCACATTCCAGTAGCGAATGCTGCAACCTCATAGTCACTGCTGCTATAGTACCGCTGATGGGGTGGCATCTTCTGCAGTAGCTGCTTCATAGTCTTCCATCCTATTTTAGAACCCAATCACACCCATATGGAATGGTAGTGCACTGTTCGAGGCGGCCGTGTCTTTGATCGATTTGCCGTCGATTTTCTCCACCACGGGAAGCTTCACGAGCCTGATGATGGTATCGAATCCGTCACTCCTAGGGTTCAATTTTGCCAATGTGGGAGAATTGGAACCATTCAAATACCAGCATCAGCAGCAGAAGATGGCGGGGTTAATGGAAGACAAGTCGCCATACATGAAGTTCGAACACCGCTTCACCAAGAGTAACAGGGAATAGTTGGTCGCTAATCTAGATGAGTAGTGTAGCCAGATTTGGGAGGGGAAGATGCAGATCACAACTGTGGTTTTTTGATTCATGGCTTCTGCCAGTTGTGTTGAGCATGGTTGCTAGATTCGTAAGCCCCCGTTCTCTGTCTCCCGTGTAGGCCAACACGTCCTCTTGTCAGTGTTTCTTTCTCTCCGTCTTCTTTTTCATCAAATAATTTTCCAACCATTTCTAATTCCCTTCTACTAAAGACGGTGGGGATCTATTAGTGGGTTGAATAGGGATGGGAGTTGCGATTCCTCATCGTCGATCGTTTGGATGGTTGCGATGATGCCGACCATGACAGAGATGAGTAAGGGCTATCGATCGATGTCGATTTTAATTACGTGCAATGCTAGGTCGATGGTTGAAATTAGGGAAGATGGGTGTTGCTGGCAGTAGGCATTGATTTCCAGTTCTGAGCAACAATTTCTAATGTTAGGTTGGATTTTGTGATGAATGGTTCAGATTTCTGAACGAATTACTATGAGTGAATATAAAGATGGTCAAAATGGGTTATGGGCGAGGAGAGCAAGGGGACAACATGAGCTGAGGCTTACGTCCATGGGTATTTTTGCCATTGTACACGCCGTACCGTAACGAAGCTTTTCTGACAGGAAGAGGGGACAGATTTAAAATGTAGGGTATGTTTGTTTGGGACATAAACATGTAAACTAAAACTTTTCAATCTAAAACTTTTCACTCTTCATAATTACTCTATTTTTTAATTATTTTTTCACATTTTTCTATACAAATTAACCTATTTTTTAATTATTTCTACACAACTTTCCAAACAACTAACCTATCTATTTTAACTTTATTCTCTTTACTCCTTATCATTACCTCTATTATATCAAATCATATTCTATCAATGTGACAACTTCTATTTTAAAAACTTTTCATGAAAAATTTTACCCCCAACCAAACACACCCGTAACCCTGAGATTTTGCAATTTCCGGTTCGTTTAGTTGGCTAGGCCATAAAATTTTTGATAAAAAATTTTTAGAGTATAATTCGTCAAATTGTTAGAAAATGATGTGATATAATAAGAATAATAATGAAAATTAAAAAAAATAAAATTAAAATGAATAGGTTAGTTGTGCAAAAATAACTAAAAAGTAAAATAGTTTGTATAAAAAAATATGAAAAAATAATTAAAAAATAAAATAGTTACCTAGAGAAAAAATTTGAATTGATTTTTTTTACCCAAAAAAACACACATTTTATGTAAACTTTGAAGTAAAAAATGTTATTATATAAAGTTAGAAGATTTATAACGCAAATTTCTTACAAAATGTTTACACATTATAAATGAATTTTTAGAAGTATCATACATCATATTCAATATAAAAATTTATATGGACGTACCAGATCAACCCAACGTATAGCCAAGTTGCAGCCAGGGATGGACTTCGGTTGTATGCTCCCGAAACATGCAGCGTTGCATGCTCCCGGGCGCATGCATTTATTTTTTTTATTTTTTTTGAAATTTTTTTTATAAACTTGTTAGCCCAAGTGTATTTAATGTATGTATTAATTTTTATCATTTTTTGAGATTTTGAGATATTTATTTTTAATTTTTCAAAATCAGTAGCATTTTAGTAATTTAAAATTACCTAAAAGGCCACTGATTTTCAAAAATAAAAAATAAATATCTAAAATACTCAAAAAATGGTAAAAATTTACACAAGCTTAAATACACTTGGGCTAAAAAGTTTATAAAAAAATTTTCAAAAAAAAGAAAAAAGTGTATGCACCGGGGAGTGCATGCTCCCGGAGCATACAACCGAAGTCCGGGATGGTGTATTTATTTCCATTGCTCCCATGTGTACGGTGGTGTATTTATTTCCAAAGAAGAGTAAGCGTCACGCGAGCTACCAAATTCGCGAACTCCTCCGACACACCTGCCATTTTCCAGACCTTCTATTACGGTAAGCCTCAATGCATTATGTCATCTGTACATCGCACATTCGCTTTCCACTTTTGTATTATTTTTCACTGGATCTAAACCGTCAA
>JAXCLR010000105.1:23795341-23820634 GCA_035584095.1 Annona squamosa | reverse complement strand
CCTGCAACTCCACTCCACTCTCTCGTCAGATCCCCATGCCCCCTTCTCCTCTCCTTTCACGTGCGAGGTCGCGAAAAGCAGGCTTTCCTGCACGTGATCCGGCGGAGTGGAGACAGTGGCGAGATGCTACTGGACAGAATCGTGGGCTGTCTGTCGTACGCACCGAAGGCCCTTCTATTTTCCTATAATTACTACAATGCCACTGTTGGCGCATGTCAGCCAAAAACCGCAGAGCACGCGGCAGGCGCGCATTTGCTGTTTGCTGTAAAGAATAAAGGGCAGGAGTTTTTCTGGCGTCTCTCTTTTTGTGGGTGGGCCCCGCTTTATTGGATTTCAGAAACAGAATAACTTGCACGTGCTTGATTTAGATTTCTTGCAGTCCGGACCCTAACATAAAATTTGGAGCTTTTTATATGCTAATTTTTCATGTACTCCCGCTGTAACAAGTCAAAATTTATTTTTTGATTGGTAGAGTAAATCAAATTTTAAATAGAAAAGAATTGTTATACAATAAGTTTATCCAATAATATCCAAGTTGTGAAACTTTTTGTGAAGCTTTTTCTGAAAATTTTTTAAGTTAAAAGTTGTTAAATTAGTAGAAAATGATATAACATATTAGGAATAATGATGACGAGTAAAAAAAATAAATTTAAAATAAATAGGTTAATTACATTAGTGGTTGTATAGAAATGATTGAAAAGTACGGTTATTGTATAGAAAGATGTGGAAAAAATAATTAAAAAAATATGGTAGTTATGGAGAGTAAAAAAATTTTAGATTAAAAAATTTAACTTGACAATTTTCGTAAATTGCCAAACACACCATAATTTTAAAATTACTTTTTTAATATCAAAATTCTCTAGAACATCATTTTTCCATGCTTCGAAGATTTTATAACTTATTATTAAAATTATATATATAAATGGATAAAAGTATTTTTATAATTTATATATGAAAAATTATATTTTAAAAATGTGGCAATGCACATATGATCATTACGCTTAAAAAAATACGAAAAGAACCTATTTAACTTATCTGGCTCCAAGCCGAGTAGCTTTTGTAAATGTTCTATTATTGTGAAACTTCTTCGTTTTGCGGCCTATGGTACTTTGATAAATTTAATTCACTCATAGTAGTTGTTAATTTTTTTCTTTATTTAGTTTGGAAAGAAGAAAAACCCTAGTTGTATGTTTTGGAGGGCTTATGAGATTGGTCTAAAATTCATTATGTCCCATCTAAGCATCCAATAGTGGTATTTTACATCTAAATTAAATATATATGAACAAATATAATAGTGGCTTGATTCATCAAAAGGATCAGGGAGTGCAACAACCAAGTGATTTCGGCTCTTGTACCAAGATGGATCAAACCACCGGAAGGGGTCTTCAAGATGAACGTCGATGCCCAATGCTTGCAGGATAAGGGGGTCACGGGGTTTGCTGCCGTTATTAGAGACTCTCATGGGTAATTCATCGCTGCTAATGGATGGAGACGGACGGACGTGGAGGAGCCACTTATCATGGAAGCAAGTGCCTTTCTGTTGAGGACTAGGTGGACTTTCTAACTCAACCTTAGGCAGGTTCAGATTGAATCTGACTCTCTTCTTCTGTGCACATATCTATCCAACGACAGCCTGATTTCCTCACCAGTTGGTTACATTATTTTTGAGCTTAGAACAATTCTTGAGGCTAATCCTCACCTCTCGGTCCCCTATGTTCTAAGAAAAGGACATATGGTTGCCCATTCCTTAGTTGATTTAGTCTCTATTTCTGGGTTGGATCATATGTCTTGGTGGGGAAACCCCCCACAAGCTATTATTGAGAAAATATGTACACACAATTTTTTGGCAATGAATTACTCGGATTACTCCGTTCCGAACCCTTTCTAAATTGTGAGGGGGTTGGGGTAGAGTAATTCTTTTCATCAAAAAAAAAGTTCAAGTGAAGTGGAATCCATGATCTTTCTGTCATAATTTGAATTTCGTAAATTTGAAAGACAAAATTAATTCCTACAGGTGAAAATAGCGTGGGGCTGAAGCGTACAAGACACAAGGCATATACATCATCACAGACATCACATTTCATGCCCTCAAGACAAAAGGAAGTGGAGATTAGCATGACAGAGGATGGTGAAATATGCGGCATATTGCTACTGTGGTTTTCACTGTGAAAGTTGTGGCCTATTGCTACTGTGGTTTTCACTAATGTCTAATGCAATCATGTTGTTGCATGATTGTTGTTGGGTCATGTCCAAATAATGATTTCTTGGTGAAATCTAAGTTCACGGTAACCAGTTGGATGGGTTCAATGTGATATTTACATGAAAATCAGTCATATCATTTAATATTATTTATTTTACTTTATGTTAAAAAACATTTCAATTGGACTCTTGGTTAGGCTATAATTGCGTTAAAAAATGTATAATTATGTGCAAATAATACAAAATTGTTAAATCTATTTAATGATGCACTACAATAATTTATAATATCATTCATTCATGAAGAATATTTTTGATGATTTATATATTGAATTTTTAAGCTGATGTATGAAATAAAATTTTTATTACATTGATTTTACTCCACGTTGTTTTTATATATCTTTGGTGGGGTTATGCACATTATTCTCAACAGATAGACGTAACAATTTTCTTTGTTCCGTGTATTTTTTGAGAGAGAGAGAGAGAGAATATTTTAATTATTCTAAGACCAATAAGGACTGTGTTTTTCTTGTTAGTATTTATAGTTTAATAATTTTTTCTTTTGAACAAAAGACTTTCAATAGTGTTATCGTTTACTCTACTTTTAGTCTTTTCTATTTATCTTCAGCCTTTTGCAAAAAATATTTGCAGTGATCTCTTTAATCTCTTTTTTTTCTTATTGGGAATTGAAAATTGAGGTGGAAAACACTAAATTCGTTGGTCTTTGTTACTCATATGCTTTTCTGTAAGGTGGGAAATTACTGGATTCTTCACAAAATGGTGTCGTGGGACCAACCAGTCTCAAAACGTTTGAGTGCCAAATGGAACAATCCAACCTTGTCATACAACAATTTAAAACATATTTGGAAAATTTTCTAATATATTCATATAGTTTAACCATAATTATAAATATACTTACACAATTTTAGAAATTAAAAATTACCCCACATAATTTGACTATAATCACAGATATACCCACACCGTTACTACATTATTAAGACATGGGTATATTTGCAAAGACATGTAAACTATGTTGCAAAAATTAAATATACCCTCTTGTTTTTTTAAAATTGCAAATATACATACATAATTTGTATATCTTTGCAAATATATCTATACTATGACAACACAACTACGGTGTTATAACATTGTGGGTATATTTGCAATTACAGTAAAATTATATAAGGTTTTTGCAATTTTAGAAATTATATGGGTACATTTGTAACTATGGTTAAATTAAGTGGGTGTATTTCTAAATCATCCAAAATATTTTGTATTCTAAGGAATATTTAAGTATGATTCTAAAACTAGCAACAATGATATATCAAGCTCAGCGGCTAAGTTAATCATTGAAATTAAAGAAAACCATGCTACATTTTTACTGAGACAAACAGGAGAAGTGATCTTTTTAGCTGGGGGTAAGCGATAATGTTTTACTTAGCCCACATAAAAAACATATTTTAAAAAATATTTTTTCTTTTCACACGTGTTTATATAAATGTATTGAACATATAAACCAAGTTTTACCATTTTTGGATATGTATATATATTTTTTGAGGTTTTTAAATATATATGTATATATATGCGTTTAAAATATCCCTATCTTTAAAAATTTTAAAAATACATATACATATATAAAAATGGTAAAATTTGGTTTGTATGTTAAATATACTTAGATAAACAAATATATAGATAAAAAAGCAAACCAACTATTGAAATAGATTTTTTGAGATGAGCTAAGTGAAGCATTTATTTAGCCTAGGCTAACAGAATTATTCATCGATAAATAGAAGATGTAAAATTTAGTTCCAATGAGATTTAGGTTCAAGAGTTTTTCCATTTTTAGAAAGGTTCTGGATATAGTGCACTCAGGTAATTTTTAATTTTTAAAATTTTTGTACAATTTTTAATCTAAGTGTATTAAATTTATACGTCAATTTTTACTCTTTTTGGTTATTTATAAATATTTTTGATTTTCTAAATAGGGGTATTTTAATCATTTAAAATAACTAAAATATTTCTATTTTAAAATTAAAAAAAATCTACAAATTTATGAAAATGTTAAAACTTAAAATATATATTAAATATACTTAGATTAATAATTTTGTAAAAGATTTTAAAAATAAAAAAAGTATTTCACCCAATGCACTAAACCTTATGCACAAGATCATTCACTTTTTCGAATGAGTACTGCAACCCAAAAAATGGATATGCGTATATACACCTATGCGTGCTTAGACTTGGTGCACCCGAGTGCATTTAACTTATTTTTTTTTTTATATATTTTTAAATTTTTTATAGGTATGTTAATATAAATGTATTTAATATGTCCCGTACAAATCCAAAAAAGCGACAATTGGGCTTGACGCACAGAGCACATTGACCTAGAAAACATCCATTGGGCCTATGGGCTATGGGCCTCACAATGTGATATTGTCCGCTTTGGCCTGGCAGTTTAGCCGCATGACCTTAAAATGTGTTACACCATATTAAACTTGAGACTCACTTATAAACTACCAAGAATTTTTCTCTCTTTTTTGATATGGGATTTGGTTCTAGGCTATTACAAGCTCACTAGCTTTCGCCTAGTTCGTCCCTGAACTATAACCCAACTCTGGGCTTCTGCCTGCAACTCTAACTTTCATTGGTTCAACTCTTCGAACCACATCTACAAGAGGAGGAGCTGCTTTGATTCCACTTGTCACGCACAGACCTAGGAAAGCGACTATTGAGCCTGACGCACAGAGTACACAGACCTAGAAAATGTTCATTGGGCCTGTGGGCTATGGGCTTCACAGTGTGATATTGTCTGCTCTGGCCTAGCAGCTTAGCTATACGGCTTTAAAACACGTTACATCATTTGAACTTAAGACCCACTTATAAACTACCAAGAACTTTCTCTCCTTTTCGATGTGGGATTCGGTTCTAGGCTATCACAAGACAAATTATCTCCTTGATATATCGGACCTCCCGAGATATTGAAAGTTATTGGCGGCGTTGCCTATCGATTAGCATTGTCTGCTTCGCTAGCAAGTGTTCATAACGTCTTCCATGTCTCACAATTAAGAAAGTACGTGACCAATTTGACGCATATTTTGTCAGCCAAACAATATAAGATTGAGGAAGATTTAACTCATCCAGAATGTCTTATTCGAATCTTGGATAGTCGTGAGAAGTAGTTAAAGAGGAGGATAATTCAGCATATTCTAGTGAAATGGAGCAACCATGGTGAACGAGAAGCAATGTGGAAGCTAGAGGACGATATTCATAGAATCTACTTCAAATTGTTCCAAAATCTATTGTGATTATTGCTAGTTTTGAGGATGAAACTTTATAAGATGGGAAGAATATAAAATATTGAAAAATAATAATAATAATTTAAGTTGATTGGTCAAAATTCACGTAGGACACCCAACGTGGGAAGGGTAGACTTTTTGACCAATTAGGCAAAATGAGTAATGATGAACCTTGACCAATTATTATTTAAAAATGCCACGGGTTATATTTATGTTTTTATTTTTGAATGTTATTTCAGCAACCCGTGTAGCTCAGCTGGCATATGGGTAGTCCAAGTGATCTTAGATGTCTAGGGTTCGAGTAGGG
The DNA here is from genome assembly GCA_035584095.1 of Annona squamosa. Lineage (NCBI taxonomy): Eukaryota > Viridiplantae > Streptophyta > Magnoliopsida > Magnoliales > Annonaceae > Annona > Annona squamosa. The sequence goes on along the minus strand of JAXCLR010000105.1, from coordinate 23,814,835 downwards.
ATCTCGTAGAAAATAATTAACTTGTCATGACAGACCTAGACCATTGGGCCTGACGTACAAAGCACACAGACCCAGAAAATGTTCATTAGGCCTGTGGGTTGTGGGCTTCATAGTGTGATATTCTCCACTCTGGCCTGGCAGCTTAGCCGCGTGACTTTAAAATGCGTCACACCATATTGAATTTGAGACCTACTTATAAACTATTAGGAACTTTCCCTCCTTTTTGATGCGAGATTCGATTCTGGGCTATTACAAGCCCACCGGCTTCCGCTTGGTTCATCCCCGAACTATAACCCAATTCTAGGCTTCTGCCTGTAGGCCTGACTTTCACTGGTTTAACTCTTCGAATCACATCTACTTGATGGGGAGCTGCTCTGATACCATTTGTCACACACAGATCCAGGAAAACGACTATTGGGCATGACACATAGAGCACACAAACTTAGAAAATGTCTATTGAGCCTATGGGCTATGAGCCTCATAGTGTGATATTGTCTTCTCTGGCCTGACAGCTTAGCCACACGACTTTAAAACGCATCACACTATATTTAACTTGAGACTCACTTATAAACTACCAGAAACTTTCTCCCTTTTCAATGTAAGATTTAGTTCTAGACTATTACATAATATGTGTATTAATTTTTATTATTTTTGGAGATTTGTAAACATTTCTTGGTTTTTTTTTTTTAAATTATTGGCATTTTTAGTCATTCTATATTATTAAAATGCTACTAATTTTAAAAAATATCTACAAACCTTCAAAATACGAAAATTGATACGAATGTTAAATACACTTAGATTAATAATTTTATAAAAAATTTTTAAAAATAATATAAAAATGGATATTTGCACACGGGAGTATCCAAGCTAAGTGCACCTGAATGCACAGGATCACGTCCCTAAAAAAAAAACAAGAAAGTTATTTAGTAGAAAGAGTGGTTGAGTGAATAGCTTCTTATGTCATATCATCCTAATTTAGTGGGATGCATACTAACTACTTTGTATTAACTAAGCCAACGGTCATGCTCGAGCCCCTCGACTTTAAAATTTTCTTAGTTCTTAAACTACATGATTTTACTAAAAAAATGATTGTTTAGTCGATAAGATGCATGTATGAGTTTGAAACTAATCTAATGAAGGCTCGATATTGACCCTTGGATAAATTAAAAAAGAAAATCATCCTTAGGTATTTTACACATGACAGGTCATGTGTTATTAAATTTAGGAAAATAAGGTTGGGGTCAATGGATTAGGATTTATTTTTAAATTTGACTAGCTCTTTGCATTTAACTCTTCTATTATTGCAAGTATATATATATATATATATTGTATTGTATTGTATTGTATTGTATTAGATTATAATGGAGACCATGCTCCTACCAGCACTTGGAGTAGGAATCAACACTCATGCACCTAAATGATATTTGTGTTTGTTTTAAAATGAAACTGGTCATCCAAAAATTTTCAATTATTTATTCACATCTTCCTATACAAACTGTCTTACTTTTCAATCATTATATACCACTAATCATATAATTGGCCTTTTTTTAAATTTTATTCTTTTTATTCATCATCATTACTCTTATTATATTATATTTTTTTTGCATTTTAATAACTTTTACATACGTTTCCCAGACATATAATGAAAAGAATAGCAGTCTTTGTCCTTTTCCTTAAAAGCTGTTGGTGAAGCACCCACCTTTTAATTCTAATCAGCTTATACAAATTCGTCATCAGGTTAAATTTGACCTAGCTAGTTGTTATTAAGTTCAAGCGAGACATAAGGATATTATTAAACAACTTTGATAATGTTCATATGGATCGTAAAATCTAATCAAAATCAATAACGTATATTTTTCGAACAAAGTTCACAGATAGAAACATTTTACAAAACTAAATATTCATAAGTAAAAGTTGTAAAATCCCACAAAAAAGATGAGAAGAAAACGTAATGATCCTTTAAATTGGTAAGTGGGGAGGGGACAAAAAAGATGTTCTCCCACCACATTTGGTGGCATATAAAAAAGCTTTCGCAAAATGTGCGAATTGGTGTATATCTGGAAACCATAAATTTGTGGAGTCTGATATTTTATAGCTTTCAAGGTTCTCGATCACTGGCACCAATAAAGCTATAGTCACTCAATCAGTGATGCATGCAACGAAAAAAGAAAGCACTAATAGTTGGGTGGGTGGTTGGGTTGCTCACATGGCAATTTTTACTTGTTAATAAGCTTAGCTAAGGTCGGCTTGGATGCTGCAACAACATATTTCCTTAAATGCGCAATATAACAGTTCGATTCATTTGAGTGCAAAAATGTTTATGCGGCAAGCAAAATTGTTGCCTATTTAGCTATACGGGGTAACCGAATGCACCGGTGCATTCAGCTTCGGTGCAGTCTGGTGTATTTCACTCACTTATTTTTATTTTAAAAATTTTTTTATATAATTGTTAATCTAGGTGTATTTAATATACAAATCAATTGTTACCATTTTTGAAAATTTTAGATATTTGTTTTTTATTTTTTAAAATCAGTGACATCGTAATTCATAAATTACGAAATGCCACTAATTTTAAAAATAAAAAATAAATATCTAAAAGTATCTAAAAATGGTAAAAAAATTGTTATATATGTTAAATACACTTAGGTTAATAGTTGTATAAAAAATTTGAAAAAAATTTAAAAAATGAGTTTTTGCACTCGATTGCATCGAAACTAAGTACACCCGGGAGTACTATATCACGTCCCTTAGCTACATATCACCATTGCATATAGAGTATTATATGCATTCAAATTTTAATTGCATATAACATTGTATGTAGTAATTTCTATTTTGGCCGCAAATACTACTAAGAGTTGGTTGCAAATGTTTTTAAGCAATTGTCTACCTTTATCATTACTTGTAACCAAATATACATTTTGCCACGAACGCATAGTCGCATGTAAGAAATTCTATTATTGTGCGATAACCCTTATGTTATCGAGAACAATCCAATAAAAGGTTATTTAAGAATATTAATTTTTCATTGGATGGGTTAACATCATTTTCATTACATGATTTTAGTGTTAAAAATTGGTTGCTAAAAGAAAATTTGATTGCCAATAGTGGGTGGTATAAATTATATACTAACCACAGATTTTTTTATAATCGCTAAAAAGAAATTTGTTATAAAAAAATTTTGCTTTTCAACAAGTCATGATTTTTATATTTAAGCAATCAAATTTTTTTAGTTTTAAAATATTACCATAAGCAAGAGCATCACCATAAGTAAGCAAAATTTTTCTTACTTATAAATAAAGTATAATTATATATAATTAGGAGAATTTTTTCTAGAATATAGGCTTTTCTCGTTATTTATTATGGACTTTTTGATTGCTATAAAGATTGCCTAAACCAACTCTTTTGTAGTGAACAGAAAACATATGTAATGGCCATAAAACAGCTTAAGCATACTAGTTTTCATCCATATATTATTATTTTTTATTATGGCCCAGAAGAAACACGAGGTTTGCCTTATTAATTACACAATTCCGTGTGATCATTCTGCAACAGTCTTAAGATGGGTTATTTCTGGTTCATTGATATTTTTGGGTCCAAGTGATTGGGGACAAATCTGATAACAAGGCTACTCTTGTTAAGGTTAGTTAAGTTAAAAATAGGAACTTTTATAACAAAATACACGATAATACCAAAATAAAACTACTAATCGAAAGACGATAAAGATTTTTTTAGATGAAATACAATGGTTGATAACTATAAGTATTTGTCACTGCACGCTCATTAGGTAAGTAGATGTCGCGTGGTCAGCTACTTCGGATCTAAGCTTTGAAAAATTATGAATTTTCTTTATTTTTGGTAAAATCTTCCATTTCCTTTTTTTTTATTTTGCCAATCTTCCATTTCCTAAAGATTATGATTTTTCTTTATTTTTGGTACAATCTTCCATTCCCTTTTTAAAAAAAAAAATTTTTTTTTTGCCAATCTTCCATTTCCTAATGCATCACAATTTAATTTTCTTTATTATTACCTATATTTTACATCTTACAATATATGGCTTTACTTGTACGTACCAAATCCTACTTTTTCATATTCTCTTTACTTTCCAATTTCAAATTTCTCTAAGCCCTAATTAAAATTCATGATACAAAAAAAAAATTTCTTATGTCCACAATATTTACATATAATTCCTTCTATATTTATAATATTTTACAAATTTTTCTTATACTGGAAAATTTGACTCTAAATTTCTTTTATTACCGTATCATCAAAATAATAATTATTTATCTCAATGAAAGTACAATCATGTCATTCTGAAAATTCTCTAATTGAAGTGATTGAGCCTGATATGACACTTGAATCATTTGACATCATTAATTAATGATTTACCTTCGTCAATTAAGTCATATTATGGCTGAATAGTTTGAATTAGGAAATTTTAGAGAAGAAAAATTGTTTTTTTTCAATAGGATAAATAATAATTGTTTTGACAATATGAGTATGAATGAAATTTAGAGTGAAATATTATAGATATAAAAGTTATTTGTAAAATGTTATAAATATATTAAGAATTAGGGGGATAAATGTTATGAGTATAAAAGTAATTTTTGCTGTGTGTTTGGAAAATGATAAAATTTTTAGATAAAAAAATTTAGTGGAAAATTTTTTAAACGAGAAAAATGATGTGATATGATAAGAATAATAATGAGGAATAAAAAAAATAAAATTAAAATAGATAGATAAGTTATACCGCTGTTGTGTAGATATAGTTGAAAAACATGTTGGTTTATGTAGAAAAACGTAAATAACTAATTAAAAAATAAAAAGTTACATGAAGTGAAAAGTTTTATACTGAAAAGTTTTATACTGAAAAGTTGTAGTTGAAAAATTTTATTTGGAAAACGAACACACCACAAAACGGTTAAATGTTATTCGCAATTCTAGTGTTGATCTCTCAAATGTGTCTGCCAGCTTGTTTAGCCGGAGCAAAATTTGTCGAAGTCGGTAACAAAAAGTGATTCTTAGAAAATTTTACGGTAGACAGCTGTAGTTCTTCGAGGTAATTCTTCCGAGCTGAGCGCGCTAGTCTAATCAGCAATATTCTGCACGTATATGCATCATGTGATAGCACCCAACGCGGAAGCGTCCAGGGGACGCGTATCATCCAGCACCATGGGAGCAATAATTGCTATACGCAATTGATCGCATCAAATTGGGCACTTCTGTTGTAGCAGTTAAAAGATAGGGCAAACAATGTGTTTTTATTCTTAAATTTACAATTCACTCACTCAAATATATATTTTCACTCGTGCCGATCCAGATCCATCTCTGGCTGGTTATAAGTTCTTACTCTTTTTCTTCCATTTAGTTAGGGTGAGAGTTTTTTTTTTTTTTTTTTCTCTCTCTTTTGATGAAGGTAGTTGTAGTTTCTTTCTTATGTAAGGCATTATCGAAAATTCTTCTCTATTATGTGAGGGTTATGAATAGGGGGGTTCATGGTCACGGTTAACCTATCAATCCGCTCTTCTAATTTATTTATAAATGAATTTGAATTGAAATTTTTGAATAAATGAGTTATGATGCGCCAATTCATTCAACTATTTAATTAAATAAACGAATTAGAGTTGAGATTTTATAATCCATCAACCCGTTTAGAAATTCATTTAGCCTGTTCAACACATTCAACTCATTTAATGAATTAAAGTTATATATAAATATAAACTTTTTGGTTATTTTCTTCGATTAAGTGTTCCTTTCGTCACCTAATTTTTATTTTTACACTGTTGCTCTAATTTTATTTTCATATTACTGACCAATTTTCATTTTCCGAGCCCTAAAAATCTCTCTTGTCTCTTGAGATCATTGTCTGCCAAAGTGTAGGTCTTTAAGTTATTTGCTATATAATTCATTTATTAAATGAGTTGTACATAGGTTAAGGTTGAAAATTTTTAAACGAGTTAATAAATGAATTAGGGTTGAAATATTTTAAATAAGTTATGATTATAATTATGCTACAACCTGTCTAACTCGACCCATTAACACCTCTAATATGAATGTATTTGAAAATAATATGAGTTATTATGATGTGTATAAATACTCATAAAACAATAATATTGCTAAAATAATAACCACGCAGACATTGCACTAAAAATTAAAAAAAGCTTTCAAGTCCAAACTCAAAAACCAAATCTCCGTGGAAAGATAGGATTTTTTTGACAGCCACGTGGCTAGCATGGCAGGGCCAACAATATTTGAGTGGAAATATATGATTGACATACGCGTGCATGCGGCCTAGTTCCTATATAACATTTTGGATTTTGCCCTGGGAAAGCATATGCGTGAAAGCGATTCATGACAATAGATTATTTCATTGAAATTGAGGCATCGCATCCACGAGCATATCATATATGGTGAGAGCTGTTGGCCATTTTCATCACTAGGGTAAATATTAATTAATTATATAAGTTCTCTGCATGTGGTCCAAGCCCGTAGAGTGATCACCAGTGCCACGCATTGTGTCTTATCCGACTACCAGGTTGACTATCAGCACTAAAAAATGGACTGGCCAGCAGTAATCGTTAGGGGTCTACGTCTTGGATTGACTCTTGGTTGTTGTCTTTTCAACCCTAGCGCTAGAACTAAAAACTTAGCCTAATCTCAGCTGCAACCTCCACCTGACCAGAGCGGTGGAATTGGATGAGAATGAAATCGTGAGATATCTAAAAAATATATATTTTTTGAGAAATAGATATGTAAAATATTATTGCTGCCTGTATTGAAACTTTAAAAAATGTAGATTGAAAATTAAGAAAATTGCATGGAAAATAAAATAAGTATGTTGTTATGCACAGGAGATAAGAGAGGAAGTGTTTTTTTTTTTTTTTTTAGAAATAGAAAATTTCATCCCATATGCATCTCAGTTCTCATCCCCATTTTGAGCAGAACCCCAGTAATATTTTGGGTTAATTTTGGTTTAGAAATTAATGATAATTAGCAAATAAACTCATATAATTTGATCATTATTGTAAATATATTTACTTAGTTTTAGAAATTTCAAATAATGCTCATATAATGTAACTATAATTTCAAATATATTTATTATATTACGGTGCTTTGTGCCTTTATTTACAGTGTGGATGTATTTATAAACAGATGCAAATTATGTAAGTATATTTGTAAATATAGTATACAAAATAATTTGCTAATATACTCATATGATTTGTAGATACTTACAAGCATAAACATGTTGTGACGACGTTATGGTGGCAACGTAATAATGTGTGTCTATTTGCAATTGTGCACTTATACTCAAACAATGGAAAGATTATTTGCAGTTTTTTGAAACTAAGTGTAAAACTAGCTGACATTTAATATTTTTGGAGTCCTATTCTATACGCGATGTATCACAAATCAAATATGCGACGTTCAAATCCCATGGGCACATTTCAGCGGACCTAACTCAAGCTGTTTGCCCAGATTTGCCTCCTCTCAAATTCGATGCATCAAGTACGTAGATTGTTCGGATGATTGCGAAATTAAGATGTCCACATCCATTTGTCCATTCACAGCTTTATCACCACTGATCATACCAACAGGCTCAAAAATTGAAGATGTCTTGCTAATGGATAAAAACTTAAGGAGTGGCAACGGAATCGTTGAGAGTGGGTAAATCTAAAATTGAAGAGGGGGAGAAATTTGGATAAGGGCTCCGAGCACTATATTGTTGTGCAAGAGCGAGTTGTCACTTGTCAGCTGAGTAGCAAAGATCCAATGACCAATTGCAGGAAGATGAGGTACTCTGATGCTTTCCTTTCTTTTAGTGAAAATACTGTAGTTGTTTGAAAATATAAGAGGAAATTATTAAAAAATGTGAAAAACGATTGGAACGAATAGGCTAGAAAATAGAAAAAAATATAGGATTATTGAGCGATGACTTTTGCATCCCAATTTCCCTGACCTCTTCTATTTTTTACTTAACAAACACGCCTTTTTAGTCATTTCTCTGACATTATAGAAAATCAAAATGCAAGAGATTGTGGTTTTTCTGATCGTTGATATGATTTGCGGTGATAAAGTGAACGGGCACATGAATGATGACGTTTTTTAAAATGTAAATGAATGATGATATCTTTTTTTTTTTTTTTTTAATGAAATGATGACATCTTAATGTATCAATCATCATAACAATTTTTGGACTTGATGCTGTTAGATTTGAGAAGGGGGCAGACGCGGCGGCAAGAAAGATGGGTCTGCAGCCTAAACTTACGGAGGGTAGCGGGTTGCTGTTTCCAAAGAAGATGAGTTCTTTCGAAATCATGAAGGGGTGCCTTTGGTTTCGAAATCATGCGGGGAGAGGAGGGGTTATTTTGCAAGTTGCGACATACGTGTCTTCAGGCTGAACTGATAATGTCTCAGTTAATGGCCAAATCTACCTTACCATGCGCTTAGATATATATAAGACTTTAACCAGTTGAGCCTAATTTAATTTGTGTTATTAAATTAAATATTTTTAATATAGGATATTCTTTTTTTCATGAAATATACGATACTCTTAGGATACCAAGTTTCATGAAAATTAAACATTAAACATGTGTGTGGATCTCATCTAGAAAAGATTTAAAATTATTGTAATATGATATTTTGATTTATATATGTCAATTTCAAAAGTATTAAGACAACGTATAAACAATATTATAAAGTATTGTAATTTTTTTAAAAAGGAAGCTATTAGTAATCAGACAAAAACCACTTGATCATGCCCATCTTTCTCTAAACATGAAGAAGATGGGCATGCGAGCGGAAACCTTGAATATAAAAAAAAAGAAAAAGAAAAAAAAACTAGAACCCTTTGAAAGATATTTACAAATTACAATGCTATTTAGTGGGCTGCCCCACCACACCTAATGTTTTTCTCTAAAAAAAAAAAAAGCCAACTTCGCTGTCTCATGCGCTGCTTGGTTTACATTTTGCAAAACATGATGAAAAGGGGCTCTGATTCAATGCACCTAGGAGCATTGAGCCTCAATGCTCCCGGGAGCATATACCTTGTTTTTTTCAAAATTTTTTTATAAACTTGTTAATCTAAGTGTATTCAACATGTGTATCAATTTTTACTATTTTTGAAAATTGTTAGATATTTATTTCGTATTTTTAAAAATTAGTGATATTTTAGTAATTTTAAATAACTAAAAATGTCACTGATTTTAAAAAATCTAAAATAAATATATAAAAATCTCCAAAAATAGTAAAAATTTATATACATATTAAATACACCCACATTAACATATATGTAAATTTTTTTTTGAAAAAAAATAGAAAAAGGGTGAAGTACACCCAGGAGCATCGAGACTTAATGCTCCCTGGTGCATTGAACCAGAACCCAATGAAAAGTGACCTTGTGGAAGACTTTACCCAACTCTTTGATGCCGTAAAGCATGACGTTAAGAGGGGTCTAAATCTTCAATTTTCCTTTTATGGAATTTATTACAACTACAGAGTCGCTCTCCATTTCAATATAGATCAAACCCATTTCTCTTGCCCACAATAGGCCTAAAAAACATGCCTTGAATTTCATCCTTAATGGAGCGATAATACTTCCATTAGCCTAGCATCTTGTAACCGCCAAGAAGTCATTCCCCTTCCTAATTATTGCCTCATAACCTCTTAATCCTATGCTTTCATTTCCTCTTGCATCCACATTTATCTTGAAACTCCCCTTGGTAGGTCTTGTCCAAATTGCTCCGCTTTCTTCAAAATTGAATTTTCCCTCCCTAAGCGTCTTTGAGGACTTGAATCAATGAAGAAAATCTTTGCTCCGCTCTATTATATCATTCAATTTTGTTGGACTCTTCTTAGCTATCCCCTTAATCTCCACTAACATGATAGAACACCTCAAATCAATTGGAATTTCCTTACGAATTAAGTTTGCTTCAGTTAGCAATATGTTAGTTACCACTCTCCATTCCAAGTGTTGCACCTTTTTTGATATCTCTATTTTCCAAACCGCTTTGATCAAATCCTCCAACCCATCTAATCTAGGCATAATGATCTTTTCATTACTCCTGTCCCTTAGCTCCAGTGCAAGCCAATGTACTGATCTCACCGAAAACAAACCCCTAGTTCTTGTCCCCAGTATAACGAGTCCTTATTTTCCTCAACCATAGGAATGTTTTTCAACATCTGCCAACCCGCATCCCCCACATAGATCCTAATTTCCTTCTTCTTCCATTCATCTAGCCCCTTATTCATGAAAATTTCAACCTTTGGGGTGCGGTTGTAGTCTTCAAGAAGGGGACCACACCTCATAATCTCCCCATCCTCCCATTTCTTCCCAAAAAAAAAACCACCTTGTTGCCTTTACCCACTTTCTATTTCACTCCCTTTTTCAGTAGATTCAAGGACATCACAAGACTGAACTTGAGAGTAGCATTCTTTTGATGTCGCCTCCCACAAGTTTCCATTTGAGAAGTATTTTGACCATAGGATGTTTGAGCATAAATTGTTTTGATTAGACAATAATCTCCATGCCTGTTTTGCCACAAGCACCACATTAAAACATTCGAGTAGCCTAAACCCAGGCCCCCATCCTCCTTTGCTTGATAAAACTTCTTCCATCCGACCCAACTAATGTTTCTCTTTCTATTTTTTTCTCCTTACCAAAACTCGCTTAGCATTCCAACAAGGCCTTCACACAAACATTTTGGCAGAATAAACAAGTTCATGATATACATTGGGACTAATTGTGCCGCCGCCTTTATAAGCACATCTTTACCCTCCCTTAATAATTGCCTATTCTTCCAACACTGTAGTTTTTTCCATACTTTTTCTTTAACTAATTGAAAAACACGATTTTTGTTCCTCCCAATCCAAGTCGGTAGCCCTAGGCACACTTTAAACTCCCCACTCGATGCCCTCAACAACTACTCTATCTTAGCCCTTGTAAAAGGGGAACATAATCCTATGCTCCCAGGTGCATATATCTATTTTTTAATTTTTTTAAAATTTTTTTCATAAAACTATTAATCTAAGTGTATTTAACATGTGTATCAATTTTTATTATTTTTGAAGATTTTTAGATATTTTATGGATCTTTAAAAATTAGTTGTATTTTAGTAATTTAAAATTACTAAAATGCCTGATTTGAAAAGTAAATTTTTTTAAAAATCTCTAAAAATGACAAAAATTGATACGCATGTTAAATATACTTAGATTAATAATTGTGTGAAAAATTTTCAAAAAAAAGGGTGTATATACTCAGGAGCATTGAGACTCAATGCTCCGAGGAGCATATAACTAGCATCTTGTAGAAGGTTTAAAATTTTTGCTAAAGAATATTGAGGTCTTGCTCTGATTTATTTTCTGACCTGAGATACCTTCATACTTGTTCAGAAGCGATTGCAAGTTCCTCACTTCCTCCCCTGAAGCTCTAAGGAACAATAGTGTATCATATGCAAATAACAGGTGTATGAGCTTCAACCCATTTCTACACATCCTAATCCCATGCGGGTTCCCTTCTGAATGTGCCTCTTATAGCAATGTTGATAGGCCTTCAGGGCACAAAATGAACAAGTATGGAGATAATGGATTGCCCTGTCTCAGGCCACTACCCGGGTATGTAACTTCTGTTTGATTCTCGTTTAACTGAATAGTGTATGAGGCCGTTTATATGCAATGCCAAATCCACTTCCCATCAAACCCCATCCAAAGCATTATGTTAATGAGGTAGTTCCACTCGACTCTGTTATATGCCTTAGACATGTTGCGTTTAACAACCATTTTCACTTTCTTTCCCTTTTTCTATTGCCTTAATACATGTAGAGCCTCAAACGTCATCACCATGTTATCCGTAACCATCCTCTTAGGAACAAAAGCACTTTGTTCATATGAGATTACACTATCCAAACACTCCTTCAGGCGATTGGCCAAAGTCTTTGACAGCACCTTGTAGATCACGTTGCATAGGCTAATGGATCAAAACTCCTCAATACTTGAGGCTCCCTATTTCTTTGGGATCAACACAATGCTGGTTCTATTAATCTTACGTAGCCATCCAAGTTGGTTCACCTGAGATGAAGAGTTCATGAGTAGTTTGAACGCTAAAAAGTATTATAATATCTTAATATACCTATAAATAGGTTAATAATTCTTCACATTTTGTATATAATTACATATATGTTCGAGCAAATATGACCTATTAAAGATTTCAATTGAGCTTACTTTTTTTTATGTAAGCGAGCTTAAATAAAAAATGAGCTTACTTTTATTATATGATAAAATGAATGATTTTAAACCATGTCACCAATTGAACTTTGCTTTCATCATCACCATCATCAATGTGGCCCTATTTTGTTAAAGGTTATATCTAACTAGGGTGCAGTATAGTGCATCTCGTACATCATTTTCAATATTATAGATTATTAAAAATTTTAATTAAGATAAATTTTATGTTCAAGGTCCATTTGGTAGTGTCAGCAGGGGAGGAAAAGGAGAAATTTTTTTTTTTGAAAAAGTATCAGAATGAAAGCGGAAACAAATAGGATAATTATGTTAGTAAATGATTAGATTATAGAGATAAAAATGAACAACAAGGTAGTTAAAAAGTCAATATGTTAAATTATTTTTTGAAATTTAATAAAAGAAAGGTGGGGAAGTAGGTTTCCCAACTCCCCCTCTTTCCAAACATAGCATTAGTGTTCATTAAGAAGATAAATTAGAACAAAAATTCCACAATTTTCTTCCCCTCTTGTTGTGATGATTTTTCTTCACCTTTTTGATAGTATGAATATGAAATATTTTATTATCTAATAATCCTAACCTTTTTTGGATATGGATAAAGGCTAATGCACTAGTCGTGTTTGCAACTCTATACCTTTTGCATATATATGCTCACATACTTTAGCCGATATTAACCACTTAGTTATTCAAGTATTGACTTAACACTTATTTATCCAAGTGTTACCTTTATTTTCAATTATTATTTTATATTTTGGACAATTGCCCTATCTATTTTTCACTCATTCTCTTTATTTTTAATAATTACCCAATAATATCACATCGTTCTTTTATTTTTCAAAGAATTTTCATATATAAAATTTCTTCTATTTTCTCTTTATTACTAAAAGAACCCTTACACTAAACAAATTACTTTAAACTTGTTGCAGACACCTTTTGCATATGCACACTCACACACTCTAGCTCGTATTATTTACCTAGTCATCCAAATGTTGACATAGCACTAACTTATTCAATTATTATCTTTATTTTCAATTATTATTGTATATATTTTCTACAATTTTCCTATCTATTTATACTCATTCTCTTTATTTTTAGTAATTACCCATATTACGTCGCATCATTCTTTTATTTTTTAAATAAAATTTTCATATATAAAATTTCCTCTATTTTCCCCTTATTACTAAAAGAACACTTTACACTAAACAAATACTTTAAACATGTTGCATGACAAAGATTTTAAAAATAAAATAAGATTGTATTTGCAAAAATATAAAAGTAAAAAGTTGGAAAGCGAGAATGAGAAAAATTCTTAAAAATTTATAGAGTAATGTGATATAATAGAGATAATGACTAGGATTAAAGAAAATAAAGTTATAATATATAGTTGTATGTAAAAATGTGAAAAATGATTAAAATATGGAGATAATAACAAAAAGCAACGTAGTTTATTAACTAACAAAAGACCAAAAAAAAATTGATTGGAATGAAATTTGGTCCTCTAGATAAATAAATAATATTAAATACAATGTATGAATTATATTTTAAATTAATCATCTATATTTTTAAAATTAAGAGAGTTACATGAGACTGCTTGTATGTAACTTGATTGTATAGAAGCATAACCCTATATATATACACACACACTTTTACATGTCTTAAATAGGTTTTATAGTTTCATTTAAAAAAGAACCATACTGATTAGTTTGGCATTTAAAGAAAAACATTGGGGAACAAATTTGAAAAGGTTAATAGTAAAGTAACAGTAATGTAAGTATGACTAAGATACATGTTAAAAGTAAAGTGAATAAAGTTGAAGCAAATAACATAATCATATAAAAAAATATGAAAAAATATTTAAAAGATATGATGCTGAAGATGTTACATGATATGATATGAAGATGTGTATGGAAAATTAGGGATTTTTTTTTGTTTTTTCTCTTTTTGAATACCAAATGCACCCTAGACATAAATAAGGGCATTTACAAATATTCTCACGTAGTTTGACTAAAATTATAAATATACTCATATAGTTTCAAAAATTATAAAAAACCTATGTATAGTTTAACTATAATTGCACATAACCCTATGTCATTATGACATCATAACGACATGAGTATATTTGCAAAAACACGAAAACTATATGAGTATATTTGTTATTTCAGAAATTAAGTGACATATTTAATTTTTGTAAATAACCCCATATAGTTTAAATATAATTGCAAATAACCCCCATGTCATGATGATACAATAACGTGTGGGTTATTTGCAATTTTTTGAAACTATGTTAGTATATTTGCAATTTGATCAAACATAATTGGGTATATTTGCAAATTATCTTGTAAAATGATCCATTCTAAATGCAATTAATGAACCGAATGCGTTTTACATTGTCATCAAGGAAGCATGGTTCCGAGTGGTTTGCCCATAATCTAGATAAAACATAATTACAACTGTAGTTTTGAATATCGATATCGAGAGGAGTATCAATTTTCCTCTAAACCTACATGGAACAACTATATCGTATCGTTATTATTAAAGCCAAATAATATGAATCAAATATTCAAAAAATTGTGAAATACAAACTATATATTATTATTTTATCAATAACAAATGCAAATAATATCGATAATTCTATTCTTCATCTAAAATAGCTGATATATATAAAATAAAGGAAACCAGACATTTTCAAGACACCACCTAATACACTTCTATATCATATATTGAACCTGGTCAATATCTATACAATACAGCTTTCAAAAACACAAAAAAAAATATTTTTGAACCCGTCAGACATTTCAGACCGGTCTGAAATGATCATTTTGATTACAAAGACATGTCATTATTGGTATTGGTCAATATTCAAAACCACGGTTGCAATCGTCCCTGCATGTATTTCATACATAATAAAATATTGATATGCCATGTGTTTCATACTATGATCGTTATGGGTAGCTATTATGAATTTACTAATGTATGGTAGGAGCACAACTTGGAAGAGCACAACTTGGAACATGTTAAGCCTAAACTTTAGAAAAAAAATCGCGTTATAATTTGTTTATAGGAAGGTTAAGAATAAAGTTCGAACTAACCTAAACTCGAGCCTCAATTTTTATTTATAGAATATATTATACACATAACACTTAAATAACATTTCTTCATATTTATATATTTCATAATAAACAAGTGTATGGAGGGTGCTAGCCCCAAATAATATGTACCACTTGCAAACCTCACGTAAGATGTGTTATGGGCTATTCGCGAAAGCATAATAGTAGATGATGAAGCAATTTCATTAATGACAAGATAGAGAATATGATCAAAATATACCGGACAAGACTCCGGAAACACCAAAGCAAACAAAGCACACCATGCCAATATAGGCAAAAAAAATGGCCCGCGTCAAATTGCATTTACCCCTATCAGATGAAATGAAATAATGATAAGACATCTCCCAATTGAAGTTTGTCATCTAATCGTAAAGAATTAAACTGGCAAAACTTTCTCTTACCACCTAATAATTAATATAATGTCTAATCATCCTAACTTCTAATTAAATGATTGCGACAATTATCTTTTTCTCCCTTAATTATTATTTGTATCTTTGGAGTGGAAATGGCTCAAAGTGGAGCATTTTGGTTTCCGCAATATGTTTTTCTTTTATAAAATGGAGTAATACTATTAGCCTAGGCTAAGCAAATGTTTCGCTTGATTAGCCAACTTCAAAGAACTTTTCTACAACAACTTTTTCAAAAAAAAATTTCACATATTTATTTATCTAAGTTTATTTAATATATAAACTAAGGTTTACCATTTTTGGACGTGTATATATTTTTTTAGATTTTTAAAAATAGAAGTATTTTAAATACATATATATAGGTGTTTAAAATTTTTAAAAAAATATATACATATATCCAAAAATGACAAAATTTGATTTATATGTTATATATATTTAGATAAACAAGTGTATAAAGAAAAAATAAAAAAAATGTTGAAAATTAATTTTTTGAATTGCGCTAAGTAGGACATTCTTGCTTAACCCACTTCAAAAAATTTATCTACAACAATTTTTAAAATTTTTTTCGTCATATACTTGTTTATCTAAATGTATTTAACATGTAAATCAAAGTTTAACACTTTTGGATATGTGTATATATTTTTTAAAATTTTTTAGAAATAGAGGTATTTTTTTAGGTAGGATAAAAAAATCACCAAGATGATATTCAAATAAAATATAAAGGATTTTAAGCACTCTAATAAATTTCTGGTCATGGTAGCTATATATATATGTATGTATCTAAGTGTATACGTAGATTTTTTTATCCCAGACAAAATAAATGATGATAAATATAATTCAAGGGTTGGATTTATAACAAAATAACGTGATGTGAAAATAAAAAAATTGAACAATTGAAATTGGTTTCGCTTATTTTTTACTTGAAAATTTATTTTATTTTATATTGCTAATTATGTATCAGAGATGCTTCTATGAAACTCCCTTTCTATATGTTCAATTCATTTTCAACATTTAGATGATCAATGAAAAATCTAAACTATTTATTGTGTTTAGCATTACTTATATTATTATGAAAATACTTTCATTTGTTTAATATCGTATATGGGCCCCATCTATAAATAAGTAAAATCAATGTGATAAAATAATTTAATGCTAAATATTAATTTTTAAGTAGTATTTTCGACATCTAAACTATCGAAAATATCATTATTATATGGATAAATAATTATATAAAGTATTACTATATTCAAATATATATGTGAATAAATCTAAGTATTTTTCTTAATTTAAACACGAATGTACCTATTTTTGAGTAAATGTGACCACAGCACATATTCGATTTAGATGAAACTTAGTTTCATAACAAAAAAAAATGATGTCAAGTATAACGAATGGATTAGATTTTCTATCAAATATCAAAATCTTAAATTTTAAGAAATTACATAGAAGCGAGCCCGAGCATCATATCTTCCCATATCGATATTCTGCTTATCTTTTTCTTCACTATATTTATTAATTCAGGTTTGGATTTATAAAAAAAAAATGTGACATAGGAAAATTAAAAAAAATTTTGGAACCGATTCCACTTATTTTCACTTAAATTTTTGTTTCATATTTCTAATTATGTATTAGCTTACCGTCTATGATATTCTACTGATATTTTTGTTAACTGGATTTATTATCATACTTTGAAGGATATTAAAAATACTGTAATTATTTGTCTGCCATGTATTTCATACTTATGGGTAGTTTTTAGGAATTAAAAAAAAAACCTATTTCTGTTTAATTATACTGTAATGTACGGTGCCGATTCCAAAGAGCCTGGGGCCCACTTGTAAAAGCTAACGTAATACGTGTCATGGCATGGGCTATCTTGAAAATACATAAAAGTAGTAGATTATGAGATAATTTAATTAAAGATAAGATGGGATATGATCGGAATACACCAGACAAGATGCCGGAAACACCAAATAAAACAAAATACACCATCCCAACAGGGGAAAAATGCCCAGCATCAAATATTAAATACCCTGTTACCCGTATGAAATGAAATGATGAGATGTACGATGTTTGTTTCAACGCATACAGATAGAAATTTTATATTTTATTATTTATTTGAAAATCTTTTTATATTAATCTAGACGGCGGCAATCCCAAACAATGGGGGGCCCACTTGCAAGTTGCAACACGACCGTAAAACGTGTTATGGGCTGTGCGCCAATAAATAATAATAGTACAAGATGTGGCAATTTTATTTAGGGGGTGTTTGAAAGCAGGTTGGAGGCTTGAATGAAATGAAGATGGGATGACGAGATTAAATGAGTTGTTTTATATTTACATTAGGAAAAATAGAATCGAAAATAGGAAAATTAAGGGGCAGATATGCATTGGAAAATAAGTGTATTGAAAATGAGAAAATACTTTTTGAAAATAAAAATTTCTTCCTATTCACGTTCCATTAAACCCAACTTGTGTAGTATTCATTATTTAAAAAAAGAAAAAAGAAAAATTGTGCACTGTCCAATAAGATAAGACAGAATATGATCAAAATGCACCGGACAAGATGCCGGAAACACCAAACAAAACAAGGCACACCATTCCAGGTAAAAAAAATGCCTGGCGTCAAACAATCGACTTAAATGAAATGATAAAACATCTCACAATTAAGTTTGTCGTCCAATCGATTTAAATAATTAACTAGGGGGAATTTTCTGATAACATTTAATTGCAAACGAACTTTAAAATTGTTTAAGTTTCACTAGAGAGAACTTACCGCCGACATATGTATTAAAAAATAAAATAGCACTCAAGTTAGCATTCCGCACGTGATCATTGCACAAATTATCATCCCACTTCTTATTATATGATATTTAACGATCCAATAGCTATCTTTTTTCTTGGCTATTATTTATATCCTTGGAGTGGAGCTGGCTTTAAGTGTGCATGCACCTTTAGTTTCCACAAAAAATATAATTTTTATAAATCCAATCCACACATTATATCATAAAAATTTTTAAGCATGCTTATGAATTTGCATTCATGATAGCTACCTGTATATGCATCTGATTGTGTATGTTGGTTTTTATCCCCTAATTAAAATAATAATAATAAATATAATCCAAAGGGTGGGATTAATTATAAAAAATGCGCCATGTGAAAATAAAAAAATTCAACGCTTGGAAGCGGTTCCACTTAAAAAGATCTCTCTCTCTTTCTATATATGAATTAATGAAATACATCATTTAAATTTTAGGAGACGTTTGAAAGGCAAAAGTTTGTAGGAATGTGGGATAGAGTGGGAAGTGAAAATAAAATATTTTAAAAATTATATAATTGATAAAAAATAATAGAAATAGAAATTGAATAAATAGGTTTGATGAAGGTAGGTGGTAGGAAAAATAATTAGAATATAGAGGTAAAAATAAAAAAAATATGATTATTGATAAAGTAATCATTAACCTCAGAAAATGAAATTCCCCGCTTTCCCATCCCCCTCCCACTTGATAGAATGACAAATGTGATCTTGTTTTGTTTTATATTTCTATTATGTATCAGCTTGGCTTAGTTACATATAATCTTTTATATTTTTAATATCTTGATGCTTGATAAAAAATCTATCCTAATAAAAAAAATATTTGTTTAACCAAGAGATTAAGTTTCATAAAAAATTAAGGGTGTGTTTGGTTAAGGGTAAAACTTTTGATGAAAAGTTTTTGAGATAGAAGTTGTCACATTGATAGAAAATGATG
>JAXCLR010000105.1:23774852-23790636 GCA_035584095.1 Annona squamosa | reverse complement strand
GTAGGTTTTGAGCCGTGCATTAGGTGGAAAGACGGGCCGGGCGATCAACGGTTGGGGTATTGGATTAACTACTGTCAATCTGTCACCGTCGAAATCGCTTGCAGCATTGGAAATTCCTTCCTTTCTCACTGTAATTGAGTGTCACAGGGATGAGGTAAATGTGGGCTTCTCCGGCTTGCTATCGAAACAAAACAAAACAGGAAAACGAAAAATATATGAAATATGAAATCGAAATAGTATAGTTAATAATTTGTATAACCATTCATCATATTATCATTTGATCTAGCATCAATTGGACAGATTGATGAAAGAGAAAATCTGTCGTCAAGACCGTTGATCTTGATGTCCTATAGATTGATCATTTGATTGAGGTGCGATGAAAATTGGAATTGATGTGAAGTGTATTTGTAGGTGAGGGAGCTGCCACCAATCGCGGAAGTGTTGGCTTGGTCAGAGAAGACTGGCATCGAGATGTTCAAATGTGGAGACCACATGATGGGCATCCAAGGCCATCCTGAGTACACCAAGGACATTCTCTCCCACCTTGTTGACAGACTCCTCCAGAGGAATCTCATACAGGTATGCTCTCACCATTTGCCCAATTTGGTGATTAATTTAATTTAGTTAGAGAATAATGCACTACGAGTAAGAATTATTTCAAGAAAGTAATGCATAAGTTTTATTCAAGTAGGCTCTATTTACATCATATGTACATTATGTCATCAATCAAAAGAGGAAACATTACATCTAAGATTCTAAATCATCTACTACTACTACTAATACTGACACCATTACCACTTTATTTTTTTTGTTCATTGTATCCGATTTTTGTACATGCTTCCTCTTTTTTTTTTTTTTTTTACACATTATCCTCAGTTTTTAATCATTAAATTACTTTTTCATACCACTTCACATTATTCAGCCATTGAATTTTTTTTTTTATCGAGCCACCCACCTTAGATAACTATGTACCTAATGGAGGTATACTTTGAGAGAAAGATAACGAGGTTATTGTCTCTATTCAACTTTGAGCACTGGACCTCATTGCACTAATTTTATATACACATTCATGTCTATCGCTTGGTCATTTAAATGGCGATGCTCATTAAAATTATTTTTATAGTCATCCAAAGTTCTAAACTGGGTTGTCACTTTAGTGATAATGAAGTTGTTTGACGTCTTGTACATGTGAGTAAGATTTTGGTTTCCAGTCCAAGTTGGAGCCCATAGTTTCCATTCATATTTACAAAAACTCCAAATTGAGTTGAGGTTAAGTTAAGTGCACGCAGAAAAGATAAAATAAAATAATAAATAAAATGTGATGAGGGTTTATTTAAAAAATGCCTGAACGATTGAAGACTAAAATTTTTTTTTGGATAAACGAATGAAATAATTAGAAAGAATGATTGAATCAAAACAAAAGTTGTAAAATGGAGTGCCTTTTCCATAAAGTCATTTATCTAGATACATTTAATGTGTATGTGTGTATATATATCAAGTTTTATTATTTTTTGGGGATGTACATATTTTTTAAAAGTTTTACAGGTAGGGATCTTTTAGCCATTTTTAATTGTTGAAAATTACTAAAATAATTTGCGTTTAAAAATATAGAAAGATATATATATATATATATATTCAAAAATAGGAAAACTTTCTTTTTATAATAAATAAATCTAGATTAATAAGTTTATTAAAAAACAAAAAAAATTAAACAAGTTTTTTTTTGTCCTGGGCTAAGTAAGGGGCTAACAAGATTATGGCTCATATATGTCCTGAGCTAAGGGGCTAAGTAATAGGCATACAGAAGAATTTTATAAATGGTTAATTAAGATTTAAATAAAATATTTTTTAAATATAAAATGCACTGGTTGTATATGATCATCGCCTATAAATATCTATCCATGCTTGTATCATGTTTGAATGTAGTTCTAAAAGGAATGTCAGGGTGCTAGGAATCTCAGGTTGATTAAAATTTGGTAATAAGATCTTATAAAACGCCAACAGCTAAAATTTTCCAACTTCAGCACGATAAGGGGGGAAGTGAAAATGGTTGAAATTTATTAGACGGTTGCATTAGGATTTAGGAATCCAGATTCCAGAATGAGTAAGTATTGCTAGTGATAGTTAGCATTTGCGCATTCTATTCATTTCCATTAAGGAGATCAGCATTTGTTAGAAAATCCATTATACTGAAATTTCAACCCATTTGGGATAGCACTAGCTTGGGTGATTCCATTGGCAAGAAAATGAATCGAAGAAAGTCTGGCCGTTAAAGCCAACAAGGATTTCTCAATTTGAATTTGTCGGAAAATCAAGCCATTCCGTGGCCTTCTTTTCTTTCATTCCTTTGAATTCAGACATGACTTTGAAAAGAGCTTTCTGTTTCAGAACTGCCATGTTGAAGCAGCAAAGGCAAGCTTGGAAGCATACGAACCTGATCAGGAGGCATGGCAAAGGCTTTGCAAGAGCTTCCTCAAAGGAAATGTTATGTTGTAGTTACCAAGCAGTGGATATTGATTTCAATTGATGCTCCAGATTTTGTATATTAATCGCAAACTGAAGTCAGATCCTAGTGGATTTAATTATCCCAACGTTTTGTACTAGTTACTCAAAATATCCCATCTTCATTTGGCAGAAAAATGCCATTGGCAATTTTTTCAAACATGCACGCGTTGTTTTGAATCATGTTTTAGTGGGAAGAAACGCTTAAAAATGAGATCCACAAAAAAAAAAAAAAAAATGGAAAAGAAAAGAAAAGAGATCCACAAATTATGCTGTCTGCATTACATTACTGCAAAATTAGAAATTCTAGATTTTTTATTGATGACCCAAATTATGGATGGATGAGCATTTTTGGGTGGTATGTTTTCTTCCGGGTCAAATTATAATTAATACACTTGCATTGTCGTGTTCAGTACAGATAAAGCATCTACAAAATGAGCCCAGCTAATTTAGGAATATAATTAATTCACTTCGTCTGCCATACCAGCTACCTATGGTTGAGCCAGGTCTTTCTGTCCACCTCAGGAATTGTTAGAAAAATGGATATAGATGTTTATTAATTAAAGAACTTTCCAAATATCCATCTAGTGGGGACTATCTTCAGTCTTCATTTGAAAATTTTCATGATGGAATGATGCCTACCATTCCAACATTTTGTTTGAGCAGTTGAAAATGCTTTTTGGATGGTTTTCCAGAGCCCACTGATTTGGACAACTCATCATCCAATGTTCCAATTCCTCGGCCAAGTAATTCAATAAAATTAATTGAAGGAAAATTTTTTTTTTATACCCACACCATTTGTTTATAATTTCTAATATACCCACTATATTTTAAAAATTTCTGTTGTACTTATAACCACTATAAATTCATATTATACCCATGCAATCAAAATAACAGGTAACTCCCTTACTAAAATGGCGACTCCCTTATTAAAATGACAATTTTGTACCGTCAAATGTTTTTCTAATTAAAACAATTCAGCCTTAGAGTATATTTGTTAAAATTTTTAAACTAAAACTTTTTACTTTCGATAACTACTTTATTTTTAATTATTTCTTCATATTTCTCTATATAATTAGCCTATTTATTTTAACTTTATTCTCTTTACTCTTCATCATTACATTTATTATATCACATTATTTTTTCTATTTTAAAATTTTTTATATAAAAAATTTTTCATCCAAATGTTTTATTACTTCCTAAACACATCCTTAATATAGTATTTGAATCATTTGATATCACGAATTAATAGTTTATATAAATTAATTGAGTCATGTTAGGATTGAATCATTTCAATTATAGAAAGGTAAAATCATTTTTTCCATAGAATAGTTAATAGTTGTTTTGACTGCATGATATGTTAAGAATCTAAGGTGAAATGTTATGATTATAAAAGAAAATTTTAAAATATTATGAGTATAATAAGAACTGTGGACAAATATTGTAGGTATAAGAGAAATTTTTCTTTAATTAAGGGACAAACCTTACTTTTCCTCTGGCTCAAGGAAATATATGCCTTTGCTACTTGGGAGTTGCTTGAGTGGTAAGAGCGTTGGCATGCTTCCGAGGGACATGGCTTCGAAACTCATCCCGAAAGTGAAAGCATTTGGTCTTCATCTTGGTAATGTGGAAGCATCTAATTCTCACATGGCAATTGGGAGGATGTGACCTCCTGCTGAGTAATTATAAAAATTAATAAGCTTAAGGGTACGTTTAGCGATAATTAAAAAATGTCAAGTTAAAACTTTTCAATCTAAAACTTTTCACTTTCCACAACTATCATATTTTTAAATTAATTTTTCACATTTTTATATATAACTATCCTACTTTTCAATCATTTCTACACAACTGCCCGCACAACTAACCTATATATTTTAACTTTATTATCTTTACTACTCATCATTACCTTTATCATATCACATCATTTGACAACTTTTACTTTTCAAAATTTTTTATCAAAAATTGTATTTATTCCCAAACATACCTTAAGTGTGGGTTAAAACGAGATGTAATAGAAGTATACCAGTAAATAAAAAAAAAGCATCTGCCTTTCTCTGTCACACTAATACAAGGAAGCATCTGCTAAATCCTATTCATACATGATCGTTTGCAAATGATTAACAGGCATACACTTGGTGATTTCATTTGAGTAGCAATTGAAGAGTCACTTTGGAGCATATAAAAATTAAGGTGATACTTCATTATTTCAATGTTTGCTTGTACGATATATATATATATATATTTATGTTGCATCGCATATTTATAGGATCTACTTCTATGAAATCCCACTTGTATGTGATGTAATCATTTTTATTACCTTATGATTGATGAAAAATTCACTTTGGGAACGTTTGGAATCGTTAATACGTGGGATGGGATGAGAAAGCATAGGATGACACATTTTTGGAGAGATAATTTATCAATCTAACAATCATGTTTTGCTAACTGTATCCTTATATTTCAATTATTTTTCAACTTATTCTATTTATTCCAATTTTATTCATATTATTTCATATCAAATTATCAATAATATATTTCATATCAAATTATCAATCATATATTATTGAAATATTTCCTTTTATATTTTCTACTCCCATCTTACAATCCCATCAAAATTCAACATACCAAAAATGCCATTTTATTTAGTATAGTGCTTTTTTCAAATGCACTCTCTACATTTCGAAAATTGGGTCTAGGGATTAGTGTGGCATTGGACTATTTTCTTTGCTTGTCAAAGTCGTCTCCTAGTGGTGTTGTGCTGCAAAGTCGTTGTAGACACCTTTCTCTTAAGCCTATAAATACACATAAAAATAAAGAAAACATATGTATGAACCAATATCTAAGCCCAACCACTATAAAAAAAATCAATCTAAAAAATTGCCGATGGACTCTAAAACCAACAACCCACATAGAGCAAGACTCCAAACAAATCAAACCTACAAACTACTAAACAGGTCTATCCAGACTTGGCCCACAGGAGCAAAACTCCAACAACCCAGCAAACTGGGCTCGACAGCAACAGCCCACTAGATTCCAGCAAACGGGCTTATCCAACCTTGGCCCAAAGGAGCAAAGCTCTAGCAAACCATAGAAATTGGGCTCTACAGTAACAGCCCACTAGATACAGCAATTGAGCTCTATAGCAACAACTCACCAAACCTAGCTTCAGCCCATAGAAATGGGCTCTACAGCAATAGCCCACCAGGCTACAACAACAACCCACTTGGAATAAAAAGCTCCAACAAAACTTCAAGCCCAAACAGTTACGAGCTCCCACCATCGACCCAAGGCCTGTGCACCTACCTCCCCTCTATAAATAGAGAGGCAAGTTCCAAGCTCAAGCACACCAAGAGAGGCATCCCAAAGGAAGAGGACGGGAGTTTGCAACAGCCCCTTTGCACAGCCTGGCTCTTTCTCTTTTCCACCTTCTTCCTCTTCAACCCCCTCTCTCCAAATTCCCCCTTTTCTCTCCCTCTTCTTCAGATTTTTTGTTTTTATTTCCCCCTTTCATGCCTATGTAAACGGCTTGAGGTTAACAGATTTTTTTATATCTATTTTAATCTGAAGACTGGGATCCAAGCTCTGTATGACCAGTGCTCTTATTTAATGAAAACGGGGTCTAATTTACCATTTAAGATCGGTTGCGACTCCATCTAGCGGTGTAAATCTCTTGGCTAATGAGGTTATTCCTACATAGTTTATTTGATCTAAATACTAACGCTTTTCATCGAGTTGAAGCCGCAGCAAGGTAGACACATGCCGTCCAGCAGCCAGTAGCTCTTGGTGACGCACATTGCCCCATCACACTGCTGAATCCTTGGGAATCCCACGCATATGCCGCTACTCCTGAAGCTTGAGGACCAAATCCAAGATTGGTGCCTATTCTATGCAAATATTCATTTTTCAAAACATACCAACAACCCTTCTATTCAATGAGAAACGTAGGTTCCGGCTCTTTCAATCCGTCCCATATTTCACGAGGCGGGAAAGGCATCCGAGCCGATCGTAGAGTTGCACAACACATTCATCATTGGCCTTTTTAGTTCATCATTCGAATATTTTGTACCTATTCCACAAAATGAGGCCCAATGCTATAGTGGGCCTAAATGTAGTCCTAGATATAGCTCAGCTACAATTTGTCATCAGCTCTGGGTCCTCTCTACATGCTCTATTCTGTTTCCACATATAATTCCCAACTTGGTACATGGCCCCTGTACGCATCAACTACCTAAACATCTTTTGATCTACCTCCAACTTCAAGCACAAAACCATCAGAGTTTTAACCAACCAAGCTATCCTTAATAATGGCAATGGCAACAGCTTTTGGCTGTCCCATAAAAAAGTTCTTATTTTTTTACATCCACTTTGGAAGAACTCAAAAAAAGAATTAGTAAAGAGAAAAAAAAACTTTTTCCATTCTCATAAAGGGTGTGTTTGGTGTTTGATAAAATTTTTGAAAGAAAAATTTTGATGTAAAAGCTTTTAAATGAAAAAGTGATATGATATGATAATGGTAATGATTATCAGCAAAGAAAAAAAAAGTTAAAATATATAGAGTAGTTGTGGAGAAATGATTAAAATATAGAATAATTGTAGAGAGAAATGTAAAAAAATGATTAGAAAATAGGATAGTTATGGAAAATGAAAAATTTTATATTAACATGGTTCATGGAGTACCAAACACACCTAAAACATCTGAATAAGACCTTTAATCTATTAAAATATTTTGTATTTATGTGAGTGGGTCAGGACGAGTTGGGACATGATCGAGAAATTAAAGAACGGATCTTAAATCCTAACCCTTCTCATTCTATTGTGTTAAAATTTCCGATCTTATGTAAAATAGGGACGAGTCACAAGTTATCCCACCCCTTTTTTCATATCATGCTCAAGTGATTTAATAAGGTATTTTATGGAGTTTTGAATTTGAATCTCTCAATTTTTTCAAAATCATAAGGCATTTTGAATCCAAGTTATTCATTATATTTATTTAATGGACCGTGTTCATATAGAGGGGGCTCTCAACTTTAAAATACTAAACTAGCTCATGTCAGCTAGGGTTCAACTTTAAATTATCAAACTAGCTCATTACATCCTCATTTGCACTATTTTGGGGTCCATTTCATTCAAAGTATTTAAAATGTTGCGTTGGATTAAAAATGTATTAATTTTTATGATGGTAAAAATATACGAATTTATTTAAAAGTGCGGTTATATAAGCTTACATAATAGTTAAAAGTGCATATTTAACAAATGCAACACTGCGTTACATAACGGCAAGAGTTAAAAGTTATAAGAAAGTTTGTTTTTAACGAAAGCTTTTAAAATTGTGTGTTTAGTTGGGCATAAAACTTCTCGACAAAAACTTCTTAATGAAAACTTTTTTTTCTCTGTAACTATCTTTTTTTAAATTTTTTTGAGTAAACCTTATTTTTAAATTATTTCATCATATTTTTCTATACAAATTATTTTATTTTCAATCATTTCCATACAACTACTCATACAATTAACATATCTATTTTAACTTTATTCTCTTTATACTTCATTATTATCATTATCACATTATATCATTTTCTATCAATTTAACAACTTTTATATAAAAAAATTTTCATTAAACAGCTTTATCACTTTCCAAAGACACACTAAAACTTTTTTAATGAAGTTGAACAAAAGGAGTTCCTGGTAATGGTTTCCAACGTAGCTGAACCCCATTTTCCGTGAATTGCTCTGGACTAGTGTATGACAGGCCGGGCGATCAACGGCTGGGATATTGGATTAACTGCTATTAATCTGTCACCGTCAAAATCACTTGCAGCATTGCAAATTCCATCCTTTCTCACTGTAATTGAGCGTCACGGGGATGAGGTAAATGTAGGCTTCTCCAGCTTGCCATCGAAAGTTGGAAACTTGGAATTAAAAAAACAAAACGGGAAAAAAATATAAAAAAGTTAGAAAATCTGTCATCGAAACCGTTGATCTTGATGTCCCCATTGATGGATCATTTGATTGGAGGTGCGATGCAAAATTCGAATAGATATGGATTGTATTTGTAGGTGAGGGAGCTTCCACCATTCGCGGAAGTGTTGGCTTGGTCAGAGAAGACTGGCATCGAGATGTTCAAATGTGTAGACCACATGATGGGCATCCAAGGCCATCCTGAGTACACCAAGGACATTCTTTCCCACCTTGTTGACAGGGACTCCTCCAGAGGAATCTCATCCAAGGCCTTAGAAAGAGTGATTGAATCAAAATAAAAGCTGAAAATGGAGTGGACATACACAAAATTAGAAAATCCATTTTACTGAAATTTCAACCCCATTTGGGGTAGCACTGATCTGGGTGGTTCCATTGGCAAGAAAATGAACCCAAGAAAGTCTGGCCCTTCAAGCTAACAGAGATTTCTCAATTTGAATTTGGCGGAAAATCAATCCATTCCATGTCCTCCAATTCTTTCATTCCTTTGAATTCAGACATGACTTTGAAAAGAGCTTTCTGCCATGTTGAAGCAGCAAAGGCATGCCTGGAAGCATATGCGCCTGATCAAGAGGCATGGCAAAGGCTTTGCAAGAGCTTTCTCAAAGGAAATGTTATGTTGTAGTTACCAAGCACTGGATATTGATTTCAATTGATGCTCCAGATTTTGTACATTAATAGCAAACTGATGTCAGATCTCAGTGAATTGAATTATTTCCAGTTATTCAAAGCATTTCATCTTCATGTGGCAGAAAAAAATGGCATTGGCAATTTATTCAAGCATGTTTGCATTGTATGATGTGTTAGTGGGAAGAAAAGCTTTAAAATGAGATCCACAATTTACGCTGTCTGCAAAATTAGAAATTCTAGATTTTTTATTAATGACCCAACTTATTGATGGATGAGAGTTTTGGGTACTATGTTTTCTTCTGGGTCTGATCATAATTAATACACTTGTATTGTTGTGTCCAGTGCAAATAAAGCATCTACAAAATGAGTGCAGCTAATTTAGGAACACAATTAATTCAGTTCATCTACCATACCGGTGACATGAGGCTGATTCAAGTCATTCTGCCCACCTCAGGAATTGCTAGAAAATGGGTATGGGTTTTTATTAATAAAATAATTTCCCAAATATCCATTTAATAGGGACTATCTTCACTCCTTATTTAAAAATTTTCATGATGGAATGAAGCCAATCAGTCTAACATTTGCTTAAGCAGTCGAACTGCAAAATGCTTATTTTGATGGTTTTCCAAGGCCCAGTGATTTGGACAACTTGTCTTCCAATGTTCCAATTCCTTGACAAAGTGATTCAACGACAATATTGCGCTGTTTTTCTTATTACTTTTTTTCTTTTTTGTATTTCTTATATGGGGATTAGACAGCTATGAAAACTTTATACATTCGATAAAAATTGGAAATGAATGAATTCCATCAGTTGAGTTGAGATTCTGCACTTCAAGGATCTAAGTTTACTTGAGGCGTGGCCGCATGGGACTTCCCATGGGTCCGGCCGTGGGACATTTTTTTATTTATTTATTTTTTATAAATGTGTATAGTTAGGTGTATTTAATATATAAACTAAATTTTGACATTTTTGCATGACTTTAAGTATTTTTATTTTTTAAACACAGGGGCATTTTTGAATTTTCTGAGTCAGAAATTACGAAAAATGCCACTTGTTTAAAAATTAAAAAATAGTTAGAATAATTCAAAAATGGTAAAACTTGGATTATAGGTTAAATATACCTAACTTTATATATTTATCAAAAAATGAAAAAAATATTTATGAGGGGTCTTATGACCAGACGCATTGAGGGTCTTATGCGGTCCGCCTCATGGGATCACCCCTTAATTTACTTCATTAGTAAAGACAACAATCTAGCAGTGTAACTTCACTTCTATTAAAAAAAAAAAAAATTAGAAACGGAATTTGTTCAATGGAGGAAAAAATTTTCATTCGCGATTGATTTGAAACGTACATCTCACAGGGGTTTGTTTGATAGTATTAAAAAATATTTTCCATTGTTTCGTAAACACCTTTTGATATAATTTAACATCTTAATAACCTAACTTTTTTCAAAAATTTTATTATTTCCTCCATATTTCAATTATTTTCTTGCTTTTCCTTACAACTATCATATTAATTTTATATTTATTCTATTGACTTCCTATTATTACCCTTCTTAGATGAGGATTTGTTTCAATGCAATTGGATGTTTTGAAATTTTAATTCATCCAATTGAAAATTCTATTTTACCCTTAATCTATGCATATTTAATTTATAGCCCAAGTTTTACTATTTTTATAATTGTATATATATTTTTTCAATTTTTGAAAATAGGAGTACTTTAGTCATTTAAAAAGTACCAAAATTCCTCTATTTTTAAAAATAAAAAATATGTATACACATTTTCAAAAACATTAAAATTTGGATTATAAATTAAATATAACTAGATTAAGAGTTTCATAAAATAAATTTTCAAAAAAAATTAATAATAATGAGATTTTCAACCAGATGCGTTGAAATATTCTCCCTTGGATATGTTTCTCTTTTACTTTTCAAAAATTTTCTTTTTTCACTTTTTTACTTGTTAACAAGTTTCCTTTTGATGACAGAGAGAAGGAAAATAAAATTCATATTCTTTTCTACACTACTTTTGATCAAAAACTTATCAAATTAAAATTTTTTACTCTCTATAACTATAATATTTTTAATTATTTTTTCATGTCTTCTGATAAGACTATCTTGTTTTCATTTATTTTTACAGGACTATTCATACCATTAATTTATTTATTTTAACTTTATTATTTTTTCTCTTTATCATTACTTTTATTATATTACATCATTTTATCTTATTTTGAAAATTTTTACATTAAAATTTTTCTGATAGGATTGTAAAATTCAAAGATTTTGAATGGAACTGGGAAAGAAGTTTATTGATTTTGCGAGGTAATTCTTGCTATTCTGTTCAAGAAATAGGAATTCAGGAAAGAAATGAAAACTAACATCTGTTTAGAAGAGGCTTCAGCCGCCCGAAATGAAGCTACTTTGGCTTATTTATACTTCTAGCCGCACAAATCTGCAACGTGGCTGCAACCTAACGTCCACACTTGCGATTGCTCTAGCTTGTCCAAATCTTATCAATACTTCCTTCCTCTTCGTGAGATCCACGTTGTCCTCAAGGTTGTAATCTCAACAATATCAGTGGTTACCACGTCAGTTGAATGCCATCAACCTCCCTCTTAGTTCCATCATTGGGCTGGTATAAAGCATCTTACTCCTCACCTTTCACTCCAAAATACCTCAACCATCCTCACCTCCTTTGCAATCCATCATGATGGAAAGAGAATCCCCCTGGGTACCAGACACGCCATCCCTCTGTGGTCTCAAAAACCTTTGGGAAAACACAATACATAGAAACAGTGTTTGAAAATCATCTAGAATTCCGTATTTGTTCCAGCTGTCTGCAACTCCCTTGGCAGTTCACACCATGCACCAATTGCAAATAGATATTCAAATCCTGATCTATATTAACACCTACAGATCTGTTTGTCAATTGGACTTGAACTTTTCGATTGATAATCTTGGCATGGACTACTTGCCTATGCAGGAAACTCAAGTGTTTTTGCATTGCTCCAACTACCTTCACGACATCATACGGCTCCCTAATGCCATTACCCGCCCCAAATTTTCCCGCAGCTGCCCCTGTTTGATTTACAACACTTGTCTTTTGTCACATGGACTTTTGAATTCTCCAGTTCTTCAACTTCCAAGCACCACTAATTTATGTATTATAACTTTATTTTTTTTCATCTTCATCATTACTCTTATTATATCACATCGTTTTATCCTAGTTCGAAAACTTTTATGCTAAAACTTTTCGGATGAGATTGGAGAATTCAAAGATTTTGAATGGAACTATGAAAGAAGTTTATTGATTTTGCGAGGAAATTCTGACTATTATGTACGAGGAATGACAATTAGGGAAAAAACTAAAATAAAAAGCTAACATCTTTTTAGACGAGACTTCAACAGTCCTAAATTAAGCTACTTAGCCTCATTTATCCTCCAATGGCCATCCATTTCCAGCTTCACCCATCTACTACATGGCTACATCTCAACCTCAGCACATGTGATTGTTTCAGCTTAGCCAGATCTTACTATTTTTTGTTGAAAAGTTTAATCACTTCCCAAATACACCCATAGTGTGATATCTTTTTTATTAATAATGTATAACTTCATATTGAATATTAAGTCAAGCTCATTCATACAAAGACATACTAAGCTCTCATAATTCCTCTATAGAGATTAAGCCCCACCTATACTAATGGGAGATAAACTCCCAAAGTTAGATCCCCTTACAATCAACAGATAAATCAAACTCCCACAGTTGAGAGAATTGATATGCCTGCATTGTGTAGGCAAATGCACGTACTAACTAGGCAATTCCCAATTAGTAATGTAGTGTGACATCCTAATTATCTAATGATCCTAATTTTTCAATTATTACTCAATCATTATTTAAAATTTTCATATAATTACCCAATACATCACTTTTTAACTTTGTTAAGAATCTGTCACTAAATATAAATTGCTTTTGTTACCAATTGGACCATAGTTATAACAACTAATCCTAATTATTGATTTTCGCCTAATGGCTGGAAGTAGGTTTGTCATGAGATATATTTAGGTTGGATTGAATCGTAATATAAAAAAGGATAATTTAAAATAAATGTACATAAAGAGAATATGAAATATATTATTAATTAAACAGAGATACTTTTATGAAACCTCTTTTTTATAAAACTTTCTTCATTTTTTTAACATCTAGATGAGTGATAAAAAAATTTACTCCATCTATCATATTTAATGTCATTTATATTATCATGTAAATCTTTTCATTTGTCTACATAAATGTGTAAAATCAATGCAACAATGTAATAAAATGATTTAATGATAAACATCAATCTTAAGTAGTTTTTTCAATGTTCAAACTATCTAAAATATCACTAATTCGTGGATAAATGATTTTATAAGATATTACTATATTATGACATATATGTGAATAGATTTAAGCATATTTCTTTATTTATACATAAATGTATCTATTTTTAAGCAAATGTACGCTATGTATATATTGGATATAAATGAAACTAAGTCTCGTAACTAAATAAATGATATTAAATGTAATGAATTGATTAAATTTTGTGTTAATCATTGATATCTTAAGAATAGCCAGAGTTTTATGAAATCACTTATATGAAATTGGGTTTCGGAGAATATTTCCCCGTTACTTAAATGGGACAAACCATACTTTCCCTCTCACTCAAGGAAGCATATCTACCTTTCTCTTTCCCACAACGTACGGGAGCATCTACTAAAGCCTATTTCTACTTGGTGATTTCCGTTTGCCTGGCAGTTGAAGAGTCAGTTTGGAGCAAATCAAAGTTTCAGGTGCTACTTCATTATTTCAATATTTCCTTGTATTATATATATTTGTGCTGAATCGCATATTTGTGAGTTCCATTTCTATGAAACCCCATTTATAAGTAATTTGATCCATTTTTATTAGCTTAATGCCTAATGAAAAACTCACTTCATTTATTATATTTATCATCATATTGTTACAGAAATTTACTTATTTGTACAGTATTAGTGTCCACAGAACTTATCCGCAAACGTGTAAAATGGACGTAATAAATTCCGCCAAAGTTGGGAATTCCTTCTCTTGTAATCGGTAGTGTTCTTACTTGGGTTTTGTGATTTTGTTCATACTTCAACTTGCACGAAAGTAAGTATTGCGACGCTGTCGCATGATGAAATGAATTAAATGACAAAATGCCTTTTACGTGATTTCCATTTTTTATAGGATCTGAGCTGTCTATCATCCCTATCATTAACGTTTATTTAAAACAAAAATATTATAACATAAAAATAAAAATATTATTTATAAAAAAAGATACGATTTATTATAATCAGTTAATATACGTACCCTAATGGCACCTGTAGTACCAATGAAGGTTTAAGTATGCTACTCCCATTTTGGGTCCTGCTGATCATGAATTAAAAATCTAACTCACTTAATTCATTTAGAATCATTTATTTAATTCAGTTAGGAAACTATGTTTCTTCAAATAAAAATATATAACACCAATGTGATAAAATAATTTCATTTATGTATCAATTTCAAAATTATATATTCAACCTAAGTCTAGAAAAATTTTCATGTGATAAATGATTCCATAAATTTGTTACTACATTCTAACACAACTATGTAGGGAGAATGGCCCACCCAATTAAAAATTTGATTGAAATGATGCCTAGCATCCTGTTGAAAGAAATAACGTCAAACGAAATAAATAAATAAAATTTTAATTTAATTAATAAGGCAGGCCCGGTGACAATAAAATTTTAAATAGTATAAATATTGCTTAATATGAAAAATAAATCTATCAAAAATTTTCCTTAAGCGAGTGTTTATATTTTTGAAATTATTTCTTTTGTATTTAATAAAAATATGCACCGTATTTGTTAAATTTAAAAGGTATTTTTGTTGTCATTTAATCTTATCTATTTTATTTATCTTTACTTTTCATTATTATCCTTATCATATCATATCATTTTATTCTATTTCAAAAATATTTACACTGAAAACTCTATGGCCTCCTAGACACACCCTTTTTTTATTTTTGCCAAACAAAATGATGGATAAATTCAAATTTTGGAAAATATTATGGAATGAAAGACCTTGATGAAGCCCGTATATGTATGATTTTTTCTTAAAAAATAAAAATAGCTCTAATGGTCGCCTCACTGGGGTTTTATTTAATGGAATATTTACTTTCATGCATATATGATGGGAATGGCAATTGACATTATGTATTTATGTAAGATAGTGAGACGGCTATTGCCTGCCTCTTACTAATCAAATTAAATCTCTGGATGTTGATTAGATTATATATGTGCATGCGAAGTGAGCTGATGATGAAAGTCTCGATGGAGAAGATGAGGGAGATTGCTGCCGCTTTGTTAGCGGATTCGATGACTTCCTTGACCCATGGAATGTGCGGAAAGTGCAGCAGTATCCTGCACAGCCGTCTTCAGGACATGGCATCCTCTGGTAACTCCAATTGCTTCTTACCCAGTCCCTAAATATATTTCTAAGAGATCTGAGATCATGGCTATGAGATTTTACACAATTTGCATCTATACCTATGATTCAAAATTTATTGCAAATAAGCCTAAGAATTTTTAAAATATTTATAATTATGCCCATGACAAATATCAATCTCTTGATTTTTA
>JAXCLR010000105.1:23697391-23711034 GCA_035584095.1 Annona squamosa | reverse complement strand
TGCAGAGTAAACGTTTAGATGGTAAAGGTTTAAATTGATATTTTTATTTATTGACAGACACACCCTCGCATTTTTCATGTATTTAGCTAAACGGAACCCAAAATCCCAAGAGTCACGAGGCGTCATTGGCAATTATTACCGAACCTTCCCACCAAACCCTCCTCTCGCTCGCCACGTGGAAAATTGCTTTCTACGTCGCCGCGTCCCCCGATTTTCATCCCGCCTTCCTTCTCGTGATTCGTCTTCCCAACTTCTGCAAAAGATCTCCGCGCTGAAAAGACGGAAATACCCCTGATTCTTATGGGAATTACATTCCTATCCATCCGCTCCAACCCATCTCCAGCGCCCCACCTCCGCAAACTCAACCATGGCGTCCAACCCGTGTTACCTCAAAACCGCAGCCTTCACCCTGTTTCCGCACGCCTCCCATGCCTTTCCGGCATTTTCACAGGTTATGCCTCTCGGCCTCTGCTACCGCGGCAGCTTCTGTTCCTCAGAAATCCGGTGTTCCGGACCGGCGCTTCGGAGTCGGATCCTCGTCCGCCTGACGACGGGGAAGGGCCTCTCAAGGGGAAGATCATTATTGCGTCGGCGATCACGATCGCATTGGCCGTCTTGAATCGGGTGTTGTATAAGCTCGCACTGGTGCCCATGAAGGAGTACCCGTTCTTCATGGCCCAAGTCACAACTTTTGGGTAAGGATTTCCCGGCTTAGTAATTTATGATTCTTCTTATTGGGTGCGGGAAGGCGTAATCAGTGGTGAATTGTAGGTAACCAGATCCAAAATTCGATTTTGTATGTTCTTTGTTTCGTTTGAAATGGTAAGCACTGCAAGCAATAATATTGCTAACTGGGTGTTTGCTGCTTCGGATGTGCTCTGCGAGTTCGGTTCTTCTTCATCGCTGCAATCCAGCTTGATCAGAAGTATCATTTGGGAACTATGGAAATAGGTGTGAATGAAATGCCAATGGAGGTGTTTGCAATTTCATTGATTCCAAACTGCTGTTCACCGTGTCTGTGAATGCAATAGTAGGGGGCCTGGCTTGTTTGGAATTGTGTCTAAATTAATGCTTTTACGTTGTATAATGTGCGGAGATGGTGCCAAAATTCTCAAAGTGCTTGAACGCAGCCTGCTCCGCTGCTCGTCCCTTTTCTTTCTGTCAAACTATCCAAGTGCCATAATTATAAAATCTAACCTCCAGCTGTCATGGAGTGGAGCAATCTGTGTAGGGGATACCATGAATCTGACTAAGATATGAGCAGGATCAAACATCAACTGAGCTGCATATCCAAAGAAGCATGTCTGCATGCACGAGACATTCCAAAATCATTGTATTGCAATTTAATGTTATTGTGATTTATCTCGACAGACTGAAATGGTTTAATGCAGGTATGTGGCAATCTATTTTTCAATTCTCTCCTTGAGGAGACATGCCGGAATTGTTACAAAAGAGATGCTCAGGCTTCCCAAATCTAATTTTATGTCTATTGGGGCACTGGAAGCCCTTGGGCTTGCAGCTGGAATGTCAGCTGGAGGTATGTGCTAGACAGCTTACATTGAAAGTTGAAAGTAAAGATTACAGACTAGTTGTTTTAGTTAAGTAGGAAATAGTAAGTATGATGGTTCAATTGGATTATCCTATCACTATCAATAGTCACAAAATATGAGAGATTCCATGGAAATTTTTCATTAAATTATTTCTCATTTCTTTGTACAGTATTTGCATCATTTTTACATTATCAAGAAATGATTTAGAGCAATACACTTGCTGACAAAAATGAGCCAAAGTTTAACTCTAAGGGTGTGTGGCAATGAGAAGAAAATGTTAAGCTAAAACTTTTCACTCTCCATAACTACCCTTCACTCTCCATAACTACCCTATTTTAAAATTATTTATTCACATCTTCCTTACTTTCTAATCATTTATGCACAACTAACCATAAAACTAACCTATCTATTTAAACCTTATTCTCTTTACATCTCAATATCACCCCAATCATATCACATCATTTTTTACTAATTTAACAACTTTTACATCAAATTTTTTTTTTTTCAAAAGTTTTATCACTTCCCAAACACACCCTAAAAGAGGAAGTGCACCATCCTTGGTGAGGATATGGGTATCCCTAGATATTCCTATTGCTGCTTGAGTGTGTACAAGTGGACTCACTCTATTTCTTTCTCATGGCAATTAATCTCATGAGCCCGTTAGTTGAGGCCATGCCTGGAATTCCTCAAAAAGTGCTACCATAAGTAGGGAATTATCTCCATTCTCTCCAAACACTTGCTTCTACTTATTTGCATGGCAATAGGCAACGCTTGAAACGGAAGATGATTTTATAAGCGATATACATGGGGCAGTCAATCGCCTATTGAGTAATTGAGTTTCCATCATTACCTGTCTAAAATGTAAAGTATTGACCACAGTCTTGCATTCTCAAAGCCTCATCATACTGGATATCCTCATCTGCAGGATGAGAATCCCAGACTAACCACCTCTAGACTAATCTTAGAATTTCAGATGATTTATTAGATTAGTTACTTCAAATATCAACAATGTAGTTTCAGCTTTATTTATATTATGTTTGCTTTCTTTTAGCATTTATCCTTCTTTCTTTATCTTTTTTTGTTTTCCTTTTCCCTCAATTGGATACTTTTCGATACAATAAAGCAAAAGATATTAAAACCAATTTGAAAAATTGCCTTCATCTCTATATACTAATTACTGTTTGTATTTGTTATATATTTTTCACAGCTATGCTTCCAGGACCAGCCATACCTATATTATCTCAGGTGATGTTAATCTTGGGTGGATTAAATGAAGCACTTCAGAATATTTTGGCTGTCAATATTTAAGCCTTTCACTTCTTGTTGCATTGGACCTTTTATATACATTGATGGATAGGTTAACTGACATAACTGAACTGAAACTGCTTGAAACTGTGACTCTGGTAGGCTGTGTATTTCAATGTTATGGTCTCTGCTTTCTACCCAGGTCATACATAAGGGTGCATTTTGTATGGAGTAAAAAATGGGAAAATTTTTGAAAAGTTGAGAATGTGTTTGGTAAATGGAAAAATGGGGAAAAGTTTTTGGGAAAAAAATTTGAAAAAAAGTAAGAGAATGATGTGATATGAAACATGTCATGATTAAGAATAAAAGGAATAAAGTTAAAGGAGATAAAATAGTTATATGAAAAGATGTGAAAATTGATTGAAAAGTAGAGTAGTCATATTGAAAAGTGTGTTAGTTGCCTAGAAAAATGTGTGGAAGAGTCAGGGAAATGAATTTTTTTTCCCCTTTTTCAGATAAGATAGTTATATGAAAAATGTGAAAAATGATTGAAAAGTACGTAGTTATATAGAAATGTGTGTTGGTTGTTTATAAAAATGTGTGGAAAGTTGGGGAAATGAATTTTTTTTCTTTTCAGATAAGATGGTTATACGAAAAATGTGAAAAATGGTTGGAAAGTAAGGTAGTTATATTGAAAAGTGTGTTAGTTGTCTAGAAAAATGTGCGGAAAAGTTGGGGAAATGATTTTGTTTCTTTTCCCTTTGCGAAGCACGCCCAAAAAATGTTGTAATATGATAAAGCTAATGATTGGAATGTAGGGTTCTTAGGTATGGAAATATGTAAATTGTGAAAAAAATGATTGGAATGTAGAGGTAATGATTAGTGAGTAAAGTTGGTTGGTAGTCAAGATGTCAAATCATGTGGAAAAGTGTGTAGAGAGGAGTGTGAAAGTTTTTCCCCTATTTTCCCCAAAATTTGTATCATACCAAATGTCTCCCGAATGTGAAAAACAGTGAATAATTTTGAAGCTCTTATAGCTTGGTACAGGGACCCTGGAAATTGGTCCTGAATGTTTCCACACAGTATTTACCCAGGTTTCCATAAAGATGTAAAAATATATGGTTAGAAGTTCAAATACATTGTAAAATGAATTGGAAAATTTTGGTCGTGAATGTTTGCATCTAGCATTTGACCCAAATTTCCCATGAAATTGTAAAAATGAATGGGGAGAAGTTCAAATAACTTGATAGGGAGGTGCTGAAGAAGTTTGGCCCTGAATGTTTCCAGACAGTATGTAGCTGCACTTCAATCTTTGTCATTTTCTAAATACAAATTTCCAAAAAATGAGTGATTGTCCTGGCACACTACATGCATTTTCCCCACGTATTAGCAGAAGGTTCTTAAAATTTGTAAACCTTTCGTGCTGCTTGAGATTTCCCTCCTTTTGCAGATGGTTCCTGTACTAATATATTCATTAGAAGTAGTTTGTTTTGCAATCAGAAGATCATTTTGATTATACGATATGGGGAACTTACAGAGTGGAAAGACTTAAACAGAGTCAACTATGTGGGGAAGACGAGATGCATTTCCGAAACATTAACTTTACATGTTAAAAAGCACACCGAATCATTCTGACTTGAATATACTGGATCAAATGTAATAAATAACACATTGGGCCATATTGTCTGATCTTTGTCCAATGCTTTTGAGATTTGATCCACACTAATACTCTTAAAGCAAATGGATAATTATTTTTTTATGGTTGACTGGCAGATTCCCATCTAACCACTAGCTTCTATGTATTTGCAGACATTCTTGGTATGGCAGCTTATCTTTTCTTGGTTCATTTTAGGGAGAGAATATTCAGGTACTGAAGTTCTAGGCTGCTTGCTTGTTGCTGCTGGTGTTGCTGTAGCAATGGCAAGGTATCTTATTTGGGATTGGTTTGTGCTTAGCTGTCTGGATGGTTGGAAGATGTTTGAACTTCCCTATTTATGCACTGCAATTGTATGATTGAGTTGGTGGTTTTTATCAGTTTTCTTGTGGAAAACATAATTCACATATAGGTTTTTCTGACACATTATGGATAAGGAAATTTTGATAAATTGGTGAAGCATTTTCTTTTATTGTTACTGAGCAAAGATTGCAGCATCTGGTTGTGTCAATTTCTTTAACTTGCCAATGTGTATTGATGTGTTTCAAGTGGTACTCAGGTATCAAGCTGGTTACATGTGGTGGATTTGGTACAACTTGTAATAGTTTGCATGTTCTCTAATTGCAGTGGGTCAAATGATACTCAATTGCTATCCCAAATGGAATTCTTGTGGCCAACTTTAATGATCGCATCATCTGCATTTCAAGCTGCTGCTTCAATTATTAAGGTTACAGTTAATTTTGATTCTATTTGTAGTCTTTCTTGTGTTGAAGAGTCCAAGTGACTTAAATTTCATCATATGTGAATACAGGAATTTGTTTTCATTGATGCTGAAAAGCACCTTGAGGTATAACTTTCTTTTTTTCTTTCCATACCATTCTTGGATTTGTTTTTTCCTGTATTAAGTAGTGCTATTAAATATGGCTTTCTTATTCTTGATTTTGACAATCTTTTTTCAAAATAACTTGTAGGGAAAGCCTCTGGACATATTCGTGGTTAATTCTTTTGGGTCTGGGTTCCAGGTACCTTAGTGTTCTCCTTTTTGGATAGTGATAGTAACTATCTTTCAACTGGATGCCTCTGGAATAGTGCCCACCTTCTGCGCTATGGCTTTATAAAGTGATGCTTTGCCAAGTTTTTGTGACCCTATTTCAGAAGGATGAAATAGCTGATGGTATAAAAAAGAAAATTATTGAGTCTAACATGAAAAGGCTCAAGTGAAGTCCAATTACAATGTCTTATCAAATTCCTCCCACCATAAGCTTTGCACCTTTTGGGTATGTCTAATCATGCATCAGGTGGGTCCTGCACCCTGGTACTGTTAGCTGGAAAATCAGGCTAGCACAAATATCAGCAAGTGCCAAATGGGAAACTTTATTTGAAAAATCCACATACTTTCTATCAGTTGACCAGCCTGATTTACATTCCAGGCTGTCTTTGTGCTTACCCTTCTGATGCATCTCCAGCATCTCACTGCCATGCCAATTCAGTCAATGTGGCATGTTTGTTTCCCATGGGTTAACAAATGGTTTATTTGACGTTAACATTTTTTTATGGAAATTTGATGTAATATTTGGTTCTGCTTTTTTTTTTGTATGCATATTTTCTCTGCAAGTGATGTGAAATCATTGTCCAAACTCTTTTAACTTGAAGGAAACTTGTGATTGAATTATATTTCCCTTTTCACAACTTGCAGGCTGTTTTCGTGTTTCTTCTCCTTCCTATCTTATCAAACTTGAAAGGAATTCCATTCAGTGAACTCCCTTCCTACGTAAGAAGTGGTGCTGGTTGCTTTGTGAACATCAGTAATATGACAGGCAAGTTTTCTTCTTTCCAAATTTCATTAATTACTCATTCCTTTGTTTTCTTTTTAACTTTCTTGTCAGGGCTGATCAAGAATCTATAGGTACATACTTTTTTTTGACCTCTTATCTTACAACTCAATCATCCAGTACATTTTTTTTTCAATTTTTCTCAACTGATGAGTACCTAACCATGAATCTACAAGAGACACGACTCCTGGAAAATGGGAGACAGCTCTCCCCACCCAGATTGAAACCAAGATGACTGGCACAAAGCCTTTCATGTGCACTGCTTGCGCTAAGCATGTAGGCTTATAAGTACATACTTAAGATCCCAATGTATTTCCTATAGGCAATAAAATGGGGCACTTTTAGGACATTATATTGTGGCATTTCTGGACCACTAATTGAGCTTTGACTATCATAATGATTTATCTGTATATTTAGATCAGACTTGAAGGGCAACTTGGCATTATCTAATGGATTGAAGGCTCTATTTATTGAATGGTGGTGGTTTTGATGTATCGTAGTACCCTTTTACTCTCCAGGCAACTTTGTAACGTGCATAATGGATTTTGTGGATGCTGTTGCTTGTTTGTCGTGCACATCATGTGTATGGTAATATTTGGCTTTACATGATCAAAACAAGTGTTTCATGCTCCTGTCAAATGTGTACAAGATTCGTATGGCTGGCAGTTGACCTAGCATAGATGAATCATGCTAAGTTGTGGAAGCCATGGTCCTATGCTGGTGTTGGACTACTTTGAAAGAGTCATGCTAAACCTGGCAAGTGATGGTCCTTCATATCCATAGTTAATTTCGCTCGGTCATAATCTAGGCGGTTAATTTTCTTTTGCTGAACCAACAGCAGGTGCATTAATCATCATACGAACAAAGTTTGTGAGTAATGCATAAGCCTGCAGGCATGTTGGATGCCCATGATGAGTTTAAATGATATCAATAGAATTGAATCCTTAAATCTTCAGAATAATGTATTGGTGATTAACATTTGAAACCATTCATCAGGTTGTGAAGGTGCTCCGTTGCTTCCCCTGCTGTACATGTTCCTTAACATGGCATTTAACATCTCAGTGCTTTATCTGGTAAAGATTTCATCTGCAGTAATTTCATCACTAGCGGCCACTTTAGCAGGTATTGCCCTTCTCATTTCAA
Organism: Annona squamosa; assembly: GCA_035584095.1. Lineage (NCBI taxonomy): Eukaryota > Viridiplantae > Streptophyta > Magnoliopsida > Magnoliales > Annonaceae > Annona > Annona squamosa. Next base: position 23,703,610 of record JAXCLR010000105.1, on the reverse strand, counting down.
GTATTTGTGCTTGATCGTTTTATTATCATTGAAATGTGCATGCATGCATCTAGAAGATTTGGAAATGCATCCATTGATTAGTCCTTAGACAGCTGACCTAACACTTTTCTTTTTTCTTTACAGTGCCAATCTCCATTTATGTGCTTACACTTCCATTGCCTTATTACACCCAAGGAGACAGCCTGGGTCCATATTTTGCATTCGGAACTGTGATTCTGGTGTTGGGTTTGATACTCTATAACCTACCTAAGCCTGCCAAGGGATCCAAAAACATTTGATTTTGTAAGATAATTTTATTTCAAAAAAGATTGAATAATAGCATGTCATTCATTGCCTGTCTTATCAAAATGGCCAGATCTACTTTTTCTTTTCTGAAAAAGCCTAGTTGGTGAATGTGGGACAACTAGTACCAACCGGATCCTGATCCTTCCCTAAGAATCAAAATGTGTAAAGTGGTTTATGAATTAAGTAAAGTTGGCTGTCTCTACGACTCACATCAGTAGGCGGATAGGTTGGACGGGATCTTGCATGTGGAATATAGCCACTAGAAGACCTAAAGGTGGACATGGTGGGCTCACAGAGAACTTTTGGGAGGGAAGTTGTTGGTTCTTGTGTCGTGATAATGTTTTATAGGTTGAATTAGGCCTCGTTTTGGCCTTCGCTTTTGCGTGCTGAAACTGCTTTTGAAAGCAAGAAAGTATCTTTGAAAGTTTGAGGATTTCTCTTGGCAAAAACCAGCTTCAATTATTTTAAATAAGTTTTGGCCTCCAATGCTTTTTCCAATTTATCATGAGGCATTGATAAATGCATAAGCCCCGGTGCCTTTTCAAGAATGTGATGAAGTGTGAAATGAGATTTTTTTTTTTTAAAGTGTTGTGGTGTGTTTAGAATGAGAAAATTTGTGTAGAAATTAAGAAAATATGTTGTTATTAACGAAAAATGTTTTTGAGAACTTTAAAATTTCATCTCATTCTCATTCGATTTATGAACACAAAAACGCAATGCCAAGTGGATCTTAAATACAGGTGGTGCGGTCTGGGCTAAAGAGCTCATTGATCCACACGAAACGGCCTCCCACCAAAATTTCCTCTTTAGCTTTCAGCCACCTGGGAATTCCCAGCATAGATGCCTGTTTTGTTGTAGATGGTAAAAGGCTACTATGATTCGGCATAAATGTCTACTGTATTGATAATCAAAACGAAATTACTTTAAAAAATGGAAAACTGAAAAATAAAAGAAAAACGTCACTGTTTGGAAATTATGCCAAAATGTCATTATTTTTAAAATCTAAAAAAATGTCTATACATATCTAAAAATAGTAAAAGTTGATAGATATATATTAAATACACTTATATTAACAATGAGATGTGATTTTATGCACCCAGTGTACTTAGCTTCAGTGTGTTCGGGTGCAAATACCGACTTTTTATATTTTTTTGAAAATTCTTTTACACTATTTGTTAATCTTAATGTATTCAACACGTATTTTTGGGTATAACAATATCATTAATTTTTAGAAATTCAAAAAAGTATTTACAAATTTTCAAAAATAGTAAAAATCGATACAGGTGTTAAGTGTGCTTACATTAACAGTTGATAAAAAAATTTAAAAAAATTAAAAAATGGGTTATATACACACCTAGGTGCACCGAGCTTAAGTGCACTTGGTGCATAAATTAATTTCCATTGTCAATTGTATAAAAAATTTTAAAAATAAAAAATGGATTTTTGCATCTAACTGCACCAAAGTTAAGTGCACGGGTGCATCTGACGATCCTTTTATATTGCATGCGTCTTGGTTTGTACAGTTTTTTTTTTTTTTTTTTTTTTTTATGGAGATCGATGGGTAAGTTTTATTTGATGTGTTCTGAAAGATGAACGGTTCTGGTCCCGAAAATCTGATCTACAAAGTTGTGTAAATTTTTTATATATTAACATTGATAAATGTGCTGCCAAGGCATGGAATCCTACTTGTTGCAATTGCAGCGTACGTGCGTTGCAAGGATTAGGATGATTAGCTTTATTAGTAGTTATTCTTAGGTGTGGTTTTAGACACTTGTCTTTCATTATATACAGTTGTAAGTCAGGCTAGTTTATACAATCAATACGATAGGGCGCGATATTGTTGACTGGGGCCTAAATAATGATTTACTTAGCACACTTAACAAACTTATTTTTGATTAATCTTTTGCTTTTTCTTAAATTTTATTGATCTAAATATATTTAATATACAAATCAAATCTTACCATTTTTGAAAATATGTATATGTTTTTTGAAAGGGCATTTTAACCATAAATAATCTTATGTTTAAAAATTTTAAAAATATATACATATCTAAAAAAGTAAAACTTATTCATATATTTAAGACACCTGGGTTTAATATGTTTATAAAAAAAAATTTTAAAAATTAAAAAAAAATTAAATAAGTTTTTGGCTCAGGCTAAGTAGGTTAAATATGGCTTATCTAACCCAACCTAACAGGTCAAGCAACTAATATAATTTACCAAGTTAAAAGTTAAAACGTATAAATGCTCTCATGTAAATAGACACCTTACTCTGTGCGTTGGTGTTACAAATATTGCCTAACTATAGAGTCACAACTTGAGTTAGGTAGAATTCATTTGGGGTTGATTTTATCACTAGCCTATTTTCAAAAATTTATACTCTTTCTATTTTAGGTTAAGTCAATTCTAAATATACTCTACAATATTTTTTAAAAGTCAGTTTTGTTCTGATTTTGATTCTAAATTAGTTTTTTTACATTAGTCTTCCACGACAAGTGTATTTAGAAAGTAATAAAATTTTTAAAAGAATTATTTAGAAAGTAATAAAGTTTTAAAGAAATAGTTTTTGTATTAATATGAAATGATGTGATATGATAGGATAATCATTAGGAGTAAGGAAAATAAAGTTAAAATATGCAGGTTAGTTGTATGTGTAATTAAGTAAAAATGGTTAACAAGTAATGTAATTATATAGTAAGACGTTAATAAATAATTAAAAAATAGAATAGTTACGGAGTGCAATAAGTTTTAATTTGAAAAGTTTTCATCATAAACAAACATGTCCAATATTTGAAAATCATAATTCTAATATAAATTTTATTTAAAAACTTATAATCAATATAATAATGTTAAATAATAGATAAATTAGATAAGTTTTCATGTTTCAAAACATATATTTTATATTTTCAAAGTTAATGTTTCTATATTTTAAAATATATATTTTATATTTTCAAAGCCATAATATATTTCGTAAAAAAGTGTTGAATATATGTATTAGTAATGTGGGTTAATTTCAGTCATTTGAACCTTGAAACTTAGCATACCCCAATTAAACAAAATTTTTTTTTTAATTTGGAATCTATCATACCTATAGGAACTCACTCTACCTATTTTGGGGCACTTTATTGGTATGCTCAAGTTGGGGTTGCAGTTGTATGCATACGACCATTTTTTTTAATTTTTTTTGAAAATTTTTTTATATAACGGTTAATCTAAGTGTATTTAACATATATATCAATTTTTACCAATTTTTAATTTTTTAGATTTTTTTTAGATTTTTAAAAATCAGTGGCTTTTTTAGTAATTTTAAATTACTAAAAAAGCCACTAATTTTTAAAAATCTAAAAAAATATTTTAAAATTTCAAAAAATGGTGAAAATTGATAAATATATAAAATACGCCTAGATTAACAGCTTTATGAAAAAATTAAAATAATAATAATAATAAGTATAGTACACCCAGGTGCATAGTGGCTCAATGCACGGGGTGCGTACGAATGAAACCCGTCAAGTTGCACCGATACCATAATAGTCAAGAACATTTACGAAAGTAGAGGATGCTTAATTTTTCTCTCTTTTTTTATTCTTTGTATGTGATCTGACATTTTCACATTTCACATTCCTGTGTTTTTTTATATTTCCCTTTGACTGATATTCTTGATCCTCTTGTTGGCATAAAATGGGTAAATTTGGCACTTAAACAAAATATACTTGAGCTCGTGTAGAAGTAAAGAAAGAATATATAATATAAAAAGCTGTTATTTCTTTAAGTAATAGCTCATTGCTTTTATCGAAAAAAAAGTAATAGCTCACGGTACATTATCATAATCCTATCCATTACAGATTCCGATCATGTGCACCTGGGTGCATTGAAGCCATTTTAACTCGTTTTTTATTTTTCTTGAAAATTTTTATATACAAGTGTTAATCCAAGTGTATTTAACGCGTGTGACAATTTTTACCCTTTTTGGAGTATTTTAGATATTTATTTTTTATTTTTAAAAAACAGTGGCATTTTATTAATTTTAAATTACCTAAAATGTTACTGATTTTCAAAAATTTAAAATAAATATCTAAAATACTCAAAAATGGTAAAAATTGATACACAAGTTAAATACATTTGGATTAACACTTGTATACAAAAATTTTAAAAAACAAAAAAAATGAGTTAATGCACTGGGGGCACCCCCATTGAAGGTAAGTACAACTAGGTGCACAGGATTGGGATCCATCAATTACAGCTTTACCATGTCACATTTTCTCAACCATTGGACTTGTTTTTTGTGTGGGAGTTGTTGTTTTAACCACTTGGTTTTATGCAAATGTTAGTTTTTATATATTTAATTTTTTGCATCTAAATCATTTAAAATGTAAATTAATATGTATATATTTATGATATTAGAAATTATTTTGATTGGAAACTCATATTTCGTGCATACTTAACGTGTGTTTAATATTGATCAAAAAATGCCTATTTTATCTTAATTTTCTTACGTCAATATTTATCTTGTTTTTAATCATTTTTTACATTTCTTATACCATTAATCTACTTTTCAATCACCTTGTCACGACTTTTTATACAACTCTCTTGTTTATGTTAACTTTATTATCCTTATTTTCATTAATCACATTCCTTTGTCTATTTTTAAAAATTTTTCATAAAAAAATTTGTTTTCTAAATTTTATTAAATATTAATTACACCTTTACCGTCACGTGACAGCGTGTAAAATTTGTTGACATTTTAAATACACAATACGTGAAAGTGGTCAAACTATTCGATTTTTTGCATTAAAATTAATTATACATGGATGGATAGGAAAAAAGGAAAAATATAACGTTATTTTTTGAGAAATTGTTTTTAAGAATGAAAAATTTTATCACATTCACATTTTATCCTCATCTCATCTAAGTTATGAATAGACATCACCAAACATATGAGAAGTAATCCACATTAAGGGTGTGTTTGTTAGCAATAAAAAGTTGTCAAGTTAAAACTTTCCAATATAAAACTTTTCATTCTCCATAACTATCTTATTTTTTAATCATTTCTTCACATTTTTTTTATATAACTACCCTATTTTTCAATCATTTATACACAACTACCAATACAACAAACCTACATATTTCAACTTTATCCTATTTATTCCTTAATCCTTATTATTACCCCTATCATATCATATCATTTGACAATTTTTTATCTCTACAATTTTTTACCAAAAATTTTATCTATTCCCAAACACACTCTAAATGCTTGTACATGGTCTAAACATTTTTTGTATTGAGTCATTCTTACTTTTTTATAGTCATTCTCAAATGTATACTTCATTAATCTGATTCGAAGAAGAAAATAAAAAGGAACAGTTTAAAATATTTTTGATAATATAAAAAGGAGAGTAATGCAAACAAGAGTTGATATTTTTAGGCATAATTATAAATGAGTACAAAATGAAATAGATGCTGCTTCTTAGAGAATACAATGCTACAATTTGCTATAGAAAAATATAAATAACTGAAAATACGTGCATCAAGAAAAGATAAACATGAGCTTCTACTCTAATTTTGTTCCATTTAGAAGCCTGTCACATTATTTATAGAAATTAAACACACTATAGAAAAAGCAAACGTTTTATCTTCTCATGGAATACCCTCTGAATTTTCAAATCCTCAAAAAATCGGTGAATCAAAGGAATATTACTCATAGAAAACAAAATTTTTCTTTAGCATGCATTAGACACTATTTTTCAATTAATCATCTATTTTTAATTTAGAATGTATTTAAATTATCTTCGTTTAGAGTGTGGTTGCGAAGATGATCCAACAGAACTGTTGACGCCCCACTGTTGGGCCCAAATATGGAAAAATTGAAATGGATTACAAGTCCAAGCAAATTCAAGACACAAAAGGAAGTTCAAGCCAGCTAAGCGGGTCATTCCGC
>JAXCLR010000105.1:23685529-23697291 GCA_035584095.1 Annona squamosa | reverse complement strand
GATTTACCTTAAAATCATGAATCCTAACGTGTTTTACCCCATGTGTATGCAGGAAAACTAAGCCCACGTTGCTTTCCGACACGACCCACATTTCCAAGGCCCGGAAAACCATTCCGTGCCCATCGTAGCGCTCCCGGCGGGTGCTACAAGAACTTAACCGTACGATTGTCTGGCCAACCCTGCCGATGATGTTGATCAAAAATTCAAAATGGGCCGAGAGGCGTGTTGCCTCCGTCCGCCCAAAAATGCCGAGCAACTCCCAAGGGTATCTTGGTAATTCGGAGGTAAGGCGGATTCCGGACCTGATTCCGAGCCAGCGACGCCCTCAATCAAATTCCAAAGCTTCGGCTCTCCCCGCCCTCCTTCTGTCGCACAGTAGCACAAAGGGAGGGAACCGTCTCTCGCCATTTCTCTTCCCTCTCCAACTCTAGGGTTTTTGTCTTCAAACCTCCAGCACCGAAACCGAATCCATGGCCGAAGACCCGACGACGACGCAGACGTCGTCTCCCTCCACCAATCCGCTCGGCCACGCCGTGATTCCTATCGTCAACAAGCTGCAGGACATCTTCTCCCAGCTCGGAAGCTCCTCTACAATCGACCTGCCGCAAGTGGCCGTCATTGGGAGCCAGAGCAGCGGCAAGTCCAGCGTCCTGGAAGCGTTGGTGGGCAGAGATTTCCTGCCCAGGGGTTCCGACATCTGCACGCGGCGGCCGCTTGTTCTGCAGCTCGTTCACACTCCCAGTGGAGGGGACGGAGGGGATGACGCCGAATGGGGCGAGTTCCTGCACGTGCCGGGGAAGAAGTTCTTTGATTTTGCGGCCATTCGGCGTGAAATTCAGGTTGGCTTCTTGAGTGTGTTATCTATTTCATCATCTAAGCTGGTTACTGAAATTTCACGGGGATGGAGAGTTAGTTATCTCGGCATGTAATGCATTATGGAATTGAAATGTGTCTGCCGGACGGGTACAAACTTTCACGTAGCAGTGTTTGCCATAGAAGCACTTAACTATGAACCTGAGAGACAATGTATGGACTATATAGCATTTTGGATGTCCCTTTGGCTAGTTCTATTGAGCTATCGCTTACTCGTCACTCTGTACTGAGTTCATAGGTGGATCCACGTAGAAAATTGCCCCCACTGAAATTTTTAAAATTATATAATTTTTGACAACAGTTCGGAAAAATATTTCAAAACTCTATTCATTTTAATATTACTTCCCACGCTCAAATAATAGTGACATCTTTTCTAATAAAATTGCCCCTACTGGCTAAAGGTCTTAAATTCACCACCGACTGAATTACTTTCTAATTTAACAGGTTGTGACGGCCTTTTCTCATGAGTTTGATGCCAATGATTTCTTGATCTTGATATCCATTTATTGGTTTGGTTCCCACTTTGTGTTTTTTTTTTTGGTTGTATTTATCACCATCAGTATTTTCTTTTTGCTGAATAAGGAAGCTTCCTTCTTAGAAAGGTTAATCTACTGTCCTTTCAGTTTCTAGTATGTATATTGCTTCACTTGCAAATTAAGTTTATGAAAAATGAAACAGGTGTATAACATAGAAATCATGCATTTAGGGTGTTACAGTATCAGTTTTCTGACAATCATGCTTCCATTCTTTCTCCCTAAATTGTCACGTGTGATTCTACGCTGTCATTTCCTTCTGTGTGGTGGTTGCTCTGGAATGCAGGCAGAAACAGAGAGGGAAGCTGGAGGAAATAAGGGAGTTTCAGACAGACAGATTCGTTTGAAAGTATTCTCTCCGAATGTCCTTAATATCACATTGGTGGATTTGCCTGGAATAACAAAGGTTCCAGTTGGAGACCAGCCACATGATATTGAGCTGCGGATTAGAACAATGATATTGTCATACATTAAACATGAGACATGTATAATTTTAGCAGTTACTCCAGCAAATGCTGATCTAGCCAATTCAGATGCCCTTCAGATGGCAAGGGTTGCTGATCCAGATGGTAATTCCAGATAAATGCTTTTTTGCAAGCTATTTTGTGAATATGGCTAAGCAAATTGACATTTTTTTATCGTTGATCGGAAATTTCTGTACAACGCTTATCTGAAATTTTCATGACCTACGCTTATCTGAAATTTTCATGACCTAATATTTTCTTGACAGGTTCTCGAACGATTGGTGTGATCACGAAGGTCAGATATTATCACTTGTAGTTGATGTTATATTTTTTTACCTTAATGATAATTTCTGCAATACTTTTCCCCCTCTGATAAAAAATGGCATTGGTAATTGCTTTCAGTTGGATATAATGGACCGAGGTACTGATGCTCGTGACTTTTTGATTGGGAAAATAGTTCCTCTGAAACTTGGCTATGTAGGGGTTGTGAACCGCAGTCAGGAGGTAATCACTTTGATCCAAGTGCAAATTCATGATATTTGTTCATCATTTGAACTGTGTTTCGTAAACTTATTTATGTTAATAAGTTTCCTCATCTGTGTTTATTAGTTGATACTGGGATCACAATTTTGTCGACTGCAGTGTTGCTAAGTTTGCAGTTCTCATGATCATTCAAGCTACACAATTGTTAAGTTACTAAGTTTGCATGCATTCTTTGTTTTCATGGAATAGCATTCGAGCAGATGGATGTTCTGTATGAAATGTGGTGTTATTGAAATCTTGTTAACAATCGAAAGTTCTGTTTAGATTGAAGGTTCATGGCAAGCAAAAATGCTAGGGTTTTGAGTTTGGATGAATCCTTTCCAGTGCCAGCCACACCTTTTGTAATAAGATATGTGGTGCATGATTGTTAGTCAAAGAAGATTCTGATAAACCATCTTCCTTCTCTCTCTACCCAGGATATTATCCAGAACCGCAGCATAAAGGAAGCACTTGCCTATGAGGAGGACTTCTTCCGCCGACATGCTGTATAGCCCCCCTTTTCTGCAAGTTAACTGATTTTTGGATTTCACGTCCTTTTTGATATGATGTGTGATGATTTGGAAATGATATTGATTGCAGATATACCATGGGCTTTCAGATCGATGTGGCATTCCACAATTAGCCAAGAAATTGAATCAGGTAAAATTATTGAGAAGCCGGATTTCTGCAGCCTTTATTCTAATAGATTCCAGTGGAATGATTTCGGCTTAGAAGAAGTCGATAGTCAATCCGGCTTGCTAGATATCCATAGAGCTCTATTTATTGATGTCATTTTAGTTATTTTGCCCTAGGAATGCTGATCTCAGGCCAATAAAAGCACTTGATGAGTTGGCGGTAAAAAGTGAAAACCAGACATTCCATGAAAGAATCTCAAGGATGAACTTGACACATGACATTCAAGCATGTATTTTGTTATAAAGGAACAACATGACTGCATTCTTGTTACTAGCTGCAATTAATTTTGATAAGGCGGAGATGATGGTGATATCCAAATATGATATTGGAGTATGCATTCTATTATAAGTTTGTTTACCCAAACTAATCAGATTTGTGTGTCTGACCTACTTAGTTTTGAGGATGATGATTTTTTCTTGTATGGTGTTTTAATATTGATGATGTTGACTATCAAAATTCTAGTTGTCTATCAAGCTGTATGGTTACAATGATTCAGAATGATTGCATTCAACTTTCCCTGCATGTTCCTATTTCCCTGTTTATTTCCCTTCTCTAGCTTCTCTTCTTGTATTTTTTAGATGTTCAAATGACGCATTCCTCAGTGTCTTCAGTTTAACATTCTTTTAAAACTATTCTGGCTTCAGATTGAGATGGTAAAGTGAAAGTTATATGATCAAATGTCCTCTGAATTGTAAAAAACAATGGCTTTTTTCTTCTGGTTGACTGAGGCCAATCATTGTCGAGGGTTTAAAAAAATGGCATGAGTCACATTCTAGCTCAGCCAACTGAGTTTTGGTCTCATGATATCACGTGCATTTCCTAAACTTCATTCTATGAATTCCTGTAGATGGTTGGCAATACATACTGCCGTGATGACTCTTTGTACATTTTTAATCAGTAGTAGTACTATCATAAAAGTCATGTGATCTTTTCTGGAATGCACGAATGAAGATTTTGTTCACTTTCTAACATCTATGCAGATACTGGTGCAACATATTAAAACTGTTCTTCCGGGATTGAAGGCCCGCATCAGTTCTCAGTTAGTTGCTGTGGCAAAGGAGCATGCTACTTATGGCGAAATTACCGAATCAAAGGTATCTTGACGTCAAAGTCGTTTCTGTGGTTCACAAAAAGATGGAATGATTCTTCTATAATGTTGTTAATATATGGAGTGTGTTAGATTCCAAGACAATAAGGCATTCTTTCTTCCTGTATTTCTTTATAGGTTCTCATCAGCTGCCTGACAAGATAACTATGCACAGCCCTGTTTGGCAGCTTTCTTCCTAACACTTCTGTTTTTAGGATTAAACAATGCAGAGGCCTGTTTGTGGCTTAATTTTTATCCATTGTATGTATATGATTTACTATTCTCTTCTGCCTGAAAAAATAAAAAAGGACAGGAGGAAAAAAAAGGAAAGAAAAGAAATATCCAGCCATCCAACTAATAGCTTAGTTAGCTGATGAGCTTCGTAAATAACATGCATTTTACTTCAGCATATAGTTGGATGCTTTCTTTTTTGTGGAAGACAACTAGGTGGAAAAAAAAAAATTGACTGATGGTCTGAGAAAGAGGAAGGAAAGTAGCTAGGTTAGGGAGTTGCTCCAGATCCCAATGACTTGTGTACCAATGATGTTTACATGTCTCCAACTGGCATACCTTGCTTACGATCTCTTTCATTTGGATTTTGAACCTAGAGACACCTACCTTGCTTAGGCATCATGTATGTGGAGAGGAGGTCTTAGTCTTTTAGTTCATAGGTTCCAAATGCAATAATAGCATGTAACTGGACTGAAGAATATGTGATAATGAACTAATTTGTCTGAGATTCCTAACCTTTCTTTCCTGGGGTCCTTGGAGACTAGCAATCTCAATCATCTAGTGTGATGTCTATCATAATCTAATGCTTGCGTAACTACATCCTCAAATTTTATTTTCGATTGATCAAAAAAATGCATGAATTTGTAAGACTAAATAACAAGAAACTTAAGAAACTAAGTGTCCATTTGTTAATTGGTAGAGGTGGGAAAATTTTTCTCACTTCTCCCTTACACACTTTTGAAAATTGATTTGACATTTTAACTGTTTAACTGTTCTACTTTTCCCAATTTTATACCTATATTCTAATCATTTTTGCGAACAACTATCCTATTTAGTCTCACTTTACTCTTATCATATTTCATCACTTTCATATTTTTCAAAAATGTTCTCATCCTCACTTTCCCTTTTACCAATTACCAAATGGATCTTGAGACAATTGACAGTCTAGTAGCAAAATTAAGACTGAGTTTCTCATTGATTTTCTAAAATTTTAAAGCACTCTTTCAACTCTCAACAGGAAATAAAACTTTCAATTTGTGCAAACATGTTCTTAGGATGTGCATACTGGTTAGTGGAATAATTGGATGCTGACATTCCAAAAATGTGTTCTTGGGGATAGTTGCACTTTTTTTTTTTCTGATTGCATGTTGTCATGTGTGCTTGGGGCAATTGTTAAGTTACCTTTCTTAACTTTGGTTATGTGACTACTCCTTGCAATACTTTGCCATGTGCAGCCATTTGGTAATTTCCTTGTTTTTGCAATTCGTTTTCTCATTTGATGAGTTACCAAATTAATGTTTGAAGTACTCTTTCAACTCTCAACAGGAAATAAAAATTCCAATTTGTGCAAACATATTCTTAGGGTGTGCATACTGCATTTTCAACTTCGGTTAGTGGAATAATTGGATGCTAACATTCCACAAATGTATGCTTAGGGATAGTTGCAATTTTTTCCCCCTCTAATTGCATGTTGTCATGTGTGCTTTGGGCAATTGTTAAGTTACCTTTGCTAAATTTGGTTTACGTGACTACTCCTTGTAATACTTTGCCATGTGCAGCCATTTGGTAATTTCCTTGTTTTTGCAATTTGTTTTTTCATTTGATGAGTTACCACATTAATGTTGGTTTACTAATTTTGTCTTGAAATTTACAGGCTGGTCAGGGAGCTCTTATCTTAAACATTCTTACGAAATATTCAGAAGGTAAATCTCCTAAGCATCTCTTGTTAATGATTTGTTGCATGTTATTGAGGAATGAGTTGTTTTCAGTTTATTCCTCTCATTCGATGGTTCCCTTCTCTTAGAATGTGTTTACCTTTGTTTATGTTACGTATTTCTGTTTCTAAATTTTTCTTTGTGCCTGTATTTGAAATGTCTACTCAAATTTCATTTGAATGGTTTGATCCTTACAGCCTTTTCTTCTATGGTGGACGGGAAAAATGAGGAAATGTCAACATCTGAACTTTCTGGTGGAGCAAGAATTCATTTCATTTTCCAATCAATCTTTGTGAAGAGTTTAGAGGTATGCTTTAGTTACCTAGATGTTTATGCATCGTTTATCTCTCAACAAAATTGGTTCTTTCTCAATGTTTACCTTAAAGGCAGATTGAGGGATATTGAGATATGGTATTTGATTCTCTACATACAAGAATTTTGTTTTATCCACGTTCTTCTATGAAAATATATTTTTTGTCGAGTTCATACTGGAAAGATTGGATTTTGAACAAGTTTTTTGAATTGTTCAACCTCCAGTTTAGTTTTGATGGGTTCTTTCTTAATACCTTTTTAACTATTAATGTATTGGTGCTTTTCTACGGTAACTATTATTGACTAAAATTTTTATTCTTTTCTGTTTATTTGAAATGCAATATGCTTGGAGTAATTCTAGCTACACAATCTAATGTAGGAAGTGGATCCATGCGATGATTTAACTGATGATGACATTCGCACTGCTATACATAATGCTACTGGCCTGAAAGGTGCTTTATTTGTACCGGAGGTGAGATTCGTGTAATGCCAACACTATCTTTTAGAACTTTGGTAAATTTAGCTGGAAAAATGTATTTGTGAATGTAGATTCTTACCTTTGCCCTTTTCTTGTTTCTCCCCCAACAACTGTCCGTTATTTCTTAACTTAAAATGTTTAGGTGCCATTCGAAGTTCTTGTTCGAAGACAAATAGCTCGTTTGTTAGATCCAAGCCTTCAATGTGCAAGGTTCATCTACGACGAATTGATTAAGGTATGGCAGTTTTAACATCTGATATTTTATCTACTTGCAGAGACACAGAGCCTGTTTTCAAATTTCAAATTTTAGGTTGTCTTTTTGCTTATATGGTAATAAACTATTTACTTTATTTCAGATGAGTCACCGTTGTATGGCAAATGAACTGCAAAGGTTTCCTTTTCTTAGGAAACGCATGGATGAAGTCATTGGAAATTTTTTGCGAGAAGGCCTGGAGCCTTCAGAGACAATAATCAGACATCTTATCGCAATGGAGGTATAGTGCATTTGGATGATTAGGACTGCATTTAGAATGTCTAAGCTCTCCGGAAAGTTGACATGGAATCGCATTCCAAATAACAGCTTTCCAGCCCATCTTCTCTTAGCACAATGAATTTGTACTCTGCAAAGTTCTGATCACTTCTTCTGTTCTTATTTTTCTTTTCCGTATTCTTGTAAGGGTGAAGCATTGTTTTTTCATCATTTTGGTTTGAACCGGAATGAATTTTGGACTTTAGAGAGGGGAAGCAAAAAAAAAAAAGAAAAAAGAAGAAGTTGAAAAACAATGAGGAATTTGGGTGCATGTCAAATTTCACATGCTAGTTGCTTGGAGCTTATCGGAAGAAAAGATGATTTTTGTAGTGCTGCTAATATTTGATTTCCTTCTTTTCATCATCACCGTCTAGGCATATATTCAAACTTAACCTGTATGAATTCATCCAGGACTATTTCTTACAAAAATAAATTGATGCTTGCATGTACATTTGATAGAGACATATGTCATGTGGAAAGCCCACATTATTGAGTACCGACTCACGTGCGTATTTGGTTGCTGCAACTTGAGTGTTCTTCATATGAGTATTCTTTCTTTTTCCTTTTTCTTGTTCTTCTTTTTCAGTTAATATTTGCACGTGAGTATGCATGGCAACTGCTTTTATGTGAAAGGCATCAGGACTAATCCACATGATTATTAGGTTGCTAGAACTTGAAAATCCATTTGTCTGACTTTCCGGAACAAGTCCTATTATTGCATTTTTACTTGCATTTCTTCTTTATGGAATTCCTGTCAAATGAATGAAATTGGCTCTCAAATTCAATTGGCAGGGATGACATATTTCCTCTTCACATAATTTAATTTATTTATCTATTTATGATCCAATTAAATGTGTTTAAACTGCATTGCTTGTGTTTACAAATTTACAATCACTATTGAAGCCTTTGAATGCTTTCTTCAATCTGCTAGAACCAGGAAATTATTATTTTGAATATGGATTTTGTAGATGGATTATATAAATACTTCACATCCAAATTTCATTGGTGGGAATAAAGCTTTAGAGATTGCAACACAACAAATCAAATCCAGTAGGATACCTGCATCAGTTCCCAAATTGAAGGTATGCCTTTTCTTCTTTTGTCATATGCCAAGGTTCCTCCACATATGACCGCACATAAGCCTTTGTATCAACTATTAAAGTCATGTACATGATAACCAGCATCTAGGTGTTTCATGTGTCAACTATTTAAGCACATGCATGAATCCTATTTTGTCATTTCGCAGTATAATGTACCACATTCACAGCTTGATTGTGGATGGGCCCTCAATTCATTCGTCACTATTTCCTCATCTTTTTACCTACAATATAACCCTTCCCTTTTGTTGCTTTCAACATGCTAACTCACATCACTGTTATGTATCACTGTTATTTATTTTTACTTTCACATAGGCTTCCTTGTTGATGCCACTCCCAAAATCACTTGGGTCTAGCTATAGGACTTGGCATTTAATTTTATAATAATTACAGCCTTTGCATCCAGGATGGAGTAGATCAATCATCTGAAAAAAGTGTGAAATCTCGAGCTATTCTTGCTAGGTCTGGTGCAAACGGAATTGCTTCGGACCAGGTATGCAATACTTTTTCTTTAAAAGTATCTGGTTGCAGTTTTTTATGTTCAAAATGTCTGTTACAAATGATTGGCACAATCTTCTGCTTGGGGAAAAAATGTTGCACTATAACTTCAGATGTGGAGTAACATTAGTGGCTTATTATCCTTTCTTTGTAACGCTTGCTTCTACATGTTGAGCAGGGTGTTCGACCTGTCCCAGATACTGAGAGACCAGGCTCTTCTGGTAATTCTTAGCCTTTAAAATATTTGTATAGTGAGCATATGCAATAATAGTTGCATGATAAATATCTTGTTGACATTGCTTTTTCACATTGTAACGTGATATTTCTCAAAAATACGCTACTTTTCTTGATGGGATATCAATGATGTATGAGGTGTGCCCTTGATTGAGTCCTCCAGCACTGATGCATATTGAATGTTACATGATTCTATCTGTGATCAAGACAGTTTTGGGCAGCATGCACCATGAGTTGAAAGATTTTAGAGGCTGTTGCATTGAAGGAGTCTTTATTTTTTATTTTTTCTCTTTCCAACAGGGCACTTGTCCCTGGTATTTGAAGAAATTCTTGCTTTCAGATTAGATACAAAGCAGGAACTTCCATATAAATGTGTGATAATTTGAGAAAGGGGTTGAAAATCAGGAACTCCCTAACTCAGCCAAACAAGGAGGGTGCATTTGGTAAGAGGTAAAAAAATAAGTGTGGAAAAAAGTTCTCAAAAAGTGAGTGCGATGTGATATAGTAGGAGTAATGTTTAGGAATCAGGAGAATACAGATAAAATAGATAAGAGTAGTAGTATGAAAATGCGTGAAAAATGATTGAAATGCAAAGGTAATAATAGAAAAGGTAATTAGGTCGTTGAAATTTCTAAAAGGTGTGTAAGAGAAAGTGGAAAACTTTTTTTTTTTTTGGGTTTTCCTTTTTACTGAATGCCAAACGACCCTGGGTGTAATCATTATCTCCATTGGTAACCCAAGCAAGTTTGGGATTGGTTTAGTAACTAAGGAAAAATAGAACATTTTTTTTCTAGAAATTCTTCAAAATATATGTATTGAACAGACTGCTTTCATCTTCTCACCTTTTCTGGTCTTCTGTCTTCTCAAGTAGTGAATGAATATAATGGAATATTGCACGTGTTTATTTGCCTATTCCTCATCACGTTGAAGTAGGAATTTCCAAATTGAATGTTTCTATAAATCTCTTGATGAGCTGTTGCATTGGAAATTTGCATAACTGACATGTTGGATGGTACTTGTCTTATTTTCTATTGATGGACCTTTTACATATGGTATGTATTTTGTTGTCAATCTTGAAATTTCTCTTTTGGTGATCAAAGCAGGAATTTCCTCTGGTTCAAGTTGGATTCCATCACTTTTTGGCAGCAGTGCTTCTACAAAAGAAAGCTCCATGAGCAAGTCACTTAATGGACCTGTACCAGGCATAGAGCACAACTTCTCTATGATTCAACTGAGAGAGGTATCAAAAAAGAAGGCACCCAATTGGCATAAGTTTTGGTCCTCGTTTTCATCCTTACTCCCTAGCTTCTACTTGGATAATAACCTGCCTTTGTGATTGTTACACTATATGATTCAGCCACCAGCTATCTTGAGGCCTTCAGAAAGTCATTCAGAGAATGAATCTGTTGAAATAGCAATTACAAAACTGCTATTGAAGTCGTATTATGATATTGTCAGAAAGAACATTGAGGATTCCATACCTAAAGCAATCATGCACTTTTTGGTGAGCGCTTTTCTTTCCTGCTGTTGTTTGAACTTTTATTTTTGTCTAGCATATGTATCATGTCAAAATCTAAACCAAGAGATTAAAAAAGGTTGACCGGATGGAAGAATTTACTTTGTAATTTCACTTTATAAAACCATGCAGATTTGCAGAAGCAGGGCAATATAAGATAGTTCCTACACCTGGTGCAGGAAATTGACTTGCTACCAGTGCTGTGGCTGGTAAGCATGTCAGTCCTGTGCTCAGAGGTAGAGAGTTCGACCTTCAAACCGTGTTGGGGGTGTTATAGGAAACTTTCCTGCATGTAGTGAGGATTATGCATGCATTGGATTATAATATCAGTTGTATATGTAAAAATGAATAAAAAAAAGCAGGAAATTGACTTCTATAGGCATATCATTTTGCATTTTTTCCTTTAATTGCTAATTTCCTTTTAAATTAGCCTTTTTTTATCTGTATTTTATGGAATTTGGAATTATAATTTCCTCATTTGATGTTTGATGAGATTTATTTATTTTTTAAAATGTTGTTTCAAGTCTGATTATGCTGTGTATGGTCCATGCTAGTTTTTCTAGCCATCTACATGTGCACCGTCATTTCATTTCCGGTGGTTGTCATTGGAGTTCTAACCTCTATGATGGGCGGGAGCATGAATATTTTTTTGATTGTTGCCTAGTTTTTATTTAACCAACCAGATTTGCATTCTCCAAACTTTTGCCAAGCTACTTTATAAGTTTTTATGGACATATCTGCTAAAATTTCTTGTTGTTGTAGCATTGATGAAGAAAGCATTTATCAATCTGCTTTATCTTTTATGCTAAAGAAAATGTTTATGAGTCCAAAACCTGTTACCCTGAGCTATATCCGGCTTTTTTTTTTTTGTTTAGTATTTTTTGTTTTAAGTTTTTAACAAAGGGTGTGTTTGGGAAGTTGTAAAACTTTTGATGAAAAGTTTTGTGTGTAAAAGTTGTCAAATCAATAGAAAATGA
>JAXCLR010000105.1:23647293-23673323 GCA_035584095.1 Annona squamosa | reverse complement strand
TGTTGAATGTTGATGAAAACAATTAAGTTGAGGTAGTACAATCTGTATGAAATATGTGAGAAAATGTAGAATTATATGTAAATGGTGTATATGATGATTTTTTTGTAAAGACAATTGTTATGACTCTGACAATGTAAAGACAATAGTTAAGACTATGATATGGGAAATGCTTTCCAAGTTGGATAAATGAAAACGTTATCTGTATAAAAAAAAAATTTGATGTATGATCAGGGCAACAATCTTGAGTCACGTTTACCAACCCTTTTCGACCCCGGAGTAAGGACTATGTGGATATCATTCCTTAGGGCAACATCAAATCCCATTTCCTTGCTGTCGAAACTGCGTCCGGCGTCAACTTTCATTCTTAAACAGCCAACATCAGGAGTCCACCTAGCTGGGCTAGCCATCAAATTAAAATCCCTCTTCTGAATAATCTGTGTTGTTTGCGCCTGATGGATGAATTCTGCACTCGAACGTCCAATATCGCCTACAGCATCATGAGAGTAAGCAGTGGATAGAAGTCCCTCTGCCACCATTTTGTTCCTCAGGGACCAGAGTCTCCACCTCCATAGTTATGAACAGCATAGAAGAAATAAATCCTTACCACAAGGAAGTACTGCAAATGTGTCATCTACCCTTCTTATATCCCTTTGAAGATGCCCGCCCAAGTGTAGCCCTCTCAGATTTGCATTGAAGTAGCTACACTCACAAAACAGATGATCTTTATCCTCTGGGTGCTGCCTGCAAAAAATACAATTAGCATCTACACTTGTCTCTCTCCTTATAATGTTTGTCTTTGTGCGAAGAGATCTTATGTATAACCGCCAGCGGAAAATTTAAGTCTTCTTTGGTAACTTAAGCTTCCAGATGACCTCAAGATCCCATTGCCACTCCTTCCCCTAAACTAAGATCTCCTCCTCTTTAGTTTCTGGCTGGGGGAAGTGTTTCACTTGTTCCCATCCTGTCTCCCTTGTAATCCGCCCGATTTCCTCCTCAGCTCTACGCTCCCAATCCATAAATTGCTCTACCTCTGTCTCATTGGAAAAACCTTCCGGAAGAGGACCAATTTTCCCCTCAGCCCCATTTTCTTCAAAGAAGCCCGCCTCCATTCCACAATTTACGTGGATTATTAAGGCGTCTTGCTCAGTAGTAGATCTAGGCCGCCTATAATATCTTTACTGCAGTTTTTATATTCTCTAAGGCTTTTTTCAAATATATCTACTGCATCTGGCCTTAATTTTGAATATATTCGCTATGTTTTCAAATTTTCAAATATACCCGTTATATTTGTATTTAATCACAAAAATGTTCATTTTGTTAAAAATCGTTAGTTGAATTTTTTAGATGCCCGAAATACCCTTATTATAAACTAATATAAAATATAATATAATATAGAGAAAATAAAATTAGGGCTCTTCAAATCTAGAGATATGTGTAACATAGCATCGGTAAGTTATGACATTTAATTTTTTAATTTCATTCTAAATTTGATGGGCGTAATAGTAATTTATGAGTATATTTAGATTATGTGTAAATATTGTAGGCATATTTGAAAATAGCTCTTAGAGTGGGGGGATGGGGTTCGGTCAGTCAGATGTGCTTAAAAAATTTTGGAGTGCAAATCCAAAAAATAACTTGATTGAAAGCTTTGATAACTTATGATTATGAAGAGCCTCATGCATTTGCACTTGTGTATTACATACAAATCTAACTAAAAGAATTTATGTCAAAAGAAAATGAAGCATGGCTTGGATTTTTAAAATAATAATAATAATATGGGAAATGAAAGGTGTTCATATTGCACTTGGTTTCATGGTAGAAAAAGCCTGTTAACATAATGTAACTTACTCGTGTTCAATAGAAAATATTTTCTAAGACCTAAACCATTAATAATATTATTCGATGTACCTTTATGCAACCGCAATTTTTGTCGATCTAATAATTTTTTTTTTGGAAAAAATAAAATCATCATCGAACAGATGCGCGACTAGAAGTTTTTTTGGATGTATGAATTGTCTCATCTCTTAGGAAACCCTAAATCATCTCTGTCTGGTTCAAAGCGCAAGTGTTAGACAAGCCGTGTCCCCTCTGTAGTAAGATTGTCCCGAGCCAAGCATGCAGCAGCCTCGTCTGTTGCATGCCTCGTCTGTTTTATACTCATTTTCACCTGCTGTTTTCTGCCTGAGAATTCAAGCTAGCTTCCGCAGAGCTTTAAAAGACAGTATGATATTCTCAGTGCCTATTCCAAAGTAATGGGATGAACAAATGGAAAGAGAATTTAACGATGTGGATCGGGTGGAAAAATTGATATTGAAAATTGAGAAATTGTATTAAAAATCGAAAAATTTATTAGGAATGGGAAATTTCGTTGCCTTCATCCCATTTAAGCCTTCGAATACTTCGGAACAGGTCCTTTAAGTACTGGGTTCAATTGCATCAAGATTTGGGCCATGTATACATAGTTTGGCAAATTTATGTGCCTGTCTTCTAATTTCACAGAAGTGCAAAAGTCGGGCATAGATTTTAGTATCACAAAATTGCAACAGGCCTTACAATGTTCTGTTTGAAATTGCAAGCATGTCGTTTTTACTGGAGTTTCACGGATGACAGTTAATTTTTTATTAAAAAATGCCCTTATTAATAATAAACTAATTATTGATGTCGAGACTTGTTCCGATGCAGTCTAACACCGTAATTGTAGTACAATCTGTCTAAAAAAAGGAGATTCAAATATATTAAAATATAATAATATTTTATGTAATTATTATTCATGTAAAAGTTATTTTTTAGATAGTTTTGATGTTGAAAATATAATTTTTAAATGATATTTAAATCAAACTGTTCTAACTTCTGATTTTGTAGAATTAATATATTGTTTAAACAAATAATTTTTAGTACAATTGGTTGCTTATATGTTAAGGATGAACCGAGCCTCATTTCCAGCAGACGACACTAAAGTTTGTCAAAATTATTGTACAGTCCAATTACACTCGAATATTTTCTCTTGATATTATTTTATTATTAGAATATTTATTGATAAGTATTATCATTATGATATATTTATTTTCGCAACAATTGGATTGAAAATAATGATTATAAATAATAAATTTTAGTATATAATAATAAGGGCATTTTTGCCATTTCTCAAAAGATTAACCATCACCCATAAAATCCTAAGAAGTGTATGTTTGCAATTTCACGCAATAGAAAGGTGCTTTACAGTTTTGCAAACATAATAGCTACACCTCTCATTTATGCAATACAAATGCAAAAACTAAGGAAGTGTTTGGTTAAGGATAAAACTTTTAATGAAAAGTTTTTGAAGTAGAAGTTGTCAAATTGATAAAAAATAATGTAATATTATAAAAATAATGGTGAAGAGTAAAAAAAATAAAGTTAAAATAGCTAGATTAGTTATGTAGGTAGTCGTATAAATATGATTGAAAATTAGAATAATTCGTATAAAAAAATGTGAAAAAATAGTTAAAAAAATAAAATAGTTATGAAAAATGAA
This sequence comes from Annona squamosa, assembly GCA_035584095.1. Lineage (NCBI taxonomy): Eukaryota > Viridiplantae > Streptophyta > Magnoliopsida > Magnoliales > Annonaceae > Annona > Annona squamosa. Next base: position 23,669,809 of record JAXCLR010000105.1, on the reverse strand, counting down.
AAATTTTGAGTTAAAAGTTTTAGTTGATATTTTTTTACCCCACATAGACACACCCTAAATGTGCAACTTGACTAAAATACTCATTGGTTAACCTATTAGGTATTCTAAAATGTAAAAGATAGATTCATGTTTTCCTACTCATAGGTTAAAATAAGTTTCAAATTAAAAAAAAAAATCCCTTGTAGTTAGGAATCAATCTGAATTATTAATATATATACATCATTTGTTTTATGAAATATATTATATTTTAACTTGTAAAACTTATTTAATTTATCTATTATATAGCATGTTTACATATTCGTTTAAAAACTATATCATTATCATTTTGATTATAAAATTTATATTAAGATTATGATTTTCAAATATGAGGGGACTATTCAATTATTTCTAAACAACTACCTATACAACTAACTTATCTATTCTAACTTTATCTCTTTACTCATTTTTTTATACTTTTTTATTCTTCATTATTAACTCAACATATAGCATCATTTTCTGTCAATTCAAAAACTTTTATATAAAACTTCTCATCAAAAATTTTATTACTTCACAAACACACCCATAATATGAAGACTAATATGAACCACACCGACCCTAAAAAAAAAAGGATAAAAAAGTCTAAAACTAACCCAACTTAACCAATTTGAATCAGACCTGCCCAACCTAAATTGCACTTACCCAGCCGAAGTTGCACCCTTACCAAATACCCGAGGCCCTTTGAACAATCCATCGTCACACCATAGCCAAGTGGCTATGCCACAGTTGCTTCCAACGAATTCTAAGACAGCGACGAACTTTTTCTGGGCCAACTGAGTCATGGTTGCACTTCACAACGAATGACGACCAAAGAAAGCTTTCCACACCTAAAAATAATTATGCTTATAAATTCTACATCTCGAAAGATAATTTACTAGATAAGTGGGGGAAAGAAATCTAAAAGCTGTGGCGCCAATTCCTCTGTCATTTTCCATCGGGAAAGAAAAATTCTTCTGTCATTTAAAAGCAGCTACCAAAATTTTGCGTACACAAAATCCGCGCCTTGCAACAAAAGATGACAAAAGCGCGATGTGAAAGCTGCAGTACTCGAACTGATCTCCCTTGTAACTCCCTAGCAATTTATTTCCACTCAGTGTCTCCGCTGAGAATATAGAGGCATGAGTCAATATACAAGGACCAGGAAAAGGAATACTGCAAACAAATCTCCATGAAGTTGTCTAAAGAGAGAACATGCTGGGATTCAAGGTCACTGCAAATGCAAAAAAAACTCCTTGCAGTACTTTTGCATACGGGGACCTTTGCTTTCAACAAATAATTGTTGCCTTCAAATTCTCTGCATGCTTTCTGAGGCAGTGCATCCCAAAAAGGGATCTGCCAAATGAACAGTTTAAATCACTGGTAGTGCTCCCAAATGCATAGATTCCTTGCATTGGCAAGGTTAAGAAATTGTGTACGTTGAAGTTGTGGTGTGAATTCACTTGATCCGTGTCAATGACACGGGAAGAAATTTTACCAAGGAAATAGGCCTCCATAAACGATCAACGCAATGCATATTGAGATGAAGAATTTTAAAACATAAATTTGCAACAGTGAGATGACATTTATTCCCCCTAGTTCAATGACATACTCTGCGTTTGTTGCCTTTTCTCCTTCCCCTACCAATCTCTGGGTAACCAGCTGTTGGCTCTGCATCATCTTCATCCAATGGAAGAGTCTTAATTTCATCAAAGAAACCATCTGTCAAGCCAAGCAATCTGTCACAATCAAATAGGCACTGCATCAGTCCCAGGCAACAGCATGATAAAATCATGGACGGCAGACATGCGATTTGTTACAATGAGGTGAGACCTTGCATGAAACTGTGACCACATTGCAATAAAACCCAAACAGAGCAATTGAGATTTCATGCCAGTAACTGATTAGTTCACACACCACACCAACGTTATGTCAGAGGCTCATTTAGTTCACTGCCATCAAATAGTCAAATTGATCTTTAAAATTTTTCAAGAATCTTATTCAAAAATTATTATGCATAAAGACAAGTTACATTCAAGTCTGGATTGCTGGAGTTGTAATGCCATTTTGAGTCAACATAAATTGTGCTTAAAGCATACTGTAACTGGTATTGTCAATTTTCCAGATAAGCATGTCCAATTTGTTGATTTTGCAGATGTGCAAAAAAAACAAACGTATGTACATTTGTAACTTTCTCAATCTGATCATGTACAAGAATTGCATGTATATGTGTCCAATGTCCTGTTTCGAGGGGCACTCCCAGCCGTTCAATTCAGACACACGCACATGCAGCCATGCACAAGTACAAGCACATGACAGTTCCTTAAAATTAGACAAGACAAGTGCGCAAAACTGATAGATGATGATAAATACCCATTTCTTGACTTCTTCAAATGTTTTTCCTTCTTTTTGTCCATCTTTGAAAGTGGAGCACGAGTAAAAAGTTCTTCCTCCCGTTGTGCACGATCTTCCATCTTTGCCTTATATCTAACGAGCTCTCTACTCTCAGAACCAACGACTTCTCTAACCTATAAAGTATTACAGTTAAAAAAGCTGAGAACACCATAAAGAGGAAAATAGATTGACAACAGTGTAGCAGTAATGAACCTACCTCTTCTGGTCGACCTTCAAAATCATCTATGAGTTCTTTCATGTAAGCACTTTGTCTAGCTTGTCTCAAAGTTTCCTTCTCCTTCCTCATAGCCGATCTCTCTAGTTTTGAGATTTTATCCTCGTCCATGGTAGTAGGAGCAAACTTTGGAGGCTTGTATATGCCTTGGCCATCCTAAGGTTAGGAAGAGAACAAGACAAGGGTCAGCATTTCCAGACAAATGAAAGATCTGTTGCTATGTACAGAGAATAAATAATCCAGTCACCTCAGTGTCTTTATTCAATTTGATAGCAAGCATATCTGGATTTGGCCTATATTTCAAGGGGTCTTCTGTGTCATCCTTAGCAGCATTGCTTTCCTTCTCCTCAGGTTCCACTTTCTCCAAAGCTCCACCAGCAACTCTTGTTAGCTTCTGAACTTGATATTGAAGTTTTTTATCAATTGGGCGGATCTGTCCCATCATAGAAGAAATAAGTAATCAAAAAATTATTAATATTAATCACGGTTTGATTTGAAGTGTTCACAAACCTTCTCAAGAAATAATCTGATCTCCATAAGGCTCCTAACCACGGGGTGCCCCTCAATATGCAAACCTTTTGCCTTACGAAGCAAATAGTAGACAATTGATTGGCAATAACTTAGAAGAAGCAAATGCTTTGCCTCAAGGTAGCTTATCCCCTCAGCCGTTGGAAACCGGTTTTCTTTCACCTAAGAAAAGCAAAGCAACAAAAAACATTGATAAATAAACAAGAAGTGCTGAGAAATTCGATCCAGTAAATCAGAATTGCCAGCATGCCATTCCAGAAGTTACCTTTGCTGTTAGAGTTTGCACCTTACCCTTTACCACTTCCAAACCAGCTTTCATTTCTTTTAGCAAAGCAACTAACTGAGGAGCTTCTCTGAAAGCAAAAGCAGTATCAGAGTAGAAACTTCAAAACAAACAAGGAAGCTAAGATACAAGACACTCATTAAACTAAAATAATAGTGCTTCTGGTTGGCCAACGCCTGCCCTGCCCTAATGCAATCCACGCCATTGACCATACACATCAAATCGAATTGACAAATCCAACCTGGGAGCATCTCCCGGATAGATTTCCATGGGCAGAATCGAACCATTCTTATCCCTCGACTGCATCATCGGATGATGCCACCAAACAACCACCACCAGGAGGTTGATCAAGGCTATCATTTATGAATCGTTTGCGCTCATGATCGAATCTGAATTACGTGGTATCATGGGTCGATTTGTTACTGAAAAGGAACAGTGTCGTGCTGCTGCAGCTGCATGCGTTCTATCATCGGAATCAGGCTATCAGCAGCAACAAAATCACGAAGAAAAGAAATTCATCCATCCACGCTTCAAGATTTGAGACAGAACGTAAAGAACACAACAAAAAGATATTTCTTTTGTTGGGGCGCCGTAGAATAACCCCAGACCATAGCGTGAGATGCAGTAGTTTGATGAGCTTACTTCAGCAATTTCTCCTCCCCCAGGCTCGTAGAATCCCCATGCTCTGCCATCCTGAATTGACAAGGAAAATCCAACTAGCTGAAAGCCGCGAGGGAACGCGGGTGAGGGTTTTTCAAAGAAGCGTGTTTTGGACAGCATTCGAGCACTCGACACTTTATATATTTGCAAGATGACACCCGAAGCTTTCGAAACTTTCAATCTTTGCCTCAAAATCTTTTATTTTTGCAAATAACCTCATCTAGTTTGAACTCATGTTTTATATCTTATAATTGTTGAAGTCATTTTAACCAAATTATCCTAATCAAAATAGTAGTAAATTTTGTAATATTATATATCTTTATTTGTTCTCTTGTACAATTTAAAAATGTATCTAACAATTAGATAAGAGATTTAACTAGATAAAAACATCTAAAATAATTTTAGTTATTAAAATTTTTTCAAGTTTTTATATAAACTATTTGAATTTATGATTAGATATAATTTTGGACTCAAAAATATAATAATTTTAAGCTCGAATTCCACATATATTCTTGAATTTTACCCTTAATTTCATTTATATCCATGAATGTTTAAAAATTTTAAAGACCCCATATGTGTTACTTAAAATTCAACTTATATCTACATTATTAGAGATCCATTAAATGGGGCGCTAGTTTCCACATTATTTCCACTTAAATAATGAATATGGGTGCCTTAATGTACTTTGAAGTTGGTTTGCTCAAAGTTAAAAATTTATATTCAAATAATATATGATTTTATAACTATAAAATTACTAAAAATTCATTAGAATATGAATTTTAGCTATAGAATTATAATTAGAGATACCATAGTTGTCATTTCACAATGGGCTAATGACATTTTTAATGGATCCTAATGACATATATATAAGTGGAATTTTAGGTAAAATACAAATACAAATATATATTTGAAATTTTTGAAAATTCACAAGTAAAAATAAAATTATAAATAAAATTCATGAGTACACCAAAATCCCATTCCAAATCAAGGCCACGCTGGTTGTAATATAACCGATAAAGGCAACAGGTTTCTTAGAGATTTCCATTGGGAACTTTTGCTTTTATGTCACTATAGACGAATTTCCAGAATCTAATTTTATTTTTTGCGTTTACTTCAATCAAGAATATAATCAGGGCAAATTTTAAATATACTTACAAGTTTTGCCCCTAATTCCAGAGACTGTCATCATATGCACCCAGGTGTATTACACCTATTTTTTTAATTTTTGTTGAAAATTTTTTCATAAAGCTGTTAATCTAGGTATATTTAACATATGTATCAATTTTTACTAATTTTGAAGATTTTTATATTTTTTTAGATTTTTAAAAATCAATGGCATTTTAGTAATTTAAATTACTAAAATGCCACTAATTTTGAAAAATCTAAAAAAAAAATCTAAAAATCTCCCAAATTGGTAAAAATTAATATATTGTTAAATACACTTATATTAACCATTTTGTAAAAAAAAAAAAAATTAATTTTTTTAATGGTTTTATGAACCCAGGTGCATACAACTGCAGCCCTAATTCCACTTCACACTGCTCTAATAATTTCGAATATACCTTTTGCACAGATCTTCATTTATACTCACACATTCAAAGATCGGTTAAACGGGCAGTCAACCCCTCTATGAAATATCCAATACACCCAAATCTTAATATGACAAATCTCGTAGATATGTTTGAAATTTGCCCATATAAAATTACTTTCTTGTTTGGATACTTTTGATAACAGTTTTATAGGGCAACACAAATTAGATCTCCTAAAAATATAAATAACAATAAATATATACATTACAATAATGAAAGAGAATTTTAAAAAATAAAGAAAGTCTATTTCTTTGTCTTATTACCAAGCAAGCGTACTTGTTATTCTACATCAAAATTGGTCCTTCGCCTCTGCAAGTACATGTAAAAACTACTACAAAATTTGAGTTGTCTGACCAAAATTAAAATTATCACTTGGATTCGTTTTGGCTATGAATTCTGAGGAAACTGCAGTCTCTCATAAATCGTAACCCTAATCATTTTTTAAATTATGCTCATGGGACTATGGGAGTAGGATTAAATGTTTACCAATCATGAAACCCAATTGTTGGGAGGTCAAAAATAGATGTTTATATCTGCCAAAGCAATTTAGAATAATTCCAACACTAACAGGTGTATTAGACAATAGAGCTAAGGAAGGATTATGGTTAAGGTTTTACACTTTTAAGGCTGGGATTACTCAAATTGCACCCATAAGCCTTGGTTAGCCAGCTAATCAAAGGAGTCATTTACAATCTCTTAAACCTTGGGTTACTGCCAGTTTTTCGAGTTTGCAATGCCTGAGTGATCAAGATGGAATACAGTGAAAACTTCATGTGTTCTAATTCAATCACGAGAACATATTGCTTCAAACTATTAGACGAACGACTGTAACAGACATACAATATTCTTATGTTCACATCTTCATGCCCCGATTTTTACCAGCTATACACTAGGCAGCAACTGTCTTGTGTTTAACCCCAATTTTCTTCCAAGAAACACTAGGCATGATTTGTGCTGTGTCAACTCGGTCCTTGTATTGGATGGCAAAGTTAAGCAATGAGTCCAAAAGAGAATCAGATAGGAGGTGAGGCTTCAGACCCAGCTCCATGAGCTTTGTGTGCTTGGCATTGTAGTAGTGCTCCTCAGCTTCAACGCGTGGATTTGGAACAGATTTGGTTTGGACGTCCAATCCAAGCTTCTGACCAGCCTTTGTAACAAGGCGTGCAAGATCATTGACAGAGAACTGCTCTGTAAACTGGTTGAAGACTCGGAATTCACCAGGTTGTGCTGGGTTGGCAATGGCAAGCTCAACACACTGGACTGTGTCTCTTATGTCAAGGTATCCACGGGTCTGAATTATTAGCACACAGAAGTAGAACTAATAGCAATTAAAGCAATATCGAAAACAATTGAGGAGCAGTGTATTCACAATTTAAATGCGTTAGGGCTTTTATGACCATTTAATGCCAGGGATGGTGTTCATTTTATCCCAAAATTGTGAATGCACTACAAAATGGAATGGGAGAACAAAACTTTGGAAAAAAAAAATAATAATAATGAATGCTGGGACTTATTTGGTATCATGAAACATCACCTGACCACCTTTGCCATAAATTGTAAGGGGGTGTTCAACAGCAGCCTGAACACAGAACCTATTCAATGCTGTCCCAAAGACCCCATCATAATCAAACCTGTTGCATAGCTCGTCATGCATCTCTGTTTCACCTGTCCTCATCCCATAGACAACACCTTGGTTCAGATCAGTTGCTCTGATTCCCCAAGCCTTGCAGGTGAACGCAATGTTATGTGAATCATGAACCTTACTCAGATGGTAGAAAGAACTCGCCTGCTTGGGAAAAGGCAATGTGTCTGTTCTGCCGTTGTGAGTAATTGTAATATACCCCTCCTCAATGTCAATATTGGGAGTTCCGTACTCCCCCATTGTCCCAAGCTTCACCAAATGGCACTCTTCCTTGTATTCCTTAATAGCAAAAAGAACATTTAGAGTTCCTATCACATTGTTCTGCTGTGTGAAGATAGCTCTAGAGCGGTCAATCATGGAGTATGGAGCAGATCGTTGCTCACCAAAATGGACAACAGAGTCAGGCTCAAAGGATTTGAAGGCTTCGGAAAGGAATTCAAAGTCACAGATATCACCTATGTAAAGTTGGATGTTCTTGCCTGTGAGAGACTTCCAACGACGGAGGCGATTATGGATGGAAGAGATGGGTGTGAGAGAGTCTAGACCAAGCTGGTGGTCAAAGAGGCGTCGGACCAGGTTGTCTACTATGGCAACTTCATAATTTTTGTTGGAGAGGTGGAGAGCAGTGGCCCATCCACAATAACCATCACCACCAATTACCATGACCCGCTTCCGCTTGGATGATTCATTGTCTACTTGGTTAGGGTAGGACCCAGATTGTGGTCGAAGTTGAGCATCTTGGCTTAAAGGGACCGCAGTTGCATAGACAGTGTGTAATCTGATCTGTTTCAGCCTATGTGAGAGACGACTTTTGGATAAGAAACTGCATTTGTGGAATGGTGGAGAAAATGAAAATTGATTTTTGGCTGAGAAACTGCAATTATAGAATGATGGAGAAATGGGGAACTTTGTTGAGCACTTATTTGACATAGAATGCGAAGTCATGGTGGAAGGTTCAAAGGGACACTTAATTGATAGTAAATGTGACATTTTCGTGTTCTATGTCTTCTGCAATTATAACTTGTCTTTCAAGAGTACCTGCAAAAAGATCACTATGTCAGCATCCAGAGTACTAAGTACAATCCCACCCATGCATGCATGCGCATATGCCAACATAGGCACACATACACAAAGAAAAGAAAAGAAGAGGAAGAAAGAAAATAAAAAGGGTAAAAGGATCAAAATTGGCAACTGTAAGTCACATGTAAACAAGTAATCATGGAAGGATCCTTTGGACATACAAAGGAAATTGAGCCATTTTCCAGAAATGATAGTGGAAAACAAAATACATATTAAGAAAAGAGGATCTTCAGCTTGTGCATGCAAAAGATAATATCATCTATTGTTCGGTCAAAGGGTGGGTGGTGTTATTACAAGAAAGTAGCAGTAGGAAAACTTCTGCCACACGTTTATTTCATAAACCACGTGCAAATGACCACCTTCTGCTGCTGTATTATGGGTAAGTTGAAAGAAAAGCATGATGTGATTTATGCTATTCACTCCTAATTAGCTGGCATAGAGCTACGCCATGAAAGTGATGCTGATGGAGGAGTTCAGTCAGCAAAAACCAATTTGAACTTTGCAGTCACGTTGGTGTCCATCAGGACCATATAGTACCCACTAGTTTAGCACAACGCATACTGGCCAAACTTGTGATCTCACAGTTACCACCCTGCTGGATAAAAAGAAGAGACTTGCATCGAATAGGCAGTTGGTGCTAAATCATGCAAAATTTTCTCATGAAACTCGAGTTTTGGACATTGCAGAAGAAAATTTAAGCAAGAAAACTCAATTTCCTGGAATAACCAACGAAGGATGTAATGAAAAGCACGTAAGCAACCAAGGGGGGGGGGGGAAGTGGAAGGTTACAAGAAGCCTAAAATGAAAAATTAAGCTGCTTCTGGAGTTCCCATTTTAACTGTTTTACATGCACACAAAGATAGAAGGATAACTCCAGCCAAAGCAGGAAGCCCGTGTATCTCCCATCCAATTCGAAATGACTGGACTCCCTAACCTTTCCAACCAGAGAAGCAAAAGAATAAAGTGTTACCAGTCACCTAGGAAAACTCAAAACCTATTTTCAGAGAGCAACACCCAGAGTTTTCATTCACCACAGCCCATGACAAATCCTGAAGTCCAAGCAGCTGATTCCAAGGCAAATAGCTTCATTCCAATTGAACTCTTGCCCAATTAGTATCCAATAGCATAGAACCCTTTTTTCTTACTTCTTCTCAGTTCTCACAGATCGTCACTCAATGTAGTAACCTTTATTTCCACCTCAATGCAATGTTAGTAAACTTTAAAAAAAAAAAAAAAAGAAGGTTATGATTCAAAACAGCTGATTGTTTTGAATCATAACCCAACAACCTTTTGATTTTCACATTAGTAAGAAAATATAATCAACCGAAGATATTTAACATTCTTTATTTAGCAAGAATGCATGCTAATATATTATCAAAGACTCTTTATAATATCTTCTTTGCGGGTTATAACTCCCAAATCTACATCAGTCAAAAAGCGAGAAACAACGAAAGAAGGCCGGAAAAAAAAAACTAAGAGATTCTAGCGTATACTGATCAGAAAACAACAGATTCTAACCTCACAAAAACAAGAAAAAAACACGAAAAGGATATGGAACCTTCAATTTAGCCCCAGTACGCATGAAAAATTGGATTTTCTAAGGATTTCAAGCAGCGAGATCAGTAAAATTCAAATGGTTACCTATCCAGATTCTGAAATCGGCTTTGCATGCGAATATCCAAGACGAAATCCCGCACAAATGGACTTCGTAAGCTCGTTGAGCCGGATCAAAATTGCGACTTTTGTCCTTTATCTTTCTTTTCCAATATGAAATTTTTATCCAGAGGCGGAAACGGCGCCAGGGTTTTGGCCTGGACCCAGAGGTTTAAGAGAACTGATCGCGTGCATCAGCTGCACCGATAGTTGTACATTAATCGCAATTGTCAACGGACATTTATTGTTTCATATCCATCAAATCCATAACATTCATTTAGAAAACTTCCATCGCTAGGACTAGAAATGTCGGATCATTTACGCTATGGAATTTTTCACAATTTCTGAATTCTGAAATAAGATCGTAATTTTATAATAAATCCATTTATTAGATTTTTATCATGTCATTTTCATAGAAATTATTTCAATGGATCAGATTTTTCTATTAACCTCCCAAAATATTGAATCACGTTAAATTGTACCAACACTATTATACAGCAGTCTGTAATCCGGAAATTGTCGGCTTCCTACACACGGACGAATGCTGTGATGCTCTAGTGGCCGGCTGCTCGATACACAGGCATCGGCAAAACATGAATTTGAAAGGTAATTTACCGAATCCGAACGCGCGAAGTATAAGTTAATAGAAATTTATCTGCAATTTCCTGCAAATTTTTTATTTTTTGAAAGTCAAAAAATGTTCGAAACACAAATGTAAAAAATTTAAACAATAGCCTTCAATAATAATTATTCAGAACAATTCCTACTAAAATTGCATTTTTAAAATCAGAATTTTTTATATTTTTGATATTTTATTTTAATTTTTTTCATTTTTTAAATTAATCGAGCTTGTAAAGTAATGTTCGCTACAATGTAAAATACTTCGGCGGTGAGCGCCGGAAAAACGGGAGCGGAGAATCCAACGGATGGATATTCGTTTTCTGCACCGCCGTCGGAATTTTCGATACTCCAGCGGAGGGTGATACGCTGCCTGTTGAGGAAGAAAACTGAAATTGGGCCACATGGCGTAGGATATTGAAATGGGAGCCATTTGAAATGGTTTTTTTTTAATCACTCCAATTAAAATTTTACTTAAAGTATCATATTTTTTCATGTTATGTTAGAGGAATGATCTTGTTAGCCCGGGCTAAGTAAATGTCTCATTTATCCCATCTTAAAAGACCTAATTACATCATCTTTTATTTTATTTTTTCTTCGTGCACTTAATTATCTAAGTGTATTTGTAGCACCCGCCGCGAGCGTTATGATGGGCTCGGATCGTTTTTTCCTCACCTTGTGAAATCTGAGTTGTGTTGGATGGGTTTGAGCCGGTCCTTCAATGCCTCCGAGACAACAATGTAGGCTCAGTTTTCCTACATTCCCATGGATTAAAACATGTTAGGATTGACGGTTTTTAGATAGTTTGGCATATGAGTGTTCTCTTGTAGATCTGGAAGCATAACGGCTAAGACGGGGCTTTTCATACACGGATCAAGTCACGAATTTGGCAACATAATGGCAGCGTATTATGCTAGAATCTGTAAACCCGCGTGCGCCCGCCTCGCCGAAGCATTAACTCAAATGAGTGTGTTAGTGTTTACACAAAATAAAGAGAATGGAGTCGTCATTGATCTATGAAGGGAGATTAGTCTCTGTTTTCAATGAATAAAGGCATCAATCGTACAAAGTTCGGGTCCGGCTTTCGGATTGAAACAAATATGGCGAAATCTGCCAACCCGATGCAGTTTACACGAGCGTGAAAAAAAAGAAAAAAGATCTAAGAAAGGGGGAGAGAAGGAAAGGGGGAAAATGAGTGAGAGGCTTGGAGCTTGAGGAACGGAAAACCGTGACGCCGAGACTTTGCTGCAAACTCTCATCCTCCCCTCTGGGATGCCCTCTCTAAGTGTGTTGAGAAAAAAGGCTTGGCTTCCTATTTATAGATGGTGGAGCGGGCTTTGTAGGCCTTAGACCATGGATGGGAGCCCACGGTAGGTGGACCTGGATTTGGTTAGAGTCTGTTACTCCAAGTGGACCATTGTTGAGGTCTGATGAACTGTTGCCTGAAGAGCCCGTTTTTGTGAGCCAATGCTGGATCTGGTGGACTACATTCTAGAGCCCATTTTGTGGCTTATTAAAGCCTTGCTCTTGTGGGTCAGTTCTGGTGAGCTGGATCTAGTTGGAGCATTCTGCTCCAAGTGGGCCGTTGTTGAGACTTGACAGACTTATCATTGAAGAACCTGCTTTTGAGGCCTGGTGGAGCTTTGCTCCTGTGGGCCGAGATTGGACAGGCCTGCTTAGTGGTGAGCTTGGCTTGAGATTTGCTTAAATTTACTTTTGCTTTGAATTTGTTTGGGCTTGGATCTCATTCCAATTTTTTTCTTTTTGCACCTAAGGAGGGGTGTCTACAGTATTTAACATATAGACCCAATTTTATCATTTTTTAATATGTTTATCTTTTTTTTGAGATTTTTAAATATCTATGTATATATATATGTATTCAAAATGCCCTTATTTTTAAAAATCTAAAAAATATATATACACATATCCAAAAATGGTAATATTTGATTTATATATTAAGTACACTTAGATAAACAAGTGTATGAAGAAAAAAACAAAAAAATTATTTTAAATAAGATTTTTGAAGTGGGCTGAGTGAGACATTTACTTAACCCGAGCTAACTAAATTCGTCGTTATGTTATAAATTAAGCTCATAAAATCTTACAAATTTTCTATACTCAGTTGCAGAAAATTAGAATTCCTCTTATGGAAGACACTACTCGCACCCAGGAGACAATTCCTACCCGGGTGATATTGCCCCCACTAACTCAAACGGGCCAGAAAGCATCCCAAGTTTAGCCATTTGTAAAGTTAGTCTGTCATGAATAAATTAAGTAATTAAAACTATAATGAAATTAGTCACTAGTTCAACGATGACAGTCATTTTCATCATTACTTATTCATAACTATATTATGTTTTACTTCGCATATAAAACAGGTCACTGCACCTAAGTGCGGTGCACTGATATAACTTGGTGCCAGTAGTCTATTGTTCAAGGGTAACATTTCGTCTCCCATTTACTACCATCAATCAAAAAACGATCCGAATCTGTGCAACTAGCACAAAACTGGGTTGCTGATGATGGTAGAATGGAAGAAGATGGATGAGAAAATTGTATAAAAAAGTATTGTTGTTTTTATGACATGACAAATGATGCTAGGAACTAGGTAAATAACATACTAGAAATATTTTTAGGAAGTGATAAAATTTTCCGAAAAGAAATTCGTGATGTAAAATTTTTTTAAGATAAAAGAAAATGATGTAATGTGATAGAAAAATGATGAGAAAATATAATAAAATTAAAATAAATAGATTAGTTATATTAGTAATTGTATATATATAATTGAAAAGTACAATAATTATATAGGAAAATGTAAAAAAATAATTAAAATAGAATAGTTGTGGAAAATAAAAAGGTACATATTTGACAGCATGTTTGGGAAAGGATAAAATTTTTTATAAAAATTAAAGCTTCTGTTAAAATATACATTATATTTGACTCTAATTCCAAATATACTTACAACATTTTCAAAATCTCACATATGCCTACTATGTTGGTAGTTATCCAAAAAATACTCAATTTATGAGTTAACGTCATTAGCTAATATGTGAAATTGCTAATATGCCCATCAAATTTTTTATATAATTAAAATTCTGAATATCATAACTCACAAATGCCTGAACTGCACAAGATCTGTAAATTAATTTGGAGAGCCCTAATTTTATTTTTTATTTTTTGTTTCATATTTTATTATTTAATAACAGAGGTATTTTTGGCATTTATGAAAATTTAACTAACAATTTTTAAAAAATGATTATTTTTTAGATTAATTGCAAACATAGTGTGTATATTGTAATTTTGAAAATGTAGTTGATTTAAAAAAAGAAGCCCTAAAAATTATTGTAAAAGTTTTTAGAAGTGAAGAAAATAATACGATATAATATAGGTAATGATAAGGGATAAAGATAATAAAATTCAAATAAATATGTTAGTTATATAAGTAGTTGTAGAAAAATGATTGAAAAGTACTGTAGTTTTTTATGAAAAAATAATTTCATTAAATAGGAAGAAGTAAAGAATGATTTTTAAATGATAGTTATCAAAGAGTGAAAATTTCTATACTAAAAAGTTTTGGAATAACAACTTCTTGCCGTTCCTAGACACAACCTGAAAATATTTTATTTAAAAACTTTTAGATATATCTAAATACGAACCCTGGTTCAATGCACCCGGGTGTACTTTACCCATTTTTTTTATTTTTTTTGAAACCTTTTTTTTTATGAAAATGTTAATCTAAGTATATTTAACATGTGTATAAATTTTTACCATTTTTAAATATTTTTAGATTTTTTCGGATTTTTTTAAAATCAAATTACTAAAAATGCCACTGATTTTAAAAAATTCAAAAAAAATATCTAAAAGTCTCCAAAAATTATAAAAATTTATACACATGTTAAATACACTTAGATTAACAGTCGTGTAAAAAAAATTTCAAAAAAAAAAAGGAAAAATGGGTGAAGTACACCCGGGTGCATTGAACCAGGGTCCATCTAAACACACTCTATATTAAAAAAGTAAGATTGTTGTGTATTTCAATAATAAAAAATGTTTACGAGAATAGATCTTATTTCATCCCTTTTATATCCATTCATGTTTTTTGAATCAAAATTTAAGTGTCTCATTAAAGAATCACTAATCACCCCCGAATGAACGGAAGTAGAAAAAGAATACACCTGTCTCTCATTAATAATGAAAGAAATGTCATTACATGGATAAAAAGTTAAACAAACTAGAGAATAGTCAATACATGCAGAGTCGGTCCTAAGGACATCAACTGCATAAGATGCCATTTGATATATAGGATGGTTGCCACATGTATAGCTATGGAGAAAATTTATTCGTCTTTGACTAGTTAATTGCTCTACTTGCCAATCATTTTTTTCTACGTTCAAATTATTTTTTCATATTTTTTTATATAATTATATTCGTTTGATCTTTATTCCATCTGCTCTCAACCGTTACTTTTATTGTATTATATTACTTTTTAACTTCTTAAATTTCTTTTCTTAAAAAGTTTATCCTCGCAAATTTTCTTTTTATTTTTACCTCATACCAAACGCACTATGATGTGCAGCAAGAATGCTTAAGCTCGACTTTTCAACGAAATTTCCCATATTCGTTCTCTTTATCAGTCGATGGCAGATTCTACGTGTGGTTTTGTTTAGAAATAAGTAAAACATGAAGTAAAAATGTCGGGAAAAAAAACTTTTTGAAATAAAGAATTTTATGATGGAATATGAGAAAGATAATAATTAAAAGTGAAGAAAAAATTAAATCAACAGTGCAGTCGTATAAAAAGATGTAAAAAGCAAGAGAAAAATGAAGATTTTTTTTTTCTTTTTCTGTTCGACCTTGTGCCTTTCTTCACATCATCATAGGATGAGAATGGGTGAGGATGGAATTAAATCTTCCATTTTTCTAAAACTTTGATGATTTCCAAAACATAATAATCTACCTAATAAATAAAAAGTAAAAAAAAAATCCTTTTTTCATTTGTTTGGGAAAACAACATCCTTTTTTTCATTTGTTTAGAAAATGATAAAAAAATTTATAAAAATTCGTATAAAATTTTTTAAATTTGTAGAAAATGATATAATGAGATAAAAGAAATAATAAATAGTAGAGATAATAAAGTTAAAATAGATGGGTTAATTGTGTGAGTAGTTATATAAAAATAATTGAAAAATAAATTAGTTATATAAAAAAATGTAAAAAAATGATTAGAAGAGATGACAATTGTAAAGAATGAAAAGTTTAAGAGTATGTTTGATTGAGAGTAAAACTTTTTTATGAATAAATTTGGAGATATGTCAAATCGATAAAAAATGATGTGATATGACAGGGGTAATGATGAAATATAAAGAGAATAAAGTAAAAGTAAATAGGTTAATTGTATGAGTAGTTTTGTTGAAATAATTCAAAAGTAGAATAATTTGTATAGAAAAATATAAAAAAATAATTAAAAAATAGGATAGTTATAAAGCGTAAAAAGTTTTCACTTGAAAAGTTGTAGTTAACATTTTTCGTGCCCAACCAAACACGGATTGAAAATTTTTAATTGAAAAATTTTTAGAGTTTACCAAATATGCCCTTAATAACTATACACTTTATCATTTTTAATACACAATAACAATTTATCTTATGATCTCTTCTCATCCTTATTTCATTTCTCGTCTTTTGACATTCACTCTTTTTCCATCAACTGCCTATGCTCCTTTCCCATCGGCTACTGCATTGAACCTCTCCATCTTCTTCTCCCCTCCACCTTCCTCTTGCCATTGGGCTCGCCTTAATGCTTTAATTTCCGCACACCGAGTTTATCTGAATTCTCTGCAGGGACAAAGTAACTAGAGAATCGTCCTGTGTGCGTGGAGAGTTGCGGATCTTCAGAAGTCACAATTGTTTTATGGGATTTTAGTATTGGATCTTCGGAAGTCGCAATTGTTTTATGGGGTTTTAGTAATATTAAACTGTAGCTAACTAACCTTGCTAAACTGATTAACTTGCATTTTGGCAATAATAAACGGTAGTTAATGAGTATATTTATAATATTGGTCAAAATAATGAGTATATTCGAAAAAATTTCTAAAAAGTTTAGCTAAGAAGCACTACAATAAAAAGATAAATGATTCTATTAGTCCGGGCTAAGTAAATGTCTTATTTAGCTCACCTCAAAAAACTCATTTACAATATATTCTTTTTGTTTTCTAATCTCAAAAAAACATATACATATATTCTAAAACGATAAAACTTAGTTTACATGAATACAAATAAGTGTATGAAGAAAAAAATATTAAAAATAAATTTTTAAGATAGACTAAGTAAGAAATTTGCTTAGCTCAGGCTAACAGCATTCCTCCAACAAAAATTATTATCTACCGTAACGTTTCATTGCCGATGGTATTACATTTACTATATAGGTGCAAGGTTAATGCGGATAGTTGGATTTGCTTCCGTTAAAATTCACAAAGATTATAGGGTATATTTGGAAAGTGATTAGTATAAAAAATTTTAAAACGTGAAGAAATAATATAATATGATATAGGTAATAATTTAAAAATATGTAAGTGGTATGAAAAATTGTGAAGAAGTGATTAGAAAATAGATTAGTTGTAAAGAAAAATATAAGGAAATGATCTAAAAGTATAATAGCTGCAAAGAGTGAAAAATTTTAATTTTAAAAATTTTATATATAAACAAACACACAAATAAAATGTTAAATCATATAAAAAGTACCCAAGATAAGGTGGAAAAGTACCCTGCAACGAAGAAAAACTTATTCTTGTTGGTTTATTATTTGTCTTTTTCATTTTTTCTATTTATTTGATTGATGGGAGTTGAAAGTATTCCATGATGTTAGCTATTGCAGCCGGAGGACAAGGAGATGAAAGCATGAGGTCGATGATGTGATGCAAACAAAAGACGAGTCACGACGAGTCATTCTTATCCTGACTCACGTTTGGACGAAGAGGATTCCAACGGTGAAGTGATGATAGTCATTGGGATACATTTTCTCGATTTCTGTACTTCTGTTGGACGTTCTGTTGCAACTCACAACATTAAATTTTATTTTTTAAACAAGTTATGTTGCCGATTAATTTATTGCTCTAAACATCGGTGTCTGGGTTCATTAAAAAAAAATTCAGTTGTTGTGGACAGACGATTGACCTAATATTTCTCAATACAATGTGGGATTTTCTTTCGTCATTTTAGCTACTTTATTCTTATTAAGACTTGTCTATCTTAAGCTTACAAATATATGTTCGCTTAGGTGAAGCATCCAATTGCTTATGTAATTTTTGATATATGTCACAAAATCAATTACTTAAGCGAACAATTTAACCTTTAATTTCTTAGATTCCTATCGTACGCTTTTGAGAACATTGAGCCTTGTGCTACGCTTAGGGAGTTTTTTTTTTAAATTTCGACATTAATGTGTAGGCTTAGGCATAAAAATTTCGCATGAGTAATTTCAGATTTTCTGATTTTTTGAGTAATTTTTTATACTTTAAAAATAAAATTTTCTCGCAGTGACCATTCTTTGACATTAAACTATAAAGGCATCCAAATCCACTACTACATTAAATATAGTATATGTAGCTAACTTTTTGTAACCAAATTTTTAATTTAACTACATATAGGATATGCAGTTAACTTTTTACAGCTAAATTTTTTTTGATGTTGATTGCAACCAGTTTTTTAATCTGTTTATGTTTAATCAAATGCAGTTAAATATTTTTATGCCAAAATGCAGCCAAATATTATACTTGGTGCAACCAAGTTTTTATTACTATTTGTAATCAAATTTTAATAGCTATATTAAATATTCTTTTAGTTAAATTTGATATAAAAAATGATAGCTACATTTAACAAAATGATACCACTAAAATCTATGACGGTTAGATATTAATTATAACCAAACTCTAGAAAATGCGACCAAATACACATTATAGGCAACAAAATATTATCTTCATCAATTGAAATTTATTGCAATGCATCCAGCACAATAGTGTCCAAATCAGCCTCATCTAGTAAAAAGACAGATGGAGGAAATGATTAGATGAGCATAACCGAGAAAGGTTGTAATTGATAGAATAAGTAATAAAAAGCTATTTCATTTGCCTACCTCGTCATAATTCATTTTGCAATTTTTACCCAATGTGTAAGGATATACTTAATTATACCGTGCTTAATATAATTTAATTCGACGAACATTGGCCAAATTTTTGTCAATAAGAGTCATCAGACGTCTACTTGGTTCCTGGTAACCAGTTAAACTCAGGTAAGGGGTTCTCTATGCATTTTCGGATGGTAATGAATGTTTTGTCAGCAAAGTCTAATTAAAGCAAAGATAGTTTTGTCAATCAATAGCTATAATAGCGTGCAATTTATAAAGAGGCATGATTTTTTGTTATGGCTGACCACAGTTGTACCATTTAAAACATTTATATATATATTTTTTATAAATATGTTACATTAGTGTATTTAACTTGCAAACCAAGTTTTACTATTTTGAGATATGTTTATATATTTTTTATTTTAAACACAACTGCATTATGGTAATTTTTTGCCTATGAAAATTACCGCAATACGTTATGTTTAAAATAAAAAATATAGATATAAACATATTCAAAAAGGTAAAGTTTGGCTTATAAATTAAATATACCTACTGTAACATGTTTATAAAAAATTTTAAAAATAAAAATAGAATTTGTGGCTGGCCTAAGTAGATCATGCCTCATTTATAAAATATATGATTTTTTAAAACAAAAAATTGAAAATATAAATGATGTTCCTGAATATAAATCCTAAGATTATCAAAGCCAATTAAAATGTCATGAAATTTAAAAACAATTGAAAATATACAAATTCATAAGAAAAATATAATCGTTAAGATTATTAACGACCGATCGAGAAATTAAAATGTCTCTTCAATCTCAGATACTGATGAATGAGAAAGGGTCATTTAACAGCCTGAGTAAGAGAGATAATAAGAGCAAGTGTTGTGTTATCTATTACTTAAAAAATGATAAATATTAAGGGTGTGTTTGACAATGGGTATAAAATATCAAGTTAAAATTTTTCAATCTAAAATTTTTCACTCTTCACAACTATTATAATTTTTTAATCATTTTTTCACATTTTTTTATATAACTATCTTATTTTTAAATCATTTCTACATAATTACCTGTATAACTAACCTATCTATTTTAGCTTTATTCTCTTTACTCATCATCATTATCCATGTCGTATCATGTCATTTGACAATTTTTACTCTTTAAAATTTTTCACCGAAAATTTTATTCATTCTCAAACACACTCTAATCATTAATCTATTATTGGTATTTTCAGGACCCACATGAAATGCAAATCAGCCTGTCATTTAAACAGCACATTATTATTATTGCTACTTCTACTGTTATCACTGTTATTATCATCGATCGCCGTTCTCATCCGTTACCAGCCTTATCCATTTCCTCGGGGAGGGCATGAATCAGTTCCCGCCCTTTGCATGCGCGCCGGGCCCACTGCCCCGACGCTCCAGTCTCGAATCACGGCCGTGGCCCCCGCCCGACCTTTTGCTGCACGGCCGGCCCCCATTCAGCCAAGTTCGCGTAGCGTCCCAAGTCCCAACCCCCAACTCCCAGCCTCGTCCATGGCTCCACGTCAGTGTGCCACGCCAATGCCTCCCAGCCTTGTGCTTCCCCATTCGTCCACACGCTACCGAGTACACATGCATATTTCAATTTTCCATGATTGGAAGATGATTCCTATGATCCACTCAACCAGTTTTTTTCAATAACATATCAATGAATTAATGAAAATAATGGAATAAATTTATGGATATACTCGGTGTTCTTTTTTTATGAGCCGGAGCATCCACTGCTGACGACCATATACGAAGGATACGTGAACGGGAATTTGGAATCCCAACGCTGGCATGAAAGCCCGCATGCGTCGCCAACTGGACTACGGACGTTTGGTGAGGTAAAAAACTGTAGGATCTGTCATAAGAAATGAAAAATAAAATATTTTAATAAATATGTGATTAATAGAGAAAATGATAAAAGTATAGTTAAAATAAATAAGTTTATCGTATATAGTTGATAGGAAAAATAATTTAAATGTAAATATAATAGTAGAAAATAGTGTAATTGATGAAGCAATTATTACTCTTGCCATTTGCACCCGTTTCCTTAGAAATGTTGATTCCCGTACGTGGCCACAATATTCCTAAAATTGATGAGATTTGGATACATACCTCACCAGTATAAGAAATGCCCTCCAACCGATATCTTTAATATTTTCAATAATTTATCAGAAATATAATCAATTTTATGAATATTTCTTGACCTGTTGAATTTTTTTGCAGAATTTTAATTATGTTTTTTTACAATATCACTCATATTTTATTATAATATATATTAATAGTAAAAAAAGACCAATGCTCGTCAAAATGGGAGACACAATACCCTCAGTGGAGATCAAAACTTGATCACACGCACGCAAGCCTGGGCATTTATCAACCAACTTATCCCATATTAACATATAAGTGTATTAAATCTACGTTATTAATTTAGTTCAATTTCATATACTTGATCTTAGAACTTATTTTATCTCAATTGCATGACATATTTTTCATTTGAAACCTATCGAGAGAAAATAAAAATTTACTGCATCCACTTTAAAGCACTCAATTAACCTATGTGTATCCTACGAAAGCAGGAATTATCTTTTTTGTTTTGTTTTGAAATCTCATAAAAGTTTTGTATAAGAGTGTTTCTGGAAAGTGGTAAAACTTTTGAATAAAATTATTTGAAATAAATAAAATAATATAATATATTATGAGTAACAATGATGAGTAAACAAATAAAATATATAAATTACTTATACGAGTAGTCGTATAAAAATAATTGAGAAGTAATTTAGCTACATAGGAATGTATGGAAAAATGACTTAAAATATATGATAGTTACAGAAAATGAAAAGATTTTATGCCAAGACTTTTATTATAACCGAACACACCCGAATAAAAAAAGGAAAACATACGAAATTCTTTTTCTCTGCATTCTACCGTCTACATTAAAAAAAATTGGATTTCATCCGTAATTTTATTTTTCCCGAGTCTTCAGTGACTTGCTTGTTAAAATAAATTTGAATTTCATCCATCCTTTTAATGTTGCTGGGTTTTGAATCATTTGCTTATGGTGAGCAAGATACATTTTATTGATTGAAATAAGTTTTATCGAATTACATGATTTGCCTTAATTTAAGAAAAGAGTACAGCAGAAATCTTTAAAAGGGTCTGATCATTTCAAACCTACACGAAACATATATTTTTATTTTTATAAAATTATTAGTATATGTACATTTAATGTATAAATCAAATTTTAATATTTTTGGATATGTATATATACTTATTTTCTATTTTAGATACATGGGATATTTTAGTTATTTTAAGTTGTTAAAAATGATTAAAAAACTCTTGTATTTAAAAATAAACAGGGCCACTTCTATGCACTGTTATCAAAACCGGACCGGACCGGACGGTTCGACCGGTCCGACCGGGAACCGGTAGTTTTTCCGGTTCGATTATAGCCGGTCCGGTTTGATCTATAGAGACCGTGTAAACCGCTGAACCGCCGGTTAGACCATGTCGACCGGTTATAAACGGTTGAACCGGTTGATAAAAAATGAGGTGCGATGCATTCGGATAGCATTTATGGCAGGCATTGTTTAATAGTTTTGACATTGCTCAAACATTTATTACAGCATTTATGGCATTGCTTGGCATTGATTAGTTGCTTATATCCGAAACG